>JAZKJV010000839.1:600000-1095538 GCA_037367405.1 Ottelia alismoides | reverse complement strand
TAGTTAGTATTTTTTTTTGACATTTTTCTTTAATTAGTGTTAGTAATGTACACACTATAGAGTTGGTTTTATTGGATTTGGAGTTAGTATAAATATATACAAATAAGGTATTTTATCTAATATACAGGTGGATATTTACAAGTGAAAATTGGCTTCTTATTTAATGCAAGTATGAATGCTAAAATGCAGATATTATGCTTGCATGCATGAATGCTAATTTTACAGTATAAAGGGAAATATGCATCTATTTACTCGGGAACAAGACTCTATTTTCAACTTTTAGAGTGATGAATCACAGATTCATCAACTGTATGTACTGTCAAACTTTGTACATGTAAAACATATGAAAGTTAATGAAATGAGATTTTAGTGACAATTGTTCTATGAACTTGTGGTTGTGAATGATTATGTGAATGTCAGATGAAATTATTTGTCAATAAATGGAATGTTGCGAATAGTGTCGTAAACGGGTACCCGGATCCTGAGGGGTTCACATGTTGTGTTCGTGGCCTCTCTGCGGTGTAGAGATAACGCATATTACAAATGGCGGGGTGGGCGATATTGTTTGGCGAGCTCTTCGCTTTGCGGATGGTTCGTGTGCGAGTGTGGAAGTTTGTGTGGCGAAGGTTCGAGGTGTTCCCTTCTTGTCCCGGACGGTTCACAGCTTGGGGTGGGCCCTCCGGTGATGGGGTACGGTCCTCGCGTTGCTTGAAGATGGGCTGACACCCGACTCGGCTCCGGATGACACGCTTGTGCTGCTGGAATGCAGCAAGGGCTTCTTGGATGGTTCAGATGGCCAGGTCTTCTTCGCGACTTTGGAGGTTGGCCGCTTCAGCTTTGTAGAACGTCGAGCCTCCTCCGCCGCCGGAGGTTCCGAGGGTGCCCGAAGTCGATTCGCCTTCTGAGTTGGCGGTTGGATTTCCAAGGGGCGCCTTGGTTGGGTCGTCGCGCGAGGTTGATTCGGAGCGACCCTTGGGAGTCTCTTCTCAGGTCTTGTGCCTAGTCTCCTAAAAATTCTCTTTATCCTCTGATGTGGAAAGGAGGGTACCCACCATTTCGGCACCGCCTCTCACTTTGCCTCAGGATTCGGGTCCCGGTATTCGGGCAGCACGCTCGGACCCTTTTCGTGGGTCGGATCCCTTCTGTTGCTTTCTGTTCGGGCGAGGTGGGCTTCTCGGAGTCTTTAACTAATCGGTTTTTCTCAATCACGCTGGGCCCCTATGTTACGACGCCTTGCATGGCCCTTTCGTCAACGACTGCTTGGTCGTTTCCTCGTGATGGGTCTTGGAGCTCGGCTGCAGTTACTCCTCCTGAGTCGCCGTGTTTCCTTGGCGCCCCCATGGTTTCTGATGGGGGGCCATTGTGCTTGTCCGCTTCGCCCTTTGTTGGTGCCCTTCGACCCTGGCAGCTGTCTTGGATGGCCATTCTCGTGGTGATCTCTCTTCTGCTACTTCCATGTTGCCACGCCAGGACTTGGGTGGTGCTCATCCCACTGAGAGGATTGATGACAAGAGATCCGACAAGAGGCACAGGCGCAGGAATAGGTCCCGGCCTTCGCGCTCCGAGCCGCAACCATGCTCAGCCCTAAAGACTTCCATTGCGGAGGCCTCCGGGGGTGATCCGCCTTCAGGGACAGCACGATGGTTCCAAATGAAGATTCTCTCCTGGAACGTTCGAGGGCTCGGGGAGCCGGACAAGAGGAGGACCCTGGGTTCGAGATTCATTGAATGGGGCTGCGATGTGGTAATGCTACAGGAAACAAAGCTTCAATCCGTCACGGATGTTCTGTGGAAGTCGTTTGGTGCTGGAGGTATTGATCAGTTTAGAGCTCTGGATGCAGTGGGCGCTTCTGGTGGGATGCTGGTGGCGTGGCGGTCTTCGGCCCTAGCTTTCAGCTCGGTACTTCACGGGAGACACGTCCTCTCGATTCTCTTGGTTTGCACTGAATCCTCTACGCCACTAGCGGTCTCATGTGTTTACGGCCCTTGTTGTCATGTTCTGAGAAGAGAGTTGTGGGAGAATCTGCACGAGGCGAGTAGGGCTTTCGAGGATATCCTTGGCTCATAGGGGGGATTTCAATGTTACTCTTCGAACTTCGGACATGCCAGGTTTCAGGGGTGGTCAAGACCAGGGTTCTATCGATTTTTCTGACACTGTTGACTCTTTGGCCCTGGAGGTTTTGGATGCGGGGGATCTGGTATACACGTGGAGGAGCTCCAACTCATGCTCTCGTATCGATCGGTTTTTGGCTTCGTCTGAGCTTCTTGATTCTTTCGCGCTCTCCTCTATGGGGGCTCGGTCGCGGGCCCTGTCCGATCACACGCCAATTTTATGGGACTTCGGTGATGCCCCTCCGCAGAGGGTACTTTTTAGGTATGAGAAGTGTTGGTTGCTGGAGGAAAATTTTAGGGAGATGGTGGCCTCCCATTGGTCCAACGTGGAGGTTTCTGGTTCGGCTGCGTCTAGATTTGTTCAGAAGCTTGACTCCTTACGTACGAGGCTGAGTGCATTCAAGAGGGACTCCAGGGCTGCCAGATGCGCTACGAGATTGGAGGCTGAGGAGGTGGTTCTGAGACTTGATGCCCTGGAGGATTGTAGGGAACTCTCGGGGGATGAGTTGGCCACTCGGTCAGTTGCTCAACAACTAATCGCGCCCGAGGACCTTAAGCGTGTCACTGAGTGGAGACAAAGATCAAGAAATGCTTGGCTCGAGGAGGGGAACGCTAACACGGCGTTCTTCCATCGCATTGCAAGTGGGTGGCGTCGTTCCAATGCCCTGAGATCGATTACGATCAATGGTGTGCGCGCGGATGGTAACAGAGAAATGGGGAAAGCTATTGTCGAACACTTTAGGGTTTTTCGATGAGGACTATTCCGAGAATTTGGAGGTGGTCGGGGCTCGGGGCTACATCCTTGATGCCCTCTATGTGTGATATGGACTCAGAGTGTTTCCTTGGAGGAGGCTAAGGGTGCGGTATGGGACTTGAATGCAGATGGGGCTTCGGCCCCGGATGGCTTCCCGGTGGCTTTCTACAGAGACTTTTCGGATCTGTTAGGCACTGATGTTCTGGAGGTCATCTCTGAGTTTTGTGTTGGCAATGCTGGCTTCGAAAGGATAAATAGATCTCTGATCGTTCTCCCTCCTAAATCCACGGAGGTTGAACGTATTGAGGACTTTCGCCCCATTGCTATTTCAACGTGTTCTATCTGATTGTCGCGAAGGTTTTCGCCATACGGCTGAGCCGTGTTCTTGAAAGTGTTATTTCCCCGCTACAGTCTGCATTTCAAATCTCAGACTGCCTCACGCTTGCCTCGGAGATCATTGTGGACTGGAGGAGAAGGGATAAGCAAGGAGTTTTATGGAAAGTAGACTTTGCAAAGGCTTATGATAGCTTAGACTGGAAGTTCCTTTGGTCAGTTATGCGGAGGAGAGGTTTCCCGGAGAGGTGGATTTCGTGGATGAGACATTGTGTGACAACGTCTTCCTTCTCGATCATGGTGAATGGCCGCCCGGAGGGTGGCTTCTACCAGACGCGTAGGGGCGTACGCCAGGGATGCCCCCTTGCTCCTCTGCTGTTTGTCCTCATCGCGGATGTCTCGGCGCACATTGCTCTCCGCGTGGTTAATTGCGGTTTCTCGGTTGGATACTCTAGGGATGGATCGTTGATCCCGCTTTTGCAATACGCAGACGATACTATCTTCTTCATTGCGGGGGGCACTGCGGAGGCCACCGGCATGGTCGTGGCCTTGGATATCTTCAGTGAACTGTCCGGTCTGTTCAAGAATGTTGATAAATCAAAGGTCATCCCGTTTGGCCTTTCTGTGGAGGTTGACGCTTGTGGTCGGGCCTTAGGGTCAGACTGCGGCCCCCTGCCGATAGACTATCTGGGTATGCCTTTGACGGTGGGAAGAATGAGGCTACGGGACTGGCTCAGAGTTATGGAGAAGCTGGAGGTGAGATTGGCGGGGTGGAAATCGGCCATTCTTTCCAGAGGGGGGCGATTGGTCCTCCTAAAGGCGGTTCTCTCCTCCATCCATGTTTACTTCTTATCCAACCACCGCTTGCCGAAGGGGATTCGTAGTCGTCTTGAGAAGCTTATGCGTAGATTCTTATGGGGCAAGCATGGGGAGGAGTCGGGGGGGATTCACCTCGTTGAATGGGATGAAACTACACTCTACAAGAAGGCGAGGGGTTGGAGGTCAAGAGGTTGGATCAAATGAACGAGGCTTTGCTTCTTAAGTGGGCAAGCAGAATTTGGGGTCCTGGGGAGGATTTCTGTTGCAGCATTCTGCGCAAAATTTACGGTACCGGAGGGGCGCCGCCGAGGCTGGGTGCTCGCGTGGATTCTCCCACGCAGTTTTGGAAGGGGGTGGTGGAGGTTTTCTCCAGGCATATCTCTATGTTTAGGCCGATTCTTGGCAATGGGTGCTATGCATTGCTTTTTCTCAATGGATACATGAGGTATGGGGCTCCTTATATAGCCTCTCCAGAGCCTCCAAGTCCCACCACTGGACGATGTGGGACTAAACACTGGATGGGGTAAATGGATCTCCTCCAGGATCCATTTACCCTGCTACAACACAATAGCGCATACAACTTATACTCCAACACTCCCCCTCAAGCTGGAGCATGCAATGCTCAGCTTGGACAAACAGAAAGAAACTCAACTCAACACTACAGGACACTACGGACAATATCAACCCAACGCGCACATTACTGCAGTCGAGGACGTTGCTTCTCATGCCGTGCAGGTGAGGAGGACGAACGCGCTGGAGTGTGAGTCAACTGAAGACTTGGAATCTGATCATCGAGTCTGAAACTGCGCATGAAGTCTCCTCGTCGGAGAACTGGGTCTCTCCCATATGGCTCAGAGAATAATGCTCTACTCTGGAGTACCTATGATACCACATGAAAACCCTTACCCTCAATAGCATAGGGAATGGTCCTCTGCTTTGGAGTCCCTAGGGCTCACATGAAAACTCTAGCTTCACAACTAGAAGAATGATGGGGACCACGAACAAATGATGGCAACATATGCTCATCTGCAAATGACCGCAATCATATGCGTGTCTGAAACTGGAGACTTAAAGATGTATGATGTCGAGTCTGAAACTGGATCTGAACCGTAGAGTCTGGAATCTGAATGGCCTGGAAATCTGGATGTGAATCTGGATCATCTGAATATGGCTAGAAGAAGACATGTGACTCCACATATCCTCCCCCTTTCTCCCATACTGGTCGGAAAACATGACATCGACCAAGTTGGGAGAAGACAATAAAATAGGGGTAAACAAAACATCAAATAGCCGACTTCATTTTTTTGCCTTTTTTAAACATCATCATTTTTTTTAAACAAAAATTTTTTTAAGCCGTTGGCATTTTTTTCGGCTTTTTACTTCGCACAATTTTTTTTGAAACATTTTTTTGGAACTTTAGCGTACAGCTTTTGTTATATGTACGCGCCTCTTTTTTTTAAACGACCTCTCTTTTTTTCGTAACTTGCGCCTCCTCCCCTTTTTTTTGTATAAAAAGCCCATTGGGCTTTAAAACAACCCCCTTTTTATATTCTTCAATAAGCAGCCCCTTATTTTTCTTCTTCTTTTTTTTAAGAGACGACTGGGGCTCAATTGCAGCAATAATTTTTTTAAATAAAAAAAGGCCATCGGGCCCGTAGGGTTCCCAGGATGGGAACCCCGCACTCTCACGCCTGCTGCCCCCGATGGGGGGTTCTTTGAACCTGTTGCCGCCGCTGGGAAGGAGGAGGGGCTTCGGCTCAGATCTGTGCCGCCAGCGGACAAAGGAAATGCGGCGCACGGTGTTTGGAGAGGAGAGGTCTCCATCTGGAGGCGATGAAGGTGTGTGCGAGGGAGAGGAGCCTCCGCCTGGAGCTCTTGAAGACACGTCGGAGGTTGCTGCGCCGACTGGAGCAGGTGGTTGCGCCGCTGGAGGTTGTTGGCTGCAGCGACTTCGCGGCTGGAAAGAGTCTCGCCGCTGGAGCACTAGGGCTCGCATCGCCGCCTTCAAGTGGGTTGCGCGGCCTGCTAGCGCCGTCAGATACCGCGGGAGGGGCTCGTGATGCTGCTGGAGTATGCCGCTACCGGAGGAGGCGAAGATCGGGGCGCTGCATGTGCGCCTGTGCACGCCGTCTGGGAACAGTATGCAGGCGGGACGGCGATGGAGGGAGTCACGCCTGGGAGATGTGGTTCCGCCAGGAGCTGGAGAATGGTTGTGGTGCTTCGCACGCCGCCTGCGCGAGAATGAGGTGCCTGGTGGCTTGGAATCGCTGAACACGCAAGAAGATATGCGCCGGAGATTGGAGCGGCACTGCTGAGATGGGTTGTTGCGGCTAGGGTTTCGAAAACATGGTAAGGGTTTCGCCGCAAGGGCTTCTCCTGGAGCAAGATGAAGAAGGATATGCGGCCAGGACAAACACCAGAACTAGGGTTGCAGAAATGAACCCTTGGACGGACATGATTTTCAAGAATGAATAATAACAGAATTGATTCTCGGAAAAAAACATGAACATAAAATCCTCGAGAAGCGAACCCGCTCTGATACCATGTTAGAAAATCGGAAGCGGAAGCGAACATAGAAAAAATAATAAAGAAGAATAAGACAGCGGGATTTTACGTGGAACCCTACTCCGTGAGGAGCGGGATGAAATCACGGGAGAAGCCCTCAAAGGGGCATGCTATGCATTGCTTTTTCTCAATGGATACAGGAGGTCTGGAGCTCCTTATATAGCCTCTCCAGAGCCTCCAAGTCCCACCACTGGACGATGTGGGACTAAACACTGGATGGGGTAAATGGATCTCCTCCAGGATCCATTTACCCTGCTACAACACAATAGGCGCATACAACTTATACTCTAACAGCTACAAAGGTAGGGTTTCTTATTCAACCAATCAATCTAGAAGTAGGGCAATTATGAAGAATACACACATAGGCAGTCCTGGAAATTACTGAAGAGATACGATGAACTGCCAGATTGTGGTGGAATTATGTAGCAGCACGAAAAAGGGAAAGTAAGGATTTTGCCGTTGAATTTACTCCAAATCTAAGAACCATTTTGATCAGCCACCAGCTTATTTTGTTGCATGTTATATACGGAAATTAATGAAATGCAAATTGGTGGCACTTATTGTTGTTTCTGTGGGTGTTACATTGTAATGTCAAATGCGAAATATGAAAAATTTTCCCTCAAATTAATGTGGTTTAATGCAATCTTTAATGAATGTTATACTGTGAGTGCCGCATAAATGGGTACCCGGATCCGAGGGCGTCACACATATGCATGTATGTAGTTATCTCGTAATTTCACCACAGAGATAGCCAATGATATTTTGCATCAACCGACTTCCATGGTAATGTGGGACATCTCTGCCGCCACTTATTCTTAGGTAAAGAATGAGACCAAATACCTGCAACTACAATATGACATTTCCACGACCAAACAAAGTCATCGTCCTCTTCACACTTTCTACTCTTCACTCAAGAGCATGTTTGAGAAGTTGCATAGCTTCAGGCCCCTGACCACTTCTACAAAGCAGCATATGACGTACAGTGACATCACGATGGGTGGAGTATTTAAAATTGGCGGCACTTGACTTAAGAAGTCGTATGCACCCAACTTCCTACAGGTGCATCTATACCTCCTATGGAAGAGGCATATAACAGACTCAGTTGGATCACGGTCCCTCCTACAGCCACCACTCAGATCTTTACTGCTATGGCCACATCTCGCGACAGCAGAGATCAAGCTCAGTTTCGAGGATGTGGTGTCCGTGACAGAGGATGCGGACGTCTGCATCAGTTGTGCACCTATTGTCACCATTTTGACCACTCTGAGGATGCCTACTATTAGAGGCAAGGTTATCCCACTTTCGCCAGTGTTACCAAGCAAGTTGAGCCTCATGTCGCTTCTCTTAATCGAAATTTCAACGACCTTGTAACTCATCTAGGGGAGATTATGACTCATGCTGCTTCTACGACTAGTGCTCCATCGGGCATCTCTGACATCGCTACCACAGCCAGAGCCTCTTCTGGTACCTCGAGTATAGCTTATGCACTTACTAGTTGTTAGATGGTAGACATGACAGGGTGGATCATGGATTTTAGTGCATCTCATCATCTGTGTGGAGACATAGCTCAGTTCACATCCTACATATCTGTACCTCCAGGATGATATGTTATTACGTTAGATAAGACACATTCCCTTATTATTAGACATGGGGAGATCTGTTAGACACCATCTATGTGTTGCAAAATATGCTTTATACACTTGATATCTCTATAAATTAATTGTCTATTACTCAGATCACCCAGGATTTACATTGTCGAGCAATATTTGACACATCGTTTCTTGTGTTTCAGGATATACTCAAGGGTAGAGTGATTGGATGTGACTGCGAGCAAGGAGATCTATACATACAGCTCATGTCCTCTCCTGTTTGTGCTTCTTCCATTCCCATTGGATCAGTCTCTCCATATATATGGTACATTGGGTTCAATCAGCTTCCTCTACAGAAGTTGTATAAAGCCCCCCCATAGATTTCATAATAGATACATTTCAATATGCTTGCCATCTTGGAAAGCATCGCCGCTCTAGTTTTCCTGGACGTCATATTCGTAGTAGCAGTACCTTATTTGAGTTGGTTCATTTTGATATTTACGGCCCCAGTCGTGTCCTAAATCATCAAGGGCACAAGTTCAATCTTGTGGCAGTTGATGACTATTCTAGACTTTCTTGGGTATTCCTTTTGAAAAAAAGTATGACATTGGGTCTGTCATTCAAGTTTTTATTGATGAAATGAAGAATATTTTTATGTTATTGTTTAGTATGTTCGCTTGATGTGGTAAAAGGTTTTGTTGTTGTTGTTGACTGTTAAGTACGTTCATTTTGACAACACCGTGGAGTTTTGTACCATCCAGCTTTCTCAGTTCTCCAGGTCCCTTAGCATTATACATTAGACCTCTTGTGCATACACTTCTCAGCAAAAAAGTATTCCTAAACACAAACATTGTCTTCTTCTTGACGTAACTAGGACCCTTGTTATCCAGAGCCGTGCTCCCCACTCTTTCTGGAATGACACGTTACTCATTGCCAACTACTTGGTCAATGGCATGCCATCCTCTGTGCTAGGTGAAAAAGTTCCTTTTCGATTGCATTTCCTATCAAGGACCTTTTCTATTTACCGCCATGTGTCTTTGGCTCCTTGGCATTTATTCATCATCTAACTCCATGTCGTGACAATCTCTCTTCCAGAGATATCAAGTGTGTTTTTGTGGGCTACTCCTAGATCCAGATAGGGCACCACTACTTTGATCCTATCAGATGGAAGTATTATGTAAGTGCTGACATCACATTCTTTGAGTTTGTCATATACTTTTCTCCTATAGGTGATAAGATGACCCTGTTTGATTCTAGTGTGAAGGTTTACATACCACCTCATACAACATCACCAACATTACCTCCTCCTCATGTGGATCCTCCTTCATCACCTCCTATAGTTCTACCACCACCTATAGTGGTTCATCCTGTTAATGAGACTTTGCATCATTTTTACCTTCACGAGATGCCAACTGAATAGATGCTCATGTGCCTTCCCCATGACGCAACATGCCTCATGTATTTTCTGAGCAGTTAGTTTCTACTGATAGCACTAGTGATCTATATCAGAAAATAGAAATGCGGAAGCGTATCAGAAATAAAGATAAAATATTGTAGAACAATGAGATTTAACATGTAACCCTACTTCCTAAGGAGCGAGATGAAACCAAGGGAGAACGTCTCAAGGGGCAGATAGTCTAATGGGTGTGGGGGTATATATATAGCCCCCACTGAGTCTCCACATCCCATAACTGTTAGATGTGGGACTAAATATTAGATGTGGTAAATGGATCCTGGAGTGATACATTTACCCATCTACAGCTCAAGTGGCGCACAACCAAATACTCCAACACTCCCCGTCAAGATGGAGCATGCAATGCTCAGCTTAGACAAACAGAAAAAATCTCAAACTCGCGCTACAAGACATTACGGACAATATCAACTCAACGCGCACAACTGTCGGCTGCTGTCGAGGACGTTGCTTCTCATGTCGTGCAGGTGAGGACAAACAGGCTGGAGTGTGAGTCAACTGAGTGTGCTCTGAAGTGTGCATGTTAGAGCAACTAAAACTGGAAATGAGTCTCTACACGGAGGATTCTGGCCCACCACAACATGTGGACAACTGCTCCATCTCTGAAAAGGGTCGAACAAGGAGCGTCGCTAATTATCCATACACATATCTCTGAAGATGGGTCTCTCTCATAGGGGACCTCGAAGTGGGTTCTCTCTCATAGGGATCTTGAAAACATCTCGTACTGGAGAATGGAGTCTGAAAGTCTCCTCATCAGAGAACTGGATCTCTCCCATTTGGCACAGAGAATGGCACTTTACTCTGGAGTCCCTATGAAACCACATGAAAACCCTAGCCCACATGGCATAGGGAATAGGATATCTACTCTGGAGTCCCTATGGAACACATGAAAACTCTGGTCAAACAACATGAATGATGGGGACCACAAAATCATGATGGCATACATGTGCACATCTGAAAAGTCTGCATACATGTGCTTGTCTGAAACTGAAGACTCAGAATCTGAACGTCGAGTCTAGAATTACGCATCACACTGTGGACTTGGAATCTGTACATCGAGTCTGAAACTGTGCATGGAGAATCTTCATCTAAAAAACTGTAGAGTATGGAAATCTGACTGGCTTCTGGACTGGAGAATCTGAATCTGTAGCTTGTGACTCTAACAATACTCCCCCTTTCTGCCATACTGGTCGGAATGACAAACATCGACCAAGTTGGGAGAAGACAAGATAATGGGGAGAACAAAAAAACAAATAAGCCGCCACATTTTTTTTCTCGGCTTTTCTCAACCAATCATTCTTTTTTTTGGTTATTTCATTCACAATTTTTTTTAATAGCCATCACAATAAGCCGTTAACATTTTTTTACGGCTTTCCCATTTTTTGCAGTTTTTTAATCTTTCGTGTAAGGCTTTTTAATTGTATGCTCCTTTTCAAAAAAATCACATTTTTTTGAAACCATTAACACACCTCTTTTTTTAAACATGGCCCAAATTGGGCCCAAAATTTGCACTCCTCTCTCTCTCTCCTTTTTTCTAAATAAGTTGCATCAAAATTTTTTTATACGGCTCTTCTCACTTCTCCTTTGTTTTTCTTTTTTTAACTATGGAAGGAAAAGAAAAAGATGTATTCTTTCTAACTCTAGAGCTCTCTTATATAGGAGAAAAGCTCTAAGGGTAAATTACATAAACATGACAATAGAAATAAACAATATGGGAAACAGGATAAAATAACATAAATCTCTTAGCACTCCCCCTCAAGCAGGAGCATATATATCAATCATGCTCAGCTTGGAACAACAATGATGAAAAGGACCTCTAGCCAGAGCTTTAGTAAACATATCTGCAATCTGGTCTCCTGACGCTATATAAGATGTTGAAATTAGCCCCCTTTTGGATCAAATCTCGAGTGTAGTGACAGTCCATCTCAATGTGTTTTGTCCCTTCATGGAATGCTGGATTATTAGCTATAAACAAGGCTGCCTGATTGTCGCATTTGAGATGCATAGGAAGAGGCACTTCTATTTTTAAATCAGTCAAGACAGATTTGACCCACATCATCTCGGTACTACCTTTGGCCATTGCCCTATATTCTGATTCCGCACTAGATCGAGCAATAATAGTTTGTTTCTTGCTCTTCCATGAGACTAGTGAGCTGCCAACAAACATAATGAAGCCTGAAGTAGACTTCCTGTCCTTAGGACACCCAGCATAATCTGCATCCGCACACCCTGTAACTGAGAGAGATGTATCTCTTCTAAATAGAAGACCTGCACCTGGGAGATGATTTCAGATATCTCAAGATCATGAATACTGCATCCATGTGCGCCTGCCTGGGTTGCTCCATGAACTGACTCGCTCTACTCACAACAAAAGATATATCAGGCATGGTAATAATAACATACAATAATTTCCCTACCAGTTCTTTGTACCGTCTCTTGTCCACCACCTCAGATCCATCATCATGGAGCTTCGCATTAGGATCCATCGGAGTAGTAGCTGGTCTATATCATGTCATACCTGTCTCAAATAGAAGATCAGTAATGTACCTCCTTTGTGCCATAACCATACCCTGTTGGTTTCGTGCAAACTCCAGGACAAGGAAGTAGCGAAGCGTGTCAAGGTCCTTAGTAACAAAATACTTTCCAAGGAAATCCTTAGCTGCTTGAATGTCCTGTTCATCGCTGCCAGTGATAACAATGTCATCAACATAAACCAAGATGACTGCAATACCTCTCTGCTTCTCTTTACAAAGAGAGTATGATCTGAAGTAGATCTGACAAACCCCTTCTGTGCAATCAATTCTGAGAGCTTCTGAAACCACGCTCTCGGACATTGCTTAAGGCCATATATAGCCTTATGAAGACGGCACACCATACTGGACTCCCCCTCAGCAGCAAACCCAAGTGGTTGCTGCATGTAAACCTCTTCTTGCAGATCATCATACAAGAAAGCATTCTTGACATCTAATTGGAGAAGTAGCCAATCACGTATCACAGCAACAGCAATAAGAATCCGCAAGGTAGAGTAACGCCCCACAGGAGAGAAAGTGTCATGATAATCTACACCATATATCTGGGTGAACCCACGAGCAACCAGCCTGACCTTGTATCTGTCTACGGTACCATCAACCTGATGTTTCACAGTAAATACCCACTTGCTCCCAATAACATACGCACCTGGTGGAGCATGGACTACACTCCACGTACCTCGTGACTGTAAAGCCGCCATCTCCTCCTCCATAGCCAGACGCCACTGACTGTGTTGCAGTGCCTCCTGATACGACCGTAGTATCTCTACAGCAGACAACCCCACAATAAAGTGCTGAAAATCCTTGGAAAGACGCTCCAAGGAAACATGAGAACCAATAGGGTGCATAGTGCACGCTCGTTTTCTGTCGCCGAAGTGCAATAGGCATATCCAGATCCTCAGTAGGAGTAGTAGAGTCAGTATCTGCACTCTGTACCTCAGTCTGTACAAGCAAATCACCCGTGCCATTAGAAGAACTCAAATACTCAGTACATACCTTGTGTGTGTATGATGATGGAGGCGACGCATGAGCATGGGGCCTTCGCTGGTAGACCTATGGAAAGAAAATAGGAGACGGTGGTGGAGGTAGTGGTAGTGGTGGTGGTGGTGGTGGAGGTGGCGGTGATGGAATAGAACATGGTAATGACGGAGGAGGTGGCATATAGATTTCTTCTCCATCCTCTGAAGGAGTGAGCCTGTCACCTGTGTAAGAAAAATACATAATAGACTCAAAGAAGGTGACATCAGCACTGACATAGTATCTTCGTCGAACAGGGTCAAAACAACGATATCCCTTTTGGATTTGGGAATACCCAACAAACACACATTTGACAGCTATGGGAGAGAGCTAGTCAAAACCAGGAGAGTGTTGATGAACAAACGCAACCGAACCGAAGACACGAGGCATAAGCGAGAAAAGATCTGTCTCGGGAAACGCAATCAAGAACGGGATCTTCTCCCCTAACACCAAAGAAGGCATACGATTTACCAGATAACACGCAGTTAGAGCCGCATCTCCCCAATAGGAATGAGGAGCACGACTTTGAATTAAAAGGGTTCTGGTGGCATCCAAAATATGGCGGTGTTTCCTTTCAGTCATCCAATTCTATTGAGAAGTATATGCACATGATGTTTGATGCACAATACCATGAGACCTAAGAAATTGAGAGAGTTGAGTACAGCAAAATTCTAGTGCATTATCAGAACGTATGTACTTGACTTTTGCAGAAAAAATGTCTTTATTTCATTAATAAAAGATTGAATAACATGACCAGCATCAGACTTGTTTTAAGAAGAAAGACCCAAGACAATCTAGAAAAGTCATCAACCGCAACAAGATAAAATATGTGTCCCTGATGATCTGGGACACGATTAGGACCCCAAATATCGAAATGTAAAAATCTGTGTCCCTGATGATCTGAGACACGATTAGGACCCCAAATATCGAAATGGAGCAACTCAAACAGACTATGACTACTTGGACCCTGACGACTCTGGAAAGTGCACCGATGATGCTTCCCAAGCTGACAAGCCTCGCACTGAAAAGTGTAGCGAGGAGAAATCTATGGATGAACATGAATCAACTTTTGCAGAGGAAGATGACCAAATCGCAGATGCCACATATAGGGAGAAACAGATACAGTGCGGAGATAAGAAGAGGCGCCAGCATACAGACACTGCACTAGTATGTAAAGGCCGCCTTGCTCATGGCCAGCTCCAATCACTCTACCCGTGAGTATGCCCTGAAACACAAGAGCAGATGGATCAAATATGGCACAACAATGTAAATCTCTGGTGATTTGACTAATTGATAATAAATTCATAGAATTTTCAGGAGCGTAGAGAACATTCGGAAGCCTCAATGTAGAAGTCAACTGCACCTCCCCCTGACCAGTGATGGGGGAATGTGTTCCATCTGCTATCACAACTGATCGTCCAGGCTGAGTAGGACGAAAAACACTAAACTGACCTCTGTCACCACAGAGATGATGGGATGCGCCGGAATCCATGATCCATTTTGATAAGTCTGCCCTATAGCAACTAGTAAGAGCATAGTCTATACCTGATGTAGACGCAGATGCTGAGGCAGCAAAGGATCCTGAAGGAGAACTAGTGGATCCAGGTGTACCAGGCATGATCTCCCTCAGTCATGCTACAAGCTCGTCAAACCTCTGATCAGTTGCAGGTGATGGACTCCCAGTCTGTTGTGTCTGCTCTGCAACTCTGGCTGACGCAGGAAAACCATGCTTAGAATAGCATGTTTCCTCAGAGTGGCATGTCCTATGGCAGTAGGTGCACGGTTGACGGGGTCGACCACCTCCTCCTCTATCGCGGTTGGAGCTTCTCCTGCCACGATATAATGTATGGTTGTCTCTACCACGTGACACCGCCATAGCTGAAGAAGTCTGTTGCAGTAAAGTGCTCCCAGAGGGTATAAACAGTCTGCTCAATCTGCGATATGCCTCCTCCATATGAGGTATGGTAGCATCCGTGAGGATCTGGGCACGAGATGCATCATATTCCGGATAAAGGGCTGCCAGAAATACTCCTGTCATCACAAAGTCTATGTATGTCTTGAGTTGCTCTGGTGTAGCAGTCAAGGGTATGTAGCCATGTAACTTCTCGAACATACCCCTCAAAGAAGTATAGAGGGTGTGAAGAGGGCAATCATTCTTCTTCGATGTGAAGATATCATGCTGGAGCTGGAGTATCTTCGACTCATTCTTTGTTGGAGAGTATGTCGCGGCAAGAATGTCCAACATAGCCTTTGCAGTAGGCTGACTAAGTATATAATTAGCTATCTCCGTGGATACAGTCCCAGATAGCCATACACGAGCATATGTATCATCCGTCTCCCATGAGGCATTTGTCCCAGTCTTGTCACGTGGCTCTTCTATCGTGAGAATGTGCTTCTTGCCATTACATTGCATCAGACTCATGACCTGCATGGCCCAGAGTTCATAGTTGGTTCCATCCATTTTGGCGGTGGGTGCTGGACCTTTGAAGGCACCCAAGGATGGGACTTCAACTTTGTTGTCGGAGATGATGACAACAATCTTCAAGACTGGGCTAGCAACAAGAGATACCAGCGTCTACACTGACATACAGGAAGATAATTATGGGTGTAGACTCATACCACAACCTCTTCCAATCTTTTGGAGAGTCTTTTAGGTTACTAGGGTGTTTTTAGGGCTTCACGTTATACCTTAGGTACCCAAGAATCTACGGGATGACTACGTGTGGGCTGCGAAATGCCCACTACACAAGGGCAGTGGCAGCGTGATGTGCAGCCGAAGGGAGAAGCGCGAGAAGCCCTGAAGGGATAGGCGCGCGTGAGCAGGGGGGCAGGCAGCGGTGAGCCCGCGAGAGCTAGGCGGCGGCGAGCCTGCAGGAGCTAGGCGGCGGCGAGCCCGCAGGAGCAAGGCAGCGGCGAGGAATCCACGGAGGCGCGGCGACGGCAAGCCCGTGAAGCCCTTGAAGGCTAGGGTTTCGGTGGGGATAGGATTCTAGGGCACAGGCTCCGGTCTAGGACCGTCACTCTGATACCATGTGGAAGGAAAAGAGAAAGATGTATTCCTTCTAACCCTAGAGCTCTCTTATATAGGAGAAAAGCTCTAAGGGTAAATTACATAAACATGACAATAGAAATAAACAATATGGGAAACATGACAAAATAACATAAATATCTTAACATAAACAACTGGGCCATTTTTTTCTCACGCTTCAGACCCCTCTTTTTCTTGATGTGGCCTAGGGTTGTAAAAGTCACCCGACTGGCCCGACTAGTAGGTCCGACGAGTCTAGTCAGTGAGGTGGCCGACCGAGTATCGACTAATTCTGACTAGGTACACTAGTCAACCAATTTTTTGCTTGGAGATACCATATTCTAACTTGTTTTGTATTTTTTATAAGCAAACTTATTATAATATGCTCAATGTTTTATTTAAATTCAATTACTTTTTTATTTCATCATGATAGTATAAAAATGTACAAAATCTATGTAAATATATATATGTATAAAAATGAGTTATATATTTCAAATAATCATAAAATTCAAAACCGATTAAAGTCTGACTAAATCCGATTAGTCGTCCGACTGCCGATTAATCCTTAGTCAGTGACCCAGTCGACCGAGTGCCGATTACCGACTTTTGCAGCCTTGATGTGGCCCAACGAAGCCAATTTTGCAATAAGAGGGCCATCGGGTGTGCCCTTTTTCTCAAACGCAACTAGGGTTCCTAATTGGGAACCCATCTAATTCCGCAGCCACTGCCCCTGATGGAGCATGTTGCTGGAGGTCGGGATCTGAGGACGGTTGCGCCAGGAGGAGATGCGGCACTGCTGGAGGTGCGTGAAATCGGAGCTGCATCGCTATATGGGAGAGGACCACCGCTGGAGAGCGCGAGGCTGGTGCTGCCGCCCCGATGAAGGCGCGGCTTTGAGGGAGGGAGCTCTTCCTGGGGGATGTGCGCGAGGGCAGAGGCCACACAAGTCTTGCGTGGCCTGAAGTTGAGGGAGAGGGTGGCGACCTAGAGCTCGGGTTGAGAGATGCGGTGCACGTGGTCGAAAGGCCGGCCGCTATGGGGTTGAATAGAGGTGGGGCCTTCTCCATGCGACTTTGGGAGGAGTTCTGGCGCCTGGGGAGACACGATGTTGGATGCGATGCGATGTTGGAATAGATCTGATGTTCCAGGGCTAGGGTTTTGGATCCTCCTTGAAATAGATATGATGTTCAGATGTCGGGTTCCGCTGCCATATGCAGAAGGGGATGCACATGAGGATGTCGCCTGGAGATGATGCCTTTCTTTGAATCGTCGAGAGAAAACATGGAAACTTTGAGCGGAACTTGGACAAAAAAATCAGAACAGATTCTCCATGAATCAACCAAGAAAAGAACTTGTTTGGGCTTAATCTTCGCCGCTTGGAGATATATGCATGGGAATTTGTCAATGATAATTGATGGACAGAAATTAGGCCTTCAATAGAAACCTTAGAACTTGGACAAAACATTAATCAAACAATAATCATCTTTAAGAAACAATCGAATCTCGAATAAATCATGAACATAAAATCCTCGAGAAACGAACCCGCTCTGATACCATGTTAGAAAAATAGAAATGCGGAAGCGTATCAGAAATAAAGATAAAATATTGTAGAATAACGATATTTAACGTGGAACCCTACTCCCTAAGGAGCGAGATGAAACCATGGGAGAATGCTTCAAAGGGTTGCTAGTCTATTGCTTTTCTCATCTGAATACAATGGTGTGGGGGCCTATATATAGCCCCCACTGAGTCTCCATATCTCATAACTGGTAGATGAGAGACTAAAGACTGGACGTAGTAAATGGATCCTGGAGTGATCCATTTACCCATCTACAACTCAAGTGGTGCACAACCAAATACTCCAACAGTATTAAAGGCCAATTTATAGGTTGAGCAAGTCTCTCCTCAAGAGGCTACTTTACATGACACAATTGGCCCAAAGAACCTTAATTTGCTCATTACTCTACTACTATGTAACCCCTTGGTGCTGATGTTTATGGGAGTGTCTCTTAGAGGATTTGGGGAAGTTTGCGGTGCTACTGTCTACTGTAGAGATCCCATGCACATATCAAAGAGGCAATGCGAGACAGCTAGTGGCATCTTGCTATGGAGGAGGAGATGGCAGCGCTCCAGTCTCATAGCACATGGAGATTGATTATTGTCCCATCTAGGACTTCTGCAGTTGGCTACAAATGGGTCTTTAAAGTGAAACATCAGGCAGATGATGGTGTCGATCGCTTTAAGGCTCAGTTTGTGGATTCACCTAGACAAATGGGGTAGACTATCATGACACATTTTCTCCAGTGGCTCGTAATTCGACACTTAGGATCCTCCTCGTAGTTGTGGTGGTACGAGAATGGTCTCTTTCCTAACTGAGTGTGAAGAATGATTTTCTTTATGGTGATCCGCATGAGGAACTCTATATGCAGCAACCAGCTTAGTTCGTCGCTGAGAGGGAGTGTCAGAAGCTACGCAGATTTCATAAGGTATTCTATAGCCTTAAGTAGAGTCATAGAACATGGTTCCAAAAGCTCTTTGACTTGACAGAGCAACATGGCTTCATGAGATTGATTGTAGATCATTCACTTTTTACAGAGGATAGAGAAGGTATTGTCATCATTCAAATTTATGTTGATGACATCGTTGTTACATGAGATGACCTCCATGACATTAGTAAGGCTAAGGAGTTCCTTGGACAATGGTTTATCATCAAGGTCTTTGGCGAATTACGTTATTTCATTGGGCTTGAGTTTTCCATGAGCTAGTGGGGTTTTGTAATGACACGGAGCAAGTAGTTTACAGGTATCCGCTTAGAGACATGGATGGAAGATTGCAAACATGCCACTACTCCCATGGATCCCAGCATGAAGCTATATGATGATGATACATAGGAGGCGGACAAGAGGAGATATAGGGAGCTTGTTAGGAAGCTCCTCTAAATGACTATTACCAAGCCAGATATCTCCTTTGTAATGAGCAAAGTCAACCAGTTTATGAAGTAGCCGAGACATGATCATATGGATGTGGTCTAAAGGATTCTAAAGCATTTGAACTCTTCTCTAGGTACATGATTGCTATTTAGCAAAATGGCATTCCTCGCCTTCATAACGTGTGCAGATGCTGACTATGTAGATGCCCCAAGGATAGCTAATCTATTTATGGCTTTGCTATTTTCACAAGGAACTCTTTGATCTCATGGAAAAGCAAGAAGCAAACTAGGGTTTCTAGATCTAGTGTTGAGTATGAGTACAAATCTATGGAACATGGGAGCACTGAGATGACGAGGATCAGATCCATTCTAATAAACTTATCTGTTAATGCACCTCTTCCCATGCAGTTATAATGTAATAACCCATCTACTCTTTTCATTGCCAATAATTCATCTTTCCATGAGAAGACCAAACACATTGAGGTATATTACCATTATATATGAGGTGTGATTCAAAAGGGCTTTATTTCTACTTTCCACGTCAATTCAAGAGAACAAATAATAGATGTTCTAACAAAGGCCCTACCCAGAGGACAATTTTTATCTATACATCTTCTTATTTCCTATGTATTTTCTATTTCTTGTGTCTATTGTGTAATTTTCCCTCTAGGGTTTCTCCTCTCTATATAAGAGAGCTCTATGGCCTCATGAATAAACAAGTCATTAATTTCATTCCACAATACTCGATTGATATCACGAGAATCATTTAGACGAAGTCAAGATGCACAAATTGGAGGTGCAATTGTAGAAGGAAGAGTCAATGCATCATAAATTCTATTTAATTATAATAACCGAAACTATTTTGTAAAAAAAGAAAGAAAGAAACCATGGGGAATAATAGGGATGCGGATAAGTTAAATCAATCCACTAGAAAAAAAATTACATCATTAGAACAAAAAAATCAGCAGTCGGATTAGCAAGTCGATCAGACTGACTATTGACCAACTAGCCAATATTCAATCGCCCACCCGTTGCACCGCAAAGTCGGGGCGACTATTGTAACATTGATTGGCCCTCACGACCTCTCTTAAGTAGCTAGCTTATTCTTTTTTTTATAAAATGGCGGGGTGTGTACAGTTTATACAGGGATGAGAATTAAATGGATCGAACCTATCTGTTTAACAAAGATATAATACTCAATAACCTCCATATCTGAAACATAACTTCCAAAATCAGCAGGAAATATGGAAAACAGTTAACCTGATCAACCCAGTCCCATACAAAACCACCTTGCAATCCGAATGTCGCATCAATGGCCTTCCAGTATGCATGTATGTTGCCATTACTGTTTCCCATTGCATGAGAATACCTACAATGAAATTTGGAGGAAATTGACTTTGTAAAGAATCTAACTTAAGTAAACCTCGTCATTGTTGCAGATTATAAAAAGAACATCAGAAAAAGAAAAAATGCAAAGATTACTCGCAAAGGACCAATGGCCGTGATTCATTTGGATCATTAGCAATCTTGATGATATCCCATACAGGCATATACATGGGGCATACTATATCCGTCGATGGAGTTCTGGCTCCGCCACCTTCATAATGCAAAACCCTGGATGGATCCTTTCCACGAACCCAACCTACAAATAAGGTGCTAAAAGTTAATAATACAAACGTCAGAATATGCATGAATCAAAATTTAAAGCAAATCTACCAGCAGAAGCAGAATGATTAGGTCCGTAGCATGACTCATTGCCCAAAGACCATGCAATTATGCATGCATGGTTTTTATCCCTCTCAACCATTCCTACAACACGATCTACCATGGAAAATGTCCAACTTGTTTCCAAAGTAGGATGCTTTAAATGATCAAATTCGTAAAAGCCATGAGTTTCTATATTCGCCTCATCAATCATGTAGAGGCCAAAGATGTCGCAAAGTTCATACCATCGCGGATGTTGAGGATAGTGGCTGTTTCTCACAGCATTAATGTTGTTTTGTTTCATTAGAACCACATCCTGCAATATGAAAAAAGATCCTACCAGTTACCAAGACTTATTAAGAAAATATTGGATCACATTAGTTTGGCACACTATTCTTGCAAACACACTGAGAAATCTGAATATCACCTCAATCATGCATTCCTCCACATTGACTTTCCCCACACTTGGATGGTGTTCATGCCTATTAACTCCACGTATGATCACAGGACTTCCGTTAACAAGCAACTGCTTAGGAGCCAGTGATATTTTCCTGAAGCCGACTAGACAAGATTCACAGTCAACTAACTGCCCCGATACATCTTTGAGTAATACCACGAGGAGATATAAATTTGGCTGTTCCAAAAAATAAACCTATTATTTAGCTGCCTTTGGCATCACAAAAAAAGTTTTGACTTCATGAGAATATTTATAAAATTAAGCACTTCTCCAGTAACAACAAAATACAATACATGATTGAGTAACAAACCCCAAAACTGTGGCTCGGGTGAATCACAGTCACGAGAGATTCTGCAATGCATTAAATAAAATAGGAGCAGTATCTGAGCCACAAAAAATGCACTTGACATAAGAAAAACTTCAGGCAAATTACAAACATCAATAGTCCTATATAGATACATTTTATAGCTGCTACAGTTCAGAGTGGTATTGATTTTCAGAGCACAAAGTCAGTGGAAGTCTCTGAACAATGGCATCAGTATAGATATTGTAAATAAAGATCCTCAAATACACCTTCTTTTCTCTACATTGTCTAATGCCTTTCTTCAAATTTCGTTGAAGCAGTGCATCCGTGCATGCTTTTCTTGTTATCACCTGCTGTAAGAGATTCATTATTCTATACTTCAAAGAGTACCTTGGACCCATTTGTACAGGTAAAATAGCAGAATAGCAAGCAGCTAGTGGCTTTCATTCTTCCTTTATGTTATTTTTTTATCCTAGTAATTTAACAACCCTCTCCCAACATGAGTAGAATTATTATAATAAACAAATTCCATCTTTTTCCAACATGGTATCAAAGCAACAATACTTATCGGTATGGTGCAAGTCTTTGCTCCCTCCTTCCAAGTAAAACCCTCTCCTCAGCAGTGGTAGGGCAACCCTTTTTCACGTCATTAGTGTTATCCTTTACATGGCTGCTAGTTCCTGACCTCCATTGTATAGAACACTAGTACACAAGCTCTAGCAAAACCCACGAACACAGCAACACAGCACCCAGATGTACACATCTCCAGACACGCTTCTACGCATGCCAATGCCAACACTACGGCTTTAATTGAGGCTTCACATACTCGAGATGATGAATCAGACTGGTTTCGTAGGTTCGAATGCATGTCTCTATCTCATGGGGATACCCAACGGTTCTCCAAGTTTTAATTAGTACTTCCCTAGAATGGACAGGACACCCATTGATTGATGATATGTTAGACATGTGAGCCAAGGATGAACTGTTTATACCAGAAATGTTATTCTAATTATTTAATATATTAATAAAAGTTGTTGATTTTCACTCACCATATGAGATTAATAAAGGAATGCACTTATAAGATCCCTTGGTATAATTAGGGCTATATACAATGGCCATCTTGATAAAATACAATCATTGATCCAATGGTTGGATCATAGAGATCGGTGCTAAAATATTATTTAGATTGTTAGATTAAGGACTCAACTAGCACCGTCAAATGATTGTCTACAAAGGATCTCTAGCATGAGAAGGAGATGGCAATCCTTACTCCAAAGGCTTATATCCGACTGACCTCTTGATGCAGGTCCTCTACATGAGAATATAAATTCGAAGGTGTTGGATAAGTTAGGTAAAAGGGTTGACGTAACGAGATCGAGATATCAAAGACATGTCATATGCTGCCACGATATATGCGTGCATTCTCTGACCGGAGATATATGTGTTAGGTAGACCATTAGGCTGATGGCCTAATCTAGGTCTATACATTGGCAAGCTTGGTACAAGGGTATATGAGTTAATACGATCTCTTAAAGGGATCATACATGTTCAATACTGAACCGGAAGACATGAGCTCACTCATGAGATATTGGGACCAACCAAATTCCATCAATCGTCATCTTGCTTTGGAAGCATGACATGATTTGTAGGTATGATATATGCTTTTGGAAGCATGTCATCGATACCAACTCCAAATGATCGAATGAAAAACTTAAAGAAAAAACCATGAAGGAGACAACTCAAATAAGATCAGAACTTCGGGATTATTCTAGGTCTTCCAGTATGTACGATGTACAGGTATTGGGAATACTTGAGGGTGATGTGATCTTAATCGATTATATAACCATGACACCTCCATTCCGAGATAGTGATGAAACATGTTTGGATTTTAGTGACTCCACTACATAGACTAGTTATCCAATCTTACTCCAAATGTTGGACCTTGATATGAACGTGATTCGGATGCAATGAGAAGATTGGATATTCTATCTGACTTGATCAGACATCTTAAAGAAGTCTTCTAAATCTATGAGATTAGATCTCATTATCCAAGTCACTATACATGAAATATATAGTCGTCATTTCATTATCTTCAAGTATTCGGGGAGAAAGCACAACTTGAAAGAGTTCAAGAGTTGTTTCATTAGATACAATATCTAAGCATTGGAAAATTAAGAGAAATTATGATAATTAAATTAGATATAATTATCATAAGTAATGTCAATATATGATTCACATTATTTAGAAATGTATAGAGAGGCATCATAGTTATTAAATAGATTTAATTATCATAAACGAAATTAATGTTGATAACATTATCCACAATAATTATTGATAATGTAGATATGATCCACAATATTATAAAGAGAATTAATTGTAAATAGGATTCACAATTTAAATATTAATTTGAAATGGATTCACATTGAATAGTTAAACGTAAATATGATTTACATTTAATTTTTGATGGATGAATATGATTGTCACATTGGATGGAAGGAGTTCCGCACGCTGGTGGGTGGGTGGGGGGGGGGGGTTGGGTGCTCGTTCGGAAGCGGAGAGAGGCGCGTGGAAGGATGGTCTCTAGCAGGGCCGGTCCACGGCATCCCTTTCCCAACCCCTTCGGAAATGGGTGCTATCAATGCGGCTCCACGTCTCATTGGGCTCGACAATGTCGTGAGCCAATGCGATGCCTCACGTGTCGCCGTCATGCGCACAACTATCGCAAGTGCCCTCTACGGAGGGAGGCCCCCAGTGACTCTGGTTGCTCGTTAGCTTTGGTTGGTGAGGGTGGATGTCAGGGCGAGGCTCTGTTCTGCGGGTCCTCTGATGTCGGACTCGTCTCGACGGGGGGTTTCAAGGGGGACGTGGTGCAGCTGACTCCCTGGCGAATGATCGCGAGGGGGCTGTCGGCTAATGAATTTAAGGAGCTCTTGCGGCGGTCAAATCAAGGGAGCTCCCTACTGAAATGGCGAATGCCGAGGCCGTCGGACGGGATAACCCGGCCGAATGCGTGTATCTCCTTTCAATCTCGGGGGTCCCGGTTGTTTTCCGTAGCCTGGGGGACCTTCGTGTTCTGCTTCGTGGGATCGCGGAAGTGCTGGAAGTGGTGAACTCGGGAAACAGACCCAGGGAGCCGTTAGACCTGGTGGTTAAAGTGAAGGAAGTCTCGGAGGTGGTACTGGGATGGAGGTATCTATCGGTCAGAGGCAGCCGCATCCTCGTCCATCTTGCTGACGCTAACGGGAGGCTCAGTGGCTGGTCCAACAAGGGGGTGGCTTCTTTGGTTCCTGAGAGGGTGGAGTGTGCAGTCTCGGATTGGAATCTCCGGTTCCCGCTGGCATCAAAGCGGCCGGTGGCGGAGGCGGTGCCACCTTTGTTAGTTGAAGAGTCGCGCGTTGTTCGGGAGCCAAAAGGTCACCTTCTGCTCGCTGGGGAAGCAAAACCGACGGAAGTCGAGGTGTTGCGGGAAGAGGAACCTATCGCCACTTTCCCACGGCAAATTCGCTTCAGAAGTTTCGTGGCTGACATGGATCGCGAGGCTCGTGATTCCAAGATTAGTGTCTCTTCGAGGAAAATACATCCCACCCTTCGCGGATCTTCGGGTCGACCTGGCGATTCGGTTCGGATGGTGTCCACGAGTCGTGCGGATTCGAATCCTCCCGTTGAAGATCCGGACCAGGAACGGAAGGGCTCCAAGCGGATGCTCGAGATCATAGCGCAGACTTCGTCGCATAAGGGAAGGGAGAGCTCAGGAGAGCCGAGGCCCGACGAAACCGTCCACCCTCTGGGTAGCCGTGGCACTACGACGCCTAGGGAGGCCGAGTCCTCTGCAGCAATCTCAACCTTGCTGATAATGAATGGTGCGGCACAGATGCAACGGGATTCCCCTCCGGAGATGCTCGTAGAGGAGGTGTGGTTGTTGTTGGCAGGCTCGACCTCGGCTGTTGTTGCTGAGGTAGCTATCGTGCTGCCGGAACCCATACCGGTTCAGGATGAAGGTAGGCAACAGGAAGGTCGTGTCCCCTGGTTCGGTGCGCAATACGAAAGACGTTCATCGACTAGACGTGCTAGAAGAATGGAACTCCTTCGGGCTAAGGAAGGCGAAGGCTCTTCCCTACTTCAGAAGGTGCTTCTTGCCACTTCTAACAGGTTTCGGGTGCTAGTTAAAGCCATCGTCGTCTGCCTGGGCCTGGTCCCCCCTAAGAAGGCTGCAAGTGACCTATGTCGATAAAGCTTCTATCCTGGAACGTCAGAGGTCTGGGACGCCCAGATAAGCAGATGTGTGTCAAGAACCTCGTTACGGAGGCTAGGTCGGATATCTTCCTCCTACAGGAGACCAAATTAGATGAGGGTCGGGTTGCCGATGTGTCGACTCTCTGTGGGTGTGTTCGGTTCGCTATGGCTCAGTTAGGCGCTAGGGAAGCGGCTGGAGGACTGTTGACCGGCTGGAGGAGTGATCTTTTGGACCTCGTGGCTGAGTCCAGGTCGCGGTACTGCCTATCCGTGACCCTTCAACGGTGGGACGGTGGGGACTGTATTCAGGTCTCTAATGTCTATGACCCAACTAGTGGTGATGGTAGGGCTTTGGCCGAGGAGCTTGAACAACTGGGGCACGAATTCGCCGAGGAGGCGTGGATTCTGAGTGGGGATCTGAACCTGACGCTGCTGGTTGATGATCGGTCGCGTGGCCTCGGTAGCCGGGACCAGGGTTTTGACGCATTTCGGCGAATAGTGCACAACCTGGGCCTATCCATTATTGATGTCGCGGGCTGCAAGTACACTTGGCGCAACGTGCGTTCTAGTTCAAGACCGGATTGCTTCCTCTTGTCGCAGCAGCTTGTGGATAGATTCCCTCTGGCGCGGGCATGGGCCCTCTCATGGGCATGTTAAAATCACACTCTTATCCAATGGTCCTCCGAGGAGGGTGAGAGGGGAAGATTCTACTTCAGATTTGAGAAAAACTGGCTCCTTGAGCCTGGCTTTAGGGATTTGGTTGCTGAGTCTTGGAATGCGGAACAGGTAGAGGGTTCCGTCGTTGCCAGGTTCGCGACCAATCTGCGTCATCTGCGTTCCGTTCTCATGGCCTTCGGGAGGGATGTAAGGGTGAGGAGAAGGGCTTCAAGAGTGGAGGCTCAGGAAGTCGTTTCCCGATTGGATTTGGTTGATGATGATAGGGGACTCTCTCCGGAGGAAAGAGCGGAAAGGGACTCCTGTTTGACGGCCTTGCTCCTGGAGGATAAGAAAGAGGAGGTGGAGTGGTGCCAACGTTCTTGGCAGCGCTGGTTAAGGGAAGGCAACGCTAATACGCGTTTTTCCATTCCGTGGCCTCGGGGAGAAGGCAGAGGAATTTCTTGCAGGATTTAGAGGTGGGAGGGTTGCGCATTTTGGGGGAAATGGAGATCAAGAAGGCGTTGAGGGATCACTTCGCCGCGGTCTCTCGGCGGAAGAGTGGTAGTGGCTGGGGTTGGCTCGGGAGAGGGACGAAAACCCTTCCGGTCGAGCAGGCTGAGTCGTTGATTTCTACATTCACGGTGGAGGAGGTTAAGGAGGACGTTTGGAGTTTAAATGTGGATGGGGCCCCTGGGCTGGATGGATTCTCCGTTCTCTTCTACCGTGAATTCTGGGACATGCTGAAGTTGGATATCATGGACGTGATTGATGAGTTCAGAAGGGGTAACAGAGGTTTTGAGAAGGTCAACCGTGCTATGCTTTTCATGCTGCCGAAGAAGGACACGCCAACAAGTATAGATGATTTCAGGCCCATCGCTCTCTCCAACGCCATATGCCTCATCATTGCGAAGGCACTGGCTAACCGCTTAAGGTCCGTCTTGGGTTCCGACGTGTTGGAAGGGCAATCGGCCTTCATTCTGGGCAGGCAGATGGTTGAGGGGCTCGTCTTGGCTTCTGAGATTTGCATGGATTGGAAAAGGTCCAAAGTGAGGGGTGCTATGTGGAAGATTGATTATGCAAAGGCTTATGATACCATTAATTGGAATTTCTCTGGGTCTCGCACCGCCGGAAGGGTTTCCCGGAAATGTGGATCGAATGGATCAGGTGGTTTGTCACCACCTCCTCTTTCTCGGTCTTGGTGAATGGCAAACTGGAGGAGGGGTTCTTCCAACCTCAGAGGGGGTTAGGCAGGGATGCCCTTTGGCCTCGATGTTGTTTGTGTTGATCTCAAACGCTCCGGGCGTCTTGTTCAGGGAGGTGGTCGACTCGGGCTGGTGTGCTGGATACCGTAGGGAGGATATATCTATCCCCATTCTTCAGTACGCAGATGACACGATCCTCTTTCTTGGGGGCGATGAAGAGCAATCCGCTAATGCGGTTCAGCTGGTAGAGATTTTTGGTGATATGGCAGGGCTGGAGATCAATAAATGCAAATCTGTGGTGATTGCTTTTGGGATGTCAGAAGCTAAGCAGGTTGTCGTGGCGGGCCTGGCCGATTGCCCCTTAGGGACCCTGCCAATTCATTACCTTGGGCTACCGCTGGTAGCCGGTAAGCGACTGACTGGGAGGATGTCATAAGAAGGTTGGAGCGAAAGCTGGCAGGCTGGAAGGCGGTCACCTTATCCAAAGGAGGTAAACTTGTCCTGCTTAGGCATGTGCTCGCGGCGATCCCTGTTTTCTTCTACTCTACGAGGTTACTGCCAGCGGGAGTCAGAAGGGAGATTGAGTCCAACATGAAGAATTTCTTTTGGTCTGATGGGAGGCAGCAGAAGAAAGGTATTCATCCGGTTGGCTGGGAGGAGATGACGAAGAACCGAGAGGATGGGGGCTGGGGATCAGAGATGTCCAAAATATGAACAACGCGCTGATCGCGAAGTGGATCATCTCTATTTGGGGCTCCTCCTCCCTGGTGGTGAGGCTGATTCGGTCGATCTATGGGATCTCGGGTCAGTTGGTTACGAGCAGGGTCCGTCATGAATCCCCTCTCTAGTCTGGCATCCGTGTCGTTCTCCCGTTGATACTGGATCGGTTGCGCCTATCGATTGGGATGGCAACCTCTTCTGTTTCTGGGCGGGACAGTTAGTCATCCGCGGGGATTCTGGCCGACTGTTTCCCTCGGCTCTTCGCGATGGCTGAATCGACTGGGGCTACGGGAAGCTGGGCCCCTTCGTTCCTCTCGGATCTTTCCGACCAGCGGCTGGACGAGTACCTGCAGATGCAGGAATGTCTTCCCCAGACGAGCATCCTGTCTGGGGGTAGAGATCATTTCAAGTGGCCGGACGGGACATTCTTGGTGCGAAGAGCGTAAGATGCGCTGAACAAGCATGATCAGGCCCACGACCGAATGCTGTTAGATGGCGTAAAAATCATGTGGGAAGCAAAGATTCCGAGCAGAATCAAGGTTTTTCTCTAATGTCTTCGTAGAGGCAGACTGCTGGACAAGGAGCGTCGTGGCCGTCTATTGGGTTTTGATGATACGAGTTGCGACCGTTGCGAGGAGGCGATGGAGGACTCGACCCATCTTTTCTTGGCGTGCCCGGCTTCGGCTCGTGTGTGGCAGGCCCTCCATATTCCTTGTCTTCAGACTGGGGGGTTATCGGAGTTCTGGGCATCTATTAGGCGCGCCCGCAGGAACGCCACAGCAGATTATTGGAAGCCCTTCGCTACCATGTGGGCAATTTGGTGTGGGGGCGGAACGAAAAGACTTTCAGCAATCAGAGGTTCTATGATGAAAAGATTGTAGCACATTATAACGCCTTATCTATCCTTTAGGCTTCTTGACTCTTGTAAGTCCCATTATCCAATTAATTAAATTTGATACAGGTGGTGGCCCCCACGATGGGGGTGCACCCAGTTTTCAATCAAAAAAATTCATAAATACCAATGGTTTATTGGAAATTGTCACAAATAATATACAAATTATCTGTTGATATTTTATTAATAAATAATTCTATCAATAATGATTTTATGTAACAAGAATACATCAAAGAAGATTGGAAAAAGAATTCTCTCTCCAATCACATGGTGGGTGTATACATTAAATGAGGAAGGAGGTTGGTTCCTTTCCTCATTTTTGGAAGGAGGCTCTCTCCTTTTCTCTTTATTCATGAGAAAAATATTTATTTTGATATTATACATTTCGAAGCGTTAATAATTGATTTATTAATTCAAGATTCTATTATACTTGGAGCACAAGTATAATCTGTTAATCTCAGCCATTGATTGTCAATTAGGAGAGCATCTCCATCATCCATTATGTTATAAAAGAGAGGCTAACTCTATCTCTTTTAATTCATACTATTGTTGCAAACAACAACTCTATCTCTTATACCACACATCTACTCTCGCCCCCAAACCCTAGTGGTTGTCTCCTTGCCTTAGGTTTGTGGACATTGCGATTGTTGTTCATTGTTGTTGTTCTATCCATTGTTTTTAAAAATGCGCCTCGAGGAGTTGAGGCGTACGCCTCGAGGCATTTTTCAAGGAAAAACGTCTCGAGGCTATAGCCTCATTCATCCTCAATGAGGTGTGCGTCTCGAGGCGCTGCCTCATGAATGGGATGTTTTTTTTGTTTTTTTTCTGCAATATTTTTTCCTTTTCTTTTTGATTGTGAGCTTTTCATCTTTCTTAGACATGTATTTTCAAGTCTTTAAGCTCATGATTCACTGAAATGCATTTTTTTAATTTATTAGCATATTAAGCTTATTTTTACTTTGTTATGCATGTTTTTTTATAAATTAACATGTACGAAAAAATGAGTCTTGAGTCCTTAAATCTAATGCCTCTACTCTTTAGTATGAATCAAGCATAAATGCTTTCTTTATTAAAATGTTTGAATGCAAGTCCCCTACTTTAACCTAAATTTTGAAAAGTATATTTTTTTAAACATCTCATCTTTTCTTCTATTCAATCGGGACTAAATTAATACACATCAAAGCATGCATGAACAAAGATGATCATAACATACAATATTCAAGTATTTTATCCCCCAATTATTATGGTAAAGTAAAAAGTGATCGCAGATTCACTGCTTACTCTCTTATCTTTCTCAATTGAATGACACATATCTCACATAATTTTGAAAATGATATGTTATATCTAGTCCATTTGGTTAAATTTTATTCAAAACTTTAAATTTTGTGGAGAGTTACCCATTATTATGCTTACATATCGATAGTTACTTGACTCCTTACAGATTTAGAGTTTAAAAAGAGAGAGTTATATATCAACTTGGATGTTTAAACCATGATGTTAGCCTTGAAATATCTTGGAGTTATGCATTTAATCATAACTATTAATTTCTAGAATTTGAAAATTGTAACTACGGTTAATTAATATATTTTATGAAAAAATTTCTTTCACGAGTGAGGCTTACGCCTCGAGGCAATGATAGGAAAACGCCTCGATACGCCTCACATTTTTTAAACCTTGGTTCTATCAGACTAATTGCTCATGGATCTTCCTCTTCTTCAATACCTCGTGCTCTTGAACAAGACGTCGAATTCTGTGGAGAAAGAATGTTGTTTACTCATAGAGCCCAATGGTTCTCTTATATAGAAGAGAGAAACCCTAATGGGTAAATTACATACTACGGAGAAAAAGAAATAAATAACTGTAAAAAAATGATGTAACATAAAAGCTCTCCAACATTCCCCTAAAGCTGGAACATAGATGTGACAACATCTCTGAAAGGATCCTCTGGCTAGATCCTTGGTGAGCATGTATGTTGTCTGCTCACAAGAACTGATATGGGATGTAGAAATAAGGCCCTTATGGATCATATATCGAGTGTAGTGGTAGTCTACCTCGATATGCTTGATTCACTCATGGAAGGTTGGATTGTTGGCAATGAACAATGCGGCCTAGTTGTCGCATTGGTGGTGCATAGGAAGAGGCACCTCAATGGATAGGTCAGTCGGAACTGATCTAACCCCATCATCTCTGTAATGCCTTGTAAAATAACTTTGTACTCTCTAATTCAGCAATTAATTAGGCGACAACTATATGCTTCTTGCTTTTCCATGGTACTAATGAATTCTCTACTATGGAGATATTTATATCTTGTTATATTTATTTCTCGTTTCTCTTTCTTTCATGTACCTTTCGTGTAATTTACCCAGGGCTTTTCTCCTATATAAGAGAGCCCTATGGTCTCAATAACGATCATGCAATTCTATTTTTCCCTCTACATGGTATCGGAGCAACGGTCATAGATCGGGGTTCCCATATCCACCAACTTTAACCCTACCCCCCCCCCCCAACAGCCGCATGTCGACAGTCGCCCATCTCCAGGCTGGTTGCTAGCCATCTACCCCCCAACCCCGCGGTCACATGTACCGTCCCCCGCCGATCATCTGCACCAGCCACCACCCCAGCCCTAGTAGGCCGCCTGTCGACTGCACTCCCTCCCCACGGCCCTGTCGCTCGCAGCCGCTTTGTGGGCCATTTTACACCCTCCAGGCTGTAGTTCGATTGCTTCTACAGGCCTATACGGTATGATTTTGCTCAGATTCTGTGATTTTGGACATATAAATCACATTTTTCAACCCTAAACGACAACAAGTAATGAAGAGGATGGTTGTATGAGTCTACATGTACAACTACTCCATATGATTGTGTAGACTCGCTCAGAGTGGTCAACTCCTCAGTTTTGTTCCGAATTTTCGACATTCTTTTATCATTTCATAGAAAAAATATGATGTTTTTCCGTCATATGGTGCCTTTAAGGGCCCAGCTCCTATCGTGAAGATGGATGGGACTAACTACGAGTTGTGGTCCATGCAGTTTTGCACCCTTATGCAGTGCCATAACAAGGAGCATATTTTAACCGATTCGAAGCAGGCGAACAAAACTAGGTCTAATGCTTCATGGAAGCAAGATGATGCCTATGCACAGACTTAACTCTCTGATATGCTCACCACGGAGATTGCCAATGACATCGTCAATCAACTCACAGTCAAGGCTATGTGGGATATCTTAGATGACACATATGGACAAATAAAGAATGAGAGAAATCCTCAAATTGCAGTATGACATTTTGTTGACCAAGCAGAATGGTCGGCCTCTTCATGCCCACTTCTCGCATCTCTGAGGCATTATCAAGTATTTTCATAGCCTTATGACCATTACTACCAGCACTGAGCAACAACAGGCATACAGGAATGTCACCATGACAGGAGTCTTTATGTCATCCCTGGACTCAGAGTACGATGCAGCACGTACTCAACTTCTTTTGGAGAGAGACGATACCTCGGATGGAAGAGGTCTACAAGAGGTTGAGCATGATCACTACTTCATCTACTACCGTGGCCCAAACTCCCTCTGCAATGACAGCTTCTCGTGGCAGAGGGGGTACTTAAAAGTTTTCCCAGACAGAAATCCCGTAGTCGAGGAGGACATCAGCGTGGTTCATGCTCACATTGCCACCGTCCAGGATATTCGGACGAGAAATGCTATCTGAAGCATGGGTATCCAGTGTCTGCCCGTGTAGCTGAGCAAACAGAGACTACTCCAGCTCATTCTCATGATACGAGGCTTGGTGATATTGTCTCGAGATTGAGAGAGATGATGACTACACAGCCAGCCCCAACAGTAGGATCTTCAGATGTTGCAAGTGTTGTCAGAGCATCTACGACTTATCAGGTATTACTTACGCACTTACCAATTGTAGCAGTACAGATTTAACTGAATTGGATCATGACTACGAAGCTTCTCATCATATTTGTGGAGATCGGGCTCAGATTATTTCTTATAGATCTAGCCCTCCTGGTAGATTAGTGGTTATTGCTAATAGGGTTCATCTATCCATTGTTGGTCAGGGGGAGATTGTTCTAGCCCCATCGATGCGCATGCAGAATGTCTTGCATGCTTCAGCATTTCAGATGAATCTTTTACCTATTAGTCACATTATAAAAGATTTACATTGTCGTGACATATTTAACCCTTCTTCTCTTATGTTTCAGGACATACTCACGGGCAGGGTGATTGGATGTTGCCGTAAACAAAGAGGACTTTACATGCTGGTCCAACCTTCGTGTGCTGGTGTTGCTACTATTCCGTTTGAATTTGTTTTTCTTTTCATGTAGCACTTTCGCTTTGGACACCTTCCTCTGCAGAAGTTGTGGCATGTTCTCCCTCAGATCTCTACTCGTACTACTTAAAAGTGTGAGGCATGTCAACTTGGGGAGCACCATCGTTCTTCTTTTTTGAGTCATCACAATAGTCAGTTGCTTGAGTTGTTTCATTTTGGTATCTGGGGTCCTGGTCGTGTTCCCGTTCATCAGGGACATCGGTTCTATATGATTGTTGTGGATGATTTCTCTCGATTATCTTGGGTTTTCTTGTTAAAGAATAAGTCTAAAGCTTTTCTCTAGAATATTTTTTCTGCTAATGTAAAGTTTATTCGCACTGACAATGCCTTGGAGTTTTCTACTTTACAGCTATCTGACTTTCTCAGATCTTTTGGGTATTGTTCATCAGACATCTTGTGCATACACTTCGCAGCAGAATGGTGTTGTTGAACGCAAACACCATCATCTTTTGGATGTCACGAGGACTCTTTTGATTCGGAGTCGAGCTCCTCGTTCGTTCTGGAGTGATGCATTCATCACTGCATGTTACTTGGTGAATCGCATGTCGTCTACTATCCTTGGAAAAAAGGTTTCTTTCTTGATTGCATTTCCTGAGAATGACCTATTCTCCCTTACTCCCAGGGTATTTGGGTTTGCGGCATTTGTCCACAATTTTACTCATGGTCGGGACAAGCTCTCTCCTAGAGATGTCAAATGTGTGTTCGGGACAATCTCCGCCCGTATAGGGCTTCGAATGGTGCCATGCCGATACTAGAATTATAACAGTTGTTGTACGTGAATTCAACCAAATGCAGATGGTCTTTCCAGGACCCTTTCCACTCCAAAGTGCTTGCGCGAAGTAAATCCTCAAGAGTTTGTATGGTGCGCTCATTCTGTCCATCTGTCTGCGGATGATAAGCATAACTCATCTTCAGCTCTATCTGTAGTGATGGCATGAACTGATACCAATAATGCGAAGTAGACCTCGAATCCCTGTCAGACACCACTTCTCGTGGTATACCATGTAGCCTGATGATACTCTACACATATAGGCTGGCCAATCTAGATGGTGTATATGTAATGCTAAAAGGTATGAAATGGGCTGACTTGGTCGACCTGTCAACAACGACACATAGAATCATGGCCTCCTGGTGTCTTCGGCAATCCCGTGACGAAATCCATAGAGATACTCTCCCATTACCACTCGAGAATGGGGAGAGACTGTAATAGCCCTGGTGGTCTCCTGTGCTCAGCCTTGACCATCTGATAGGTCATGCATCTGCTGACATGTTGCGCCACATCACGCTTCATTCCATCCCACAAAAAATGTCGACGTAAATCATGATACATCTTGGTGCTACCAAGATGGATGGACAATCGTGAACTGTGAGCCTCGTCTAAAATGTCTCTGCGCAACTGCTCGTCATTGGGCATAACGACCCATCCTGCCTTCCATAAAATAGACTCCGTTACAACAAAATCATCAACCTCATCCTTGACGACGTGCATGTATCTATCTCGAATCCAAAGATCTGTCTTCTGACCTTCGACGATGCGATCCCACAAACTGCTGAATTGTGGAGGCACGACAGTAGAAATGGATGCACTCTCCTGAGGATGCCAATCAGTCAATGATGCGAGCATATCCCATGTATATAGCCAGTTCGCCGTACCATCTGCATGAGCTCGCCTGCTAAGTGCATCAGCCACCACGTTTCCCTTACCATGATGGTAAGAGATCGTGCAGTCATAATCCTTCAGTAGCTCGAGCAACCTGTGATGTCTCATGTTCAGCTCCTTATGATCAAAGATGTACTTCAAACTCTTATGATCAGTGAAAATCTCGAAGTTTACCCCATATAGATAGTGGCCCGGATCTTCAAGGTGAAGACAATTGTTGCCAACTCCAAATCATGTGCGGGGTAATTCCGCTCATGCGTCTCAACTTTAAGGATGCGTAAGCAATCACTGGGCCTCGTTGCATCAGTACTACTCCTAGACCTTATCCACATGCATCTGTGTAGACTGCATAATCTTGAGTGCTTAAAGGAAGAGCAAGAATGGGTGTTGTAGCCAAGCTCTCCTTCAGTGTCATGAAGGCATGCTCGCATGAATTATCCCAAATGAATGGAACTCCTTTCTGCGTCAATCGTGTCAGAGGGCGAACAATACGTGAAAATCCGCTGACAAAGCGTCTATAAGAGCCCGCTAATCCGAGGAAGCTCCGAATCTAAGCAACTGTCTTGGGCCGCTCCCAAGACATAACTGCCTCAATCTTCGCAGGATCAACTGCGATACCTGCTCTAGAAATGACATGCCCTGTAAATGAGACCTGTGATAACCATAACTCGCACTTGTTTAACTTGGCATATAGCTTGTGCTCCTGTAATGTATCCAAGACAATCCGTAGATCATTCGCATGATCCCATTCATTCCGAGAATATATGAGCACATCATCAATGAACACCACCACAAATTGTCCAAATATGGATGGAAGATCCGGTTCATCATATCCATGAATGTTGCAGGTGCATTGGTGAGTCCAAACGGCATCACCACAAACTCGTAGTGTCCATAGCGAGTCCTAAAGGTTGTCTTCGGAATATCGGACTCTCGAATCCTCAACTGATGATAGCCTAAACGAAGATCGATCTTCGAAAACACCAAAGATCCCTGGAGCTGATCAAACAGATCATCAATGCGCGACAAAGGATAACGGTTTTTAGCCGTTCTCTTATTCAGTTTCCTATAATCGATGCATAGTCTCATCGATCCATCCTTCTTCCTGACGAATAGAACCGGAGCACCCCAAGGTGAAGTGCTCGGCCTCACAATCTCAAGTCAAGTAACTCCTGCAACTGCACCTTCAGCTCTCTCAACTCAGCTGGTGCCATGCAGTAAGGAGCCATCGAGATCGGCTGCGTATCTGGTAGTAATGTGATCTCGAACTCGATCTCTCTCTCAGGAGGTAATCCTGGTAGCTCATCAGGAAACACATCTGGGTAGTCTGATACTACTCGGATGTCTTGTGCCATAGGCTCGTGATAAGATACCTCCCGGACAAATATTAGGTATGAATCGCATCCCTGATCAACAAGTCGATGAGCTCGCAACACTGAAATGTACTCCATTTTGGAGTCATATATAGTACCCTCAAAAGTGAACTCGGGTAAATCTAGAATCATGAAGACAACTGTCTTCCTAAAGCAATCAACAAGAGCATGATGAGCTGACAACCAATCCATGCCTAGAATCAAATCAAACTCATCAAGCTGTAGTAGTAGACAATCTACGATCATCTCGTGACCGCCAATTAGTACTGGCAAATGACAGACTATCAGGGAAATGATAAACAACTGGCCACCTGGCCCTCGGATGTGAAATGGAGAAGATAGAGTCTCTGTGACTCTTCCTAATGAAGCTAGCAATCTCGAAGCAAGGAATGAATGTGTCGCTCCAGAATTAAATAAAACATGGAAAGGTCGGCCCAAGACTGAGACCATACCTTTCACCACAGTAGCTGTTGAACGTGCCTGCTCCTCGGTCACAGCGTGTAACTGACCCCGTCTGGCTGCAGTACTGGAACCTGCCACACTCTGCGTCTGTCTCTACTGCTGCCTCCTGAAGTTGGAGCTCCTGCCACGGAAACTACCTGAATGTTGTGCATGTGGTTGTGATGTCTGTAGCTGTGGACGAGGCTCACCAGATCTCTGGGGACACTGATGCCGATAATGTCCTTACTCATGGCATAAGTAACATCGGACTGATCGGCTAGGTGGAGTGATCGTGTCTGTGCTTCGAGCCGGTCCTGCTGGGGGTCTTTCTGCTCGCTACGACATAGATGGTCGAGCGGAATCTGTGTCACGTCCATCTAGTTTTCCTCCTAAAGTAGACGATGGAGATGAGCGAGCACTACCTGAGAATGTTGAACCCGTAGGTTAGAAACGCCTAGCTGACCTCTGTTGCCGAAATGGTCGACGAATCGCCCCAAAAGATCATTGTGGTCTATGCGATGCTCCAAACGAGCTCCCAAATCGTCGCTCTCGCATATCCTCAAACTTCTCTGCTGCGTCAGTAGCCTCGAAGATGGAAGTGATATGCAATCCAACCAGCTTCTCTTGTACCTCTTCCCTCATGCTTCTGATGAATTTTTCCAGATTCTCCTCTGGAAATGCAGCAGTTGCTGGTGTATGTCGCGACAACTCGATGTATCTGACGAAGTAGTCTCTAGTCGTCATCCGTCCCTGACGAAGCTCTGCAAAAAGTCGGCGCTGGGACTCCTTCCACTTTGCAGAAAAAAGTGGGACCTGAACTTCGTCTCAAAATCATCCCATGTAGGCTCTCGGCCTAACTCAGAAACTACAGCATCCCACTATCTCTCGGCGAAATCTGTCAGTGAGTACTCCATAAAAGATAGTCACGTGTCTCGTGGCGCGCAAATCATCCTCAGCACCTTTATCACCCTCTTGAGCCACTGCTCAACAACATCTGACGTACCAGTGCCCTCGAACATGGGCACATTGGCCCGCTGCTAGGAAGTGAAGACCGACTGGTGCCTGTGAATGGCAGAGTACTCGTATGCACCCTCATCTGTAAAGTCAACAGGGTCCTGCTCTCTGTCAAAGTCTCTATCCTCCTCAGCTCCATGCTCTGGTATCTCCTCAAGTGGATCATCGAAATGAGGTTGTTGTACCTCTACTGATTGTCGATGGTCCTGGTGTGTGCCGTCGTGAGATGGACGGTAGGTGGAATCTGACAGCTCATCAAATCTCATCTCTATATCAGTCTGTCGGTCTGCAATCTCAGTCTGTTGTGCTAGAATCTGGTCCTGCTGGTCTCTCATAGTAGCCTGCTATTGCTGAAGGTCGGTAAGAGCTGTCAGTATGCGTGTCAACTGGTCAGTCGTCTCCTGTCTTTGTCAGGATGCCATGGCTCTGCATGAGAACCATTTTTAGTCATAAAAAGTGTCATTCGCAGATACTTATCATAAATGTTTTTTCTCTTCTTGGGATATAGTATGAAAATTAATGAAATTGGTGACATCTATGGTGATTGAATTTGAATGTCATATTTCCCTTCTCGAACTCACGACAAGTCGGAAGTCTGTCACTATTCGAGAACTTATGCGATCGGAATTGTAATACTACGAATGTGTGTATCGGGGTACCACGGCTCTGATAAATGAAGCATATGCCGCTTTGAGGCTTCTCCCGTGGTTTCATCCCGCTCCTTAGGGAGTAGGGTTTCACGTTAAATCTCGTCTTATGTTCAAGTTTTTCTATCTTTATTTCTGATACGCTTCCGCTTCCTATTTTCTAATACTTTCCTTTGACTTTCAAATGGATTTTCTTGTCACAAAGAACGGTAGAGGATCATCTCTACTTTAGCCAACCTGCATTTATTTTATGATTAAGATCTCCATCAATTTCCTCATCATGTTGCAAAATAGATCCCAAGTATCTAGTAGAATCTTCCTTCTAAATGTTACCGTCTTCAATCTTCACCTTGATTCATTGATTGTTGTCTCCATCAAATGTGTACTCCATATATTCAGTGCTGGCCCTACTTCTACGAAATACTTTAGTCTCTAAGATATGTCTCCAAACCTCCAGCTTCTCATTTACTTCATCTCTTGTCTTATCAATCAACACAATATCACCTACGAACAACATACACAAAGGTATCTAATCCATGAATGTAACTAGTCAACTCTTCCATAATAAAAAAAAGGAAATGACTCAAAGTTGGACCAGACCGATGCTGATGTTAAAATTGTCAGTCTTCCCAAACTGGATCCCTACTCAAGATGAAGCACCATTATGCATATCCTTTATAAGGTTAATGTATAGGGCAGGTACTTGTCTCTTTTCGAGAACTCTCCACAATATCTATCGTGGTACTGAATCATAAACTTTCTCTAAACCATAAAAAAATCATATGGAGGTTCTTCTTTTTAGTTTTATAAGTCTCCAATGTTCTCCTCAACAAGTGAATAGATTCAATAGCCCAGTAAAATGGCATGAATCCGAATTGGTTTTCAGATACTTTGAAAACTTTCCTCAACCTTCTTTCGATCAAACGTTCCAAATTTTCATAGTATGAATCATCAAATTGATAATTCGAACAATTTTGAATAGCTCCTTTATTGTTGTAAAAAGGCACCATAATGTTTTTCCTCTATTTTTTAGGCATTTTCTTGATTCGTCAAATAACATTGAATAAATTTGTGAGCCAAGTCAAACCCCATTCACCAAGAACTCTCCAAACTTCTTTAGGAATGTCATCAGGTCCTACAGCTTTCCCAAGTTTCATAACCTTTAAAGCCTTCTCTACATCCTTCCTTTGTATCCATCTATAGCTTGCACGATTCAAGTAACATTCTCTAACAGCAAGATCTCCCAAAGTAATCTCTTTATTCCCTTCCCTAATATAAAGCTTATGATAATACTGCTTCCATCTAGTCTTTATATCCTTTTGAGTAGCAAGCACATGACCTTCCTCATCATTGATGCATCTCACTAGAGAAATATCTTTGATCTTTCTTTCTCTTGCTTTGGCCAATCTGAATATATCCTCCTGGCCATCCTTCGAGTCCATCTTTTTGTATAGAACTTCATAAGCTTTCGACTTAGCTTCACTTACATCCTTCCTGTTGGAGTATTTGAGTTATGTGTCACTTGAGTTGTAGATGAGTAAATGGATCACTACAGGAACCATTTATCACATCCAAGTCTTTAGTCCCACATCTACCAGTTGTGAGATGTGGAGACTCGGTGAGGGCTTATAAGAAGCCCCTCACCCTCGGTATCCAGTGAGAAAGTGCAATGCATACATCAGCCCTTTAAGTTATTCTCCTGAGGTTTTATCCCACTCCTTAAGGAGTAGGGTTCCACGTTAAATCCATGTATTCTTCAAGTTTATTTCTTTTTCTTTGTTCATGCTTTCGCATTCATATTTTCTAATATAGTATCAGAGTGGGTTCAATTCTCAAGGATTTTATGTTGATTATTTATTCGAGATTTGATTGTAGATTCATATTCTTAAATATTATTGTTATGAGAGAATTATTCTTAAGATTCCTGCATTGAAGATTATTGTCTTGAGATCGTGCAAACTAGGGTTCCTGAACAAGAACCCTAATCTTAGCGACAAAGTTGGTTCTCTGCTCCAGATATCTAGGGTTTTCTAAAACCTTATATCTACAGTTCGTGAAGATCGCGGCTCCATCATTCAAGCCTCCTGACAACATCTTCCAGCCCTAGCCGAACCGTGCGGCACTCCAGGCAGAACTCCAGACTCGAGACAACCCTTATCAAAGGTCTACGAACAGGTCGAACCTAAAGCAGCGTAGATCCAGTGCAGGAGACAAGACCATGTCATCCAGGGTTTCGAAATGCTAAATCAAAAAAATGATGCAGGGGGCAACTAGGGTTTACTCCAGCGGCAGCGCAGTTCCAATGCACCATCCCCAGCTCATGCATTCGTAGCTCGCAGGCGGCGCGTGGCAACTCCACGGTAGCCTCACTCCTCCTATTGGAGAACTCCTCCATCGCGATCGACCTGCTCCGTGCTCCATATCCTTAGGTCGATGGCGGCATGAAGCCCAGCGTGCTCCATATCGGCGAACTCCTCCAGCATGCTCCATATCCTTCAGTCGTGCTCCGTGTGCAAAGCTCCCTCCTGGAGGCAGCACGCCCCATCTCCTTGCACCGCTCCATCATTTCGGTGGCACGTCATATACTCCATCAATCAGCGACACAGCCACCTCGTGCACCTCCAGCCCTCCAAGCGGAGGATCCAGATCCCAAGCAGTGTTGCCGCCATCAGGTCATCGAAAAGCGTAGGTGGCGATGTCCAGGCAAAGCCCGATGCTCCGCTCCAGTCGGCGGCAGCCCATAGCGGCAAAGTCCCAACTCCGATGCCTCCATCTCTTCAGCAATCTCCAGTTCGCCGATGCGCCTCATCGAGGAGACGCATTGTGTGCAGCACTCGATACAGATGACGCTCCCTCCACACGCTCCTCCACCCCAATTTGCTAGCGGCGACGCTAGGAGGAAAGCCCCATTGTGGGCGTTGTGTCTTTCGTGAAAAAAGGATCCTTGAACCCTAAATAGAGCACGGTTGTGCTTTGTTTAAAAAAGGGGTGGAGTCGGACCCAAAAGAAAAAAGAGGGGCGCCAAATTTGAAAAAAGGTAGGAAGAGAAGTTTAAAAAAAATTGAGACGCATGTTATATGGGGAGGCCAAAAAAAGAAGGGAGGTGGACTGTTGAAAAAAATGGAAGGGACGTTGCTGCAGTCGGCCCAAGTTCAAAAAGAGGATCGTACAAAAAAATCCATACGGGGAATTCAAAAAAAAAGACGTAAAAAATGAAATGAATGGCTTATTTGTGAAAAAAATGTGAAGGCTGTTGAAAAATGAAATAGCCGGAAAAAATATTTAAAAAAAGGGAGAGAAGTCGAGAAAAGAAAAGAAAAAAAAAGTCGGTATTTGTGATGTTTCGTTTCCTCATTCTCTTGTCTTCTCCCAATTTTGTCGATACCATTGATTTCCGACAAGTATGGGAGAAAGGGGGGTATTGTATAGAGTCACAGGTTTATTCCAGATTCAAATGTCAGATTCCATACCAGTTACATTTTCCAGACTCTGTAGTTCTTCAGTTTCAGACTCGACATTCAGATTTCGAGTCTTCAGTTTCAGATACGCACATGTATGCGGTCTTTAGTTTGATGAGCACTTGTTTTCCATCATTGTTTGTGGTCCCCATCATTCTTTTTTTGTCAGCTAGGGTTTTCATGTGGTTTCGTAGGGACTCCAGAGTAGAGATCCCATTCTTTGAGCCAGATGGGAGAGACCCAGTTCTTCGATGAGAAGACTTTCAAAATTTATTCTCCAATGTTCATGAACTCCAGTACGAGATCCTTCTGAGGTTCCTCTGAGAGAGAACCCATTTTGAGGTCCATATGAGAGACCCATCTTCAGAAATTTGTGTATGTATAATTAGCGATGCTCTTTGTTCGACCCTTTTCAGAGATGGAGCAGTTGTCCACATGTTGTGGCGGGCCAGGGTTCTCCAAGTGGAGATTCATTTTCGGTTGCAGTGACTTTGATGGGCACAGTACAGAGCACATGCTCTCCGACGAGGAGATTCATTTTGACTCACACTCCATTCCCTTCATCCTACTCACCTGCACGACGTGAGAAGCAACATCCTCGACAGCAGCCGACAATTATGCGCGTTGAGTTATATTGTCTGTAGTGTCATGTAGCGTGAGTTGAGATTTCTTTCTATTTGTCCAAGCTGAGCATTGCATGCTCCATCTTGCGGGGGAGTGTTGGAGTATTTTAGTTATGTGTCACTTAAGTTGTAGATGGGTAAATGGATCACTCCAGGATCCATTTACCACATCCAAGCCTTTAGTCCCACATCTACCAGTTGTGAGATATGGAGACACAGTAAGGGCTATATAAGAAGTCCCACACCCTCTGTATCCAGTGATAAAGTGCAATGCATACAGCAGCCCTTTGAGGCGTTCTCCCGTGGTTTCATCGCGCTTCTTAAGGAGTAGGGTTCCACATTAAATCCCTGTGTTCTTCAAGTTTATTTCTTTTTCTCTATTCATGCTTCTGCATTCATATTTTCTAACACCTTCTTTACTTCCATCTTTGTTATTTTGTAGTTTGTGATGCTTTCCTCTGTTCTATCCTTATACATGGCTTTAAAGCACGTTCTTTTAATTTTAAGATTCTTTTGCACCCCTTCACTCTACTGTCAAGCCCCCTTTTGGTCTGGAACTCCTCCCTTTGACTTGCCTAGCATCTCTTTGGCTACCCTTCAAATACAAGATGCAAACACCTCCCACATCCATCTCGTTTGCACTTCCGTTACAACCCTAAGATAAGTCTTCTAAAACCTTCTCATTGAAGCTTGATTGTTTCAATTGAATATTCCACCATTTAGTTCTAATGATCTTGGGAACTAGGGCTGCTAATTGAATTGAATCATTCGAACTCGATTAGGATTCGTTCGATAAAAATTCGAAAAAAGTTCGATTCGAAATCAAATGAACTGAATTTGAATTTAATTTGTGGATTCGATTCCTAAATGAATCAAATCTGAATTCACTTGGATTCGTTCGATAACAATTCGATTCGATACACACATATATAATATTGTATGGATCATTATATATATGCAAATAAATGTAGTATATATTTTTAAAAATTCCCACAAAGGATACACAATTTAATATAATAAATAAAAAATTTCATCATCTTATTCTAAACATCCCAATTTAGAGATGCCTATTACATACATCATACCCCCTCTTTACTCCCCCGAATTCTCTCTCCCCCCTTGTCACTCATGAGAAAAAACCCTATCATTTGCTTTTTCTCTCCAATGCCGCCAACTCCAACCTCCCGCTCCTGCTCGCTCTCTCCAACGTTGCTAGCTCCAGTCTCCCGCTATTGCTTGCTCTCTCCACCATCGTCGGCTCCAACCTCCCGCTTCTTCTCGCTCTCTCCAATGTCGTCGACTCTAGTCTCCCGCTCCTGCTCGCTCCCATCACTGACAACACCACCCTCCCAGTTGCCAACCTCACCATCATCTCCCACTCTTCCCCGTCGTCGACAATGACACTAGTTCTAGACTCACCAACATCACCATCATCTCTCCATCCCCCCCGCAACTACTAGTATTACCACACACCCCTTTTTACCCTAAAAACTTAAGATTTAGGTTCTATCCTAATTTATGTTATTCTAAAATACATCATCTACAAACAAACACATACTAAATTTTTAAAACCCATCTATATGTCATAGATTTCAATTTTCTAATAATATTTTCCTTAATCACACTCTTAATCCTCCCATCTATCGTAATATACAGATCTTATGATAAGGACAACCAGGCATTTGAATACAAATAATATCTTAGAGACAATTAAGGTATGAACAGATTTCATGGATTTCAAGCTTTTCCTAAATGTCTAAATGTGCAAAAGATCATAGATGCAACTAAATTCCATTTCTCATCAAGATTACAACGAGACTAGGTTATCAAGAAGGAAATATCATCATAATCTTTAATAAGCCAAACTATCCCCCCATAAGAATGCATTGAAATGAGGTAAGTATGAATTGTTCATGATTGATGTAGAAAAAATGTTACATAACAGAAATTTGAAAATCAGAGCCATACCAACTGAGTTCTAAGTCAGGTCTGCCGGTTTTTATACACCTCAGATGTGGGATTCAACTCCATAAGTCACAGTTTACGTCGATCTTTTAAGATTTTGATGGAATTTAGTGATTCTTTGTTTCTTAGATATCATGGAGATAGGTCACAATGGGGGGGCAATATATGGAAGATTCTTCAGAGAAATGTGGAACACAATCTTCTGGTTATTGTTTTGGACATGTATATCTATTAATCTATATTTTGTATTTCTATATTGGTATGGAATTAAAAATATAGTTGAGTATAAGTTTTCATTTTGTTTTTAGAAGTCTAATTCAAACATACAATCTTCTCAAGATAGGATCCATAAGAGGGTTATTGGGCATCATGATGATATTAATGAAAAAGTGGAAGAAGAGGGTGAAGAAATAGAAATTTGATTCCTGAAATAATTAACAAGATTGATAGAAAGAAAATATCAATGGTTTGTGAATAATTTACCAAAGAGAATGAGAAACTTGGTGCAGTGTTTGTTAATGGAGATGCATTGATTGAATTTCCATCATAGATACAAAAAGAAAAGATCAATGGTTTATCAAAATATCAATAATTATTTTTATTTATATATCCAATTCACCATACGTACAAAAAAAGCAAATGAGGATTGCAAGAGACATACACGAATGCCAAAAGTTAGGTATTTTAATGCAATTTATATTATCTATTGAATTTTACCATTTCTGTTAAAAGTTTTTTACTTTCTTTAATTATTTTTTTCACAAACTAGTATCACAAAGTCTATTCAATTCTTTGAAATTTAGAATATTATAAATACAATTTTTTTATTATTAGTTACATTATTAAATACAATTTTAATTCGATATAAAATGAATCGAAATTGAACATTCGAAACTCCAAACGAATTGAATTTGAATCTAGATTAGAAATTCGTTTAATATTCGATTCGAATTCGGATTCGAGAATTTTATAATGAATTGAATCTGAATCTAGGTGGATTCGAATGTATTCGATTCGATTAGCACCGCTATTGGGAACTATCCTCTTCTTTGCCAACCCTTTTATTTACACATCCATGACTAGAAAGTGATGATGAGATGTCAATCTCTCTCCCGGGATTACTTTGCAATCTTTGCAACACAACTGATCTCTTCTCCTCATCACAAAGTAATCTATATGTGTCTTAGTCGAGCCACTCTTATAAGTAATTAAATGCCCCTCCCTCTTCTTGAAGAGAATGTTTGTTGTGAAAAGGTCACAAATTGTTACAAAATCCAGAATGACTTTTCCCTTTTCATTTCTATCCCCGAAGCCATGGCCTCCATGAACACTAGCATACCCTAAAGCATCCTTTCACACATATCTATTGAGATATCCACCTAGGCAAAGCATCTCTTTGTGAGATTCCTTGTGTGATCTTATACAAATCCTACCAAAAATCTTGTTTAATCATTTCCTCTAAACCAACTTGCAGAGCATAAACTGAGATTATATTTATGACTTCTTCACCATCAATTTTGGCAAAATAATCCGATCATCAAATTTTTGCACCTCAAGCACACTATCCTTCAAATCCATATGAGCATCCACTCCAACACCATTTCGACCACTCTCTTTACCTAAATACCATAATTTAACACATGTCTTCTCAATCCCCATTGTTTTCTCTACAATCCATTTTGTCTCTTGGAGACATAGTATCTGAATCTTCCTTCTTTCCATTGTATCTACTATCTCCATCAATTTGTCGTCAAAGTGCTGATATTCCAACTACCTATCCTCAAATTCTTTTGTACCATATTTTAGACTAATTTCTTTACTCACATGTGTCCAACATACGAGAACCCTTGTCAATTTTTTATAACATTCGGGTGGTGACGCAACAAAACTAACTTATTTACTTTCATATGTTCCTCATACAAGAACCCTTGCAAATTTTGAACTACATCCGGGCAGCGATCTAGCAGAACTAACTTATTTACTCATATATGTTCCTTATACGAGAACCCTTGTAAATTTTGAACTACATCCGGGCAGCGATGTAGCGGCCTTGCCAATTCCTCATTGCATTCGTGTGATGCAACACGCCGCTAGTAGGGAACGCCCCAACAAATACATATGTTTGCTTAAATACATGTTAAAAAGATGTGATTGTTTTGAGGTAAATTCCTAAATAGTATTTAAAATAAAACATTATTTAGGAATTTGTCTCTGATTGTTTTACGCTGGTTGTCAGCTACCTAACGCAACCCTCCTCATTTATCAAGCTTGAAACCGGTCATGCCTGAGCTATTAGATAGCTTGAGCAAATTAGAAAAATCGAAAAGGCTCTTGAAACTTGAAATCTCTTTTAGAAGCTCAAGAACTTGAAGAACATAGAGAGAGAGAGAGAAGAATAGCTCTTGGAATGCTTTGGTTTATGTTATTTGTTCCGGTATGCTTTTCAACAATGGCTCTTGGATCCTTTCTATAGTGATAGAATCGAGCCTTTCAAAAGGTGACTGTTGGAATCAAATCTAGAAAGAAATCACAAAGATTTTATTCTGTATCAATTAGTATGTACCTGTTGATCAATTAGGCATGGTTGATCAATTAGGTCTTCTGATGTTGATAGATCAAAAGTAACCATTAAAGAGTCGTTGAATTTGAAGTTGAATGATCAATCAATGTTGTAAGGTGGTCGATCTCGAAGTGATCAATCAGTACAACTCCGATGGTTGATCAAGAAGTGGTCAATTAGAATTGGAAGTTGATTGATACTATGTTGGTCAATCAGGAATAAGCATTGGTTGATCAGGTGATGATCGATCAAATGCAAAAGGATGGTCAATCAACCAATGTTTCTGAAGAGGAAAGTTCGATTGATACAAGAATATATCTGATTAGCATATTCATCTTTCTTTTTACTGGTATATATATTGCATATCAAGTTACAACAATGGTCAAACACAAAAACACTAGACTTGGTGCTTTGAATTTTTTGACTAAAAAACTATTATTATATACAGATCAGTGAGGAAAGGCATCAACGCCATGGAACAGACAATTAAGGCAAGCCATGTTAGGGCAGACACCATTGTGTATTTCCCCCTTATGACTTAAAAAACCTATTATTTTATAAAGATGAGCTAGGAAAGGCATCAACACCATGGAATTAACAATTATGGCAAGCCATGCACATGGTGCTTCAAAGTGGGAAATGATTATTGTTGGAGTATTAGTTCTATGTGTCATGAGTTGTAGTAGGGTAAATGGATCCTGGAGGAGATCCATTTACCCCACCCAGTTGTTTAGTCCCACATCGTCTAGTGGTGGGACTTGGAGGCTCTGGAGAGGCTATATAAGGAGCCCCAGACCTCCTTTACTCATTGAGAAAAAGCAATGCATAGCATGCCCCATTGAGGGCTTCTCTCGTGGTTTCATCCCGCTCCTCATGAAGTAGGGTTCCACGTAAAATCATGGTATTCCATGTTTATTTTTCTTGTTCTATGCTCTGTTTTATCATTACGCTTCCGCTACCGATTTTCTAACATGGTATCAGAGCGGGTCGATTCTCGAGATTTTAAGTTCTTATTTTTCGAGATCCATTTTTTTGGAGTTCTTATTTTTATTGATGTTTGAAGAGTGTTGCTCAATGATCGATGTTCAAAGTTATAGGGTTTCGTTTTGCAACCCTATCATCAAGCAAGCTCCAGATCTGTTTAAGATCGCCAAGTTCAGGCCACACGAGACGGCAAGATCCATGCTGCATCTCCACATTAACAGCAGGCGGATCCATCGTTCCTCTAGGAGGCCGAGCCCTCTATTGTTTCTCAAGGCAGAAGGCGGCATCTTCGTTTTCTTAAAGGCGGAGTGGCATTCCTCCGTGCGACCTCATCGTCGTACATGACTTCCAGCGCCACCGCAAACATCCAGAAGTCTCCAGGCGGCGCGACGGCATCCAAGCGCGGCCTACTCCAGATGCGGCAAGCCCATGCCGCCAACATCCCGATGCAGCAGGTGGTGTTGCGCTATTCTCACACAAGCCCCCAGGTCGCCTCTCGCACGAGCTCTCTCCCTGAAAGTAACCCCAACGGCGACCTCCAGGCACCCTTGCCTCAAGCGGCGGCCTCTCGGCGGCGCAAGCCCGCATGCCAGCCAACCCAGGCGGCGGCGCCATCCGTTCTTGCTCCAGGCGGCGGCGCGATTCCCAACCCTCCTGGCGGCAGCCCTTTGCACCTATCTCCAGGCGGCGGAGTTCGAAGGGGTTTCCCAATTGTGGGAACCCTAGGGAATCGGCGACATTTATTTAAAAAAAAAAGGAGAGGGTCATTTGGTTGACAGCCCAAATTGGGCGTGATTTAAAAAAAAAAGGTGTGAAAGCCCAACAGGCCTCCAACGGCCAGGGGATGTTTGAAAAAAAAAGGAGGATAAGAGAGCAGTTGTATTTATAAAAAAAATGAATGTTTTTAAAAAAAAGGAATTTGAAAAGGCGCGTACACAAAAAAAACCGTACGCTGTTGAAAAAAAAGCCGCGTACAAAGAAAAGTCGTACGCAATTTCAAAAAAAAAGAGGTTGCAAGAGCCGGAAAAAAAAAGAGTCAAACGTCTTATAAAAAAATGATGAATGCTTTGAAAAGCCAACAAAGTTTTGATCGGCTAAGTGTTTTGTTTACCCCCTATTTATCTTGTCTTCTCCCAACTTGGTCGACGTCCATGTGTTCCGACAAGTATGGGAGAAAGGGGGAGTATATGTAGAGTCACAGGTCTATTTCAGATTCTCCAGATTCAGATTATCCAGTCTCCAGACCAGTTCAGAATTTTCAGACTCTACAGATGATCAGATTTTGTCAGACTCGACGATTGATTCCGAGTCCAGTTTCAGACACGCACAAGTGTGCGGTCATTTTCAGATGAGCATAAGTTGTCATCGTTTATTGTCCCCATCATTCTTGTTGTTGTTCGGCCAGAGTCTTCATGTGAGCCATAGGGACTCCAGAGCAGAGGACCATTCCCTATGCCATTGAGGGAAAGGGTTTTCATGTGGTATCATAGGTACACCAGAGCAGTGCAACATTCTCTGGCCAGATGGGAGAGACCCAGTTCTCCGACGAGGAGACTAATCTCAGACTCCATTCTCCAACGACCGTGGACTCCGACGAGGATTGCACAGCCACGGCCTTTTCAGTTCGGCCCTTTCAGAGTGGAGCAATTGTCCACATGTTGTGGCGGGCCAGAGTACTCCGACGAGGAGACTCATTTTCCAGTTGTAGTGACTCTGACAGGCGCAGTTCAGAGCACATGCTCTCCGACGAGGAGATTCAGCAGACTCACACTCCAGCCCGTTCGTCCTCCTCACCTGCACGGCATGAGAAGCAACGTCCTCGACTGCAGCAATGTGCGCGTTGGGTTGATATTGTCCCTAGTGTCCTGTAGCGTTGAGTTGAGTATCTTTATGTTTGTCCAAGCTGAACATTGCAAGCTCCAGCTTGAGGGGGAGTGTTGGAGTTTTAGTTCTATGCGTCATGAGTTGTAGTAGGGTAAATGGATCCTGGAGGAGATTCATTTACCCCACCCAGTTGTTTAGTCTCACATCGTCTAGTGGTGGGACTTGGAGGCTCTGGAGAGGCTATATAAGGAGCCCCAGACCTCCTGTACTCATTTAGAAAAAGCAATGCATAGCATGCCCCATTGAGGGCTTCTCCCGTGGTTTCATCCCGCTCCTCACGGAGTAGGGTTCCACGTAAAATCATGGTGTTCCATGTTTATTTTTCTTGTTCTATGCTCTGTTTTATCATTACGTTTCCGCTACAGATTTTCTAACAATTATGATACGAGGGGATTGTGGTCAAGAAAGGCATGATGAAAAGAGTACTAAACAAAACTTGGATGGTGGATGTCAGTGGACAATCGATGCTAAAGATTAGGACTTGTACCTCGCCAATGTCAGTCACAGGGCATGCTCTAAAATCATATTGAGGGAATAATTATGTTTCTCCCTATTTTAAAAAGTGTAAATTACACAAAAGCCCTTGAACTATACACACGATTTCAATACCATACCTGTACTTTAAAAGGTAACAATGTGGTATCCAATCTTTAATATTTGTTTCAATATAGTTTCAAACTATTGTGATTTAAGGTTAGAAAGACAAAACAATCAACTGAATTTCAATTGTCAAGGACCACCCAAGACAAATCATAAGATCGGGTACTACATTGTTACTTTTTAATGTTTAGGTATGACATTAAAATCGGGTATATAGTTCATGGGCTTTTATTTAATTTACTCTTTTAAAAATAATATCTTGGGCCTTTTCTTTATAGAGAGCCAAGGAACAAACTGCGGTAGATTTGGGACTGAGAAATTAGAGAAGTCCTCATTTTCTTTATTCTAACACTTCCTGATCATGTCAAACTATATGTTTGTGCATACTCAAGTTACTTTCCGACATTTACCTTTTCAAGATGGAGTGAAGAAGCAAATAAATACCAAAGGAATAAATATTATCAAACAACGCTCTCAGAAAAGCTTGCAAGCTATACCGAGTCTATACCTAGTTGGCAAGCTTAGAAGCTAATTAAACTTCTTCTGATTGAATGGGAAGTCTCAGCTGATAAAAAGAGCCTTACATGTTCAGCAGACCAAAGTTTCGGGGCCTCCAGTTTTCCTGCAAGATGATATCCATGAAAGCCAACACCGCCAGATTGTGTAGCAAGAAGCAAATTGAGAACATTGTTCGACTTCGGATCTATCGGAGGTTCATTTTCAAGCCATCCACTGGTGTCATGCAATTCAGCTTCTAAAATAAAGCTTGGGGAGATGTCTTTTGGCTCTTCGGTTGCATCAATTTTTACTTCAACCTAGAAAAGCACAAAAGTATAATAATATTAATAAAAACCCAATTAAAAAACTGACTCATTTAATAAATACATTAATAGACTAGTACTAGCATATAACAGCACACATTATCATCATATACTCGCAAGATGGCCAGTAGAGCATAAACTAGGTGTTCGTTGTACTAATTTACGAACTGAAATACACTTTGGATGGTGATGAGGACTATCTAATAACTTGGGATGTTTTTATAATGAAGATTGGATAGAGTAAATTACATTTGGGTCAAGGCAGGAACTAAGATCTGATGAAAGTGCGGCAACTGATTTCATGGAGTAGAGACATCAACTGGAGGGAAAGGATTTCACTGTCAGCCTTTCAATGTTTAACTAGCCAGACCAGAGATCTGCATGAATTTAAAATATGTCGGTCTTGTCAGAGCTGACAAAGGACATTAGTTACACGGACTTGCCTGTGCCCAATTGTCAATAAATACACTTCCCATCAAGGTAGACCACATTCTTGTGAATCTGAATTTAGCAGAGTCATATACGGTGTTTCTGTGAGGGCTTTCCCACGTCATTTTCCCAATCACTCGCCTTTAAATTGATAACTTGGATAGGATCATTCTGCTAGAGCCTATGTCAAGTTTGAGAGATCTTCACTGCATGAACCAGGCTTCAATGAGGAGCTAGTCTTTTGTAGAGGCATTCTTGCGAAGTCTTCAACCATTCACACCTTAGCAGCCAAACTTAGATCATTGCAGTTGACCTAATTGATTACTAACGTGGATTTAGGGAAGATAGGATGCTGTGCACACCTGGCATACCTATTGGACTACAAGAATCATCATCGCAAGAACACACACATAAATTCCTACGATTTCAATCATAAAATTATAAGAAAAGTACGAAAAGATTGCTCCCAGGTATATCAGAGACAACACATATATATTCCTACAATTTTAACCATAAAATTATTAAAATAAAGTACGAAAAGATGGCTCCCATGCCTGTCAGAGACAACGGGAAAGGGCTTTGATCATTGTAGGGTGTATATGGGAGAAGGAAAAGGGGAGAGAAGGGGATAATGGTGGGAGGGGGAGAACAAAATGAAGATAGAGAAAGGAGAGAACTATATATTGAGAATGGAACTTAGCCATCTATCTATAAGAGGAAGTTATGCAGCCTTAGCCATCGATATATAAGAGTAAGTTATGGTTAGAGAGAGTATACATGCATAAAAAAATAAAAACTGCCTTCGAGGAGTTACAACACTTATATACTCTAATACTCCTCTCCAACTTAGAACATAAATATCCAGCATGCCCAGTTTGTGACAACATCGCTCGTGGGAGTACCTCGGTAAATTGTTGAAAGATAAAAGTTGGCCGTGCTTTATCCTCGTTGTGCCAAGGTATTGCTAGAATCCTTCCGGATATGGCAGTCAAGTTGAAGCCGGTTCTAGGGGATGGGGAGAAGATTCATTTTCGGCTCAACGACTGGACGGGTGATGGGGTCCGAGGGGAGTGTTTCCCTCGCCACTTGGGAATGGACCGCAACAGAGAGAGATCGGTTCATCAGATGTGGAAGCAGGAAACATCGTCTCATGCATTCATTTTGGACTTCTCTTATCAGAGTTTGGAAGAGCTTTTAAGATTATAAAGCGAGTTGACACAGATGGGGGGGAGGGGGGCTCAGCGGGCAGGAATCACTTTGCATGGGGAGAGGGGATATTCATGATCAAGAAGGCATACCATTTTTTGTAGAGGATGGGGATATGGTGTACGACTATGTAAGAATCGATACGGGAATGATACGGTGGAGCAAAGTCCCAAATAGAGTCAAGGTTTTTCTTTGGTTGTTAGACTTGGTAGATGAAGAACCCCCCCTCTACCACTCTTAGTTAAGGAGAATTATCATCGGTTGTAGCAAGTGATAAAGAGTGAGTCAATCAAAACCACACGAAAATAATTATGCAACTAATCCCAATGTGGCAATTATTTATTTTATTAGGACAAGTCCCAAGGTCGAACTCAAGGAGGAAATGCGATGGTCTAGAACTAATTTTCAAACAACTTAGGGTTTTAAGTTTTCAAAGAGATGGTTTTTATGGATTTCGAAATTTTTCAATTTTTTTAGAGATTTTTAAATAAAAGATGCAATTAATTGAAACAAAAAAGATGAATGAATTTTTATAAATATTTTATGCAAGAAAATAATGCAGTGCAATGTGAGAGAATAATAAATGCAATTTTAAATGGTGACGAATGAATATGAAGATGATTGTGCAAGCAAGAACGCCCAGCAAGATCTTCTCAATTTTAATCCAAGAGCCCCCCCCCCAATTAATTTTAGAAATATCCAATCAATTAATCTCTAGTTAAATCCCTAATTTTTCACAATTGACTGACTTTACAGAACAAAAATTACTTACACAATTCACAATTATCTAAAATTTGTGATGTTAAATTATCAAACGACCTTCGATCGACGAACAATCGATTTCTTTGGTCTTATTTTATCGAATCTTATTTTATGATGGTCTCGATTTGTTTTGTGATTCAGATTTCGTGCCGCAACTTTTTTCGGATGGCATGAATTACAATGCGATTGACTTTTGGTCGATTGCGATCGAACGAGCTCTGATATGCTATTTACAGATCGATCTAAGTTTATTCAATATTATAGGATATTAAACGATGTTGCAGACTCTTAATCGGTCAAGTTCGGTTTATTCGGATCCGGGTGTTATACAAGATCACCTACCCTCTCCTGAACCTGTAAGTTTCTCACTTGAGAGGACACGTGCCCATCCTGTAAGGAATCCTGCTGCATAGAGAACTCAATAGGGTCATCAGTAGAAATAATGTGCTCATTCCATACTACAGGCATGTTGGATGATGGGGAAGGCCCGTGAGCAGGGGGAACAGAGCGAGACCTGCGAGTAAACACACGTGGCAAAAACAGAGTCAAGGTGGATGGGGTCCATGGGCAGCCACAAGAGCAGGTGTAGGTACTGGAGGTGGTGGTGGAGGCGGTGGCGGTGATCGTGGTAAAGGAGGTAATGGAGGTGGTAGAGCAGGTACAGGAGGTGGTAGAGCTGTAGGAGGTGGAGGCATGTAGACCTCCTCATCAGAGTCAGATGGGACCAGTATGTCATCGGTAGGAGAGAAATACATAACAGACTCAAAGAATGTAACATCAGCACTGACAAAGTATTTCTACGGAAGCGGATCAAAGCAACGGTACCCTTTTCTAGGTATGAGAGTAGCCAATGAGGACACACTTGACAGCTTCGGGGGAGAGCTTGTTATGATCAGGCAAAAGATTGTAAACAAAGGCCACAGATCTAAACACACGGGATGCAAGGGAGAACAGATCAATCTCGGGAAACACAATCGAGAAAGGAACTTTTGTTCCCAAAATAGAAGATGGCATACGGTTCACTAAGTAGCATGCAGTGACAATCGCATCACCCCAATAAGAGTGAGGAGCATGGCTTTGAATCAGAAGGGTTCTGATTACATCGACTAAACGACAATGTTTGCACTTGACAACGTCGTTCTGTTGATATATATAGGCAAACAAGGTCTGGTGTACAATGCCATGAGACCTAAGAAACTCGGATAGATGTGAAGTGAAAAACTCTAAGGCATTATCAGAACACAAATACTTGACAGTAGAAAAAAATATTCTTTATCTCATTAATAAATGATTTAATGACAGACCCGACCTCAAACTTATTATTTAACCAGAAAACCCAAGAAAGCATAGAATAGTCATCTATAGCAACCCGCTAAAAACGGTGTCCCTGGTAATCAGGGGCACAACTCGGACCCCAAATATCTATGTGAAGTAGCTCAAACAATTGAGAATTGCTCCGACTCTGACAAGATGGAAACGAAGAACGACGATGCTTCCCAAGCTGGCACGCCTCGCACTGGAAGGGAGATCACGTGGAGATATGTGAGAGGACATGACACGGCTTCTCAGATGAATGCGGTCAAAATGAAGGTGTCACAGGTATGGTGAGACTGGTCCAGGAGGGAGTAGTAAAAGCACCAACATGAGGAGGCTGGACCGGTCTGTAGAGCCCCCGCTGCTCACAGTCACATCCAATCACCATGCCCGTAATTATGTTCTGAAACACAAGAGAAGAGCAGTCAAAAAGGGCATGACAATGCAGATCCATTACAATCTGACTAATAGAAACAAGTTCATTTGAAAATCGGGATCATATAAAACATAGGCGCATGGATGACATCAAATGCACCTCCCATTGTTCTGTGATGGGTAGGTGAACCTCATTCGCAATAACGACCCATCTACCAAGGGGTATAGACCTATACGACCTGAACTGGGCTATGTCTCCACAAAGATGATGAGAAGCACCTGAGTCCATGATCTACGTTGTCATATCTGCATTGCTTGGTAGTGCCGGTATCGGGAGTCATGATCTCCCATATACGAGATACAATATAATTAAGGCATGGATCTGCCTAAGGAATTGTAGTGTCTGAAGGCTCAATATGCTCCACCATGCGAGCAGATGTGGTGTATCCATGCTTCTGATAGCATGTGTCCTCATAGTGCCATAGACGATGACAATAGGTGCAGGAGCCATGTTGATGTCCACCTCCTCTGCCACGAGGTCCACGTCCCCTAAACTACGTAGAACCTCCTCTATCGTGAGATGCAGCCATCGGTTAGGAGGTTTGTGTGGTGGAAGCGAGTGGGATAAGAAGTCTGCTGAGACGGTTGTAAGCCTCCTCCATGGGCAGTATAGTCGTCCCAGTCAGGATTTGAACCACGGTAGAGTTCATGTAGGCCATCTGTTGCTCCGTGGAAGTAGTAAAGGGCATGAAGCTGTAAAGCTTCTCAAACATGCCTCAAAGTGATGAGTAGAAAGTGTGCGGCGGATGACCATTCTGCTCGACCGTGTATATGTCAAACCGAAGCTGAAGAGTCTTAGCCTCGTTCTTCGCTTGGGCATAGGTCGCTGCTAGAATTCCCACATCACCTTGGCGGTGGGCTCGTTCACAATATCTTTGGCAATCTCTGTGGTGAGTGACCCAGAGAGCCAAACACATGCTTACGCGCCATCTTTTACTTCCACTAAGCATTGTCCACAGTCTTGTCCGTCAGCTCTGGCTTTGTTAGAATGTTCTCTTATTGTTGCACTACATAAGGGTCAGAAACTGCATAGACCACAACTCATAGTTGGTCCCATCCATCTTCACTATGGGATTCGGTCCTTAAAGGTATCGGACGAAGAGAAGACATCACCCTTGTTTTCAGACATGATGAAAGAAGGTCGAAAAACGGAACTCGGCTGGATAAGTAGACCGAATCGACCAAGTCTACATGATCATATGAAGGATTGGTTGTACGTGTAGACTCATACAACCATCCTTGTTACTCATCAAGTCGCGCTAGGGCAAAAAAATGAGATTCATAGGTCTGAAATCTCATTTTCAATCAAAATCAGACCGTTTTACACTGCAGTTTAGTCACAGAGGAGAAAAAATGCCCACATGGGCCGAAAAAGGTCACGCTACAGCCGCAGATGATTTCGCAGGGCTCAGCAGTATGCGTAGGGGCCGGAGGGCCCCTACGGTACCGCTACGCAGCGACTCGTGCGGAGGGGAAAGGGGCGGAGACAACGGCCCTGCAGAGAGAGTAAGAGGGGGCGGCGGCCCAATGGAAAGATGGAGAGACGGCGGCAGCACGAAGGGGGCAGTGGGTAAGGTCTAGGGCGCAATGGGGTACGAGAACTCCATTCGAGAATCGTCGCTCTGACACCATGTAAAAAGAAAAAAATTAATCAATATATTATTCACGATGCTCTAGGGTTCTCTTATATAGAGGAGAAACCCGTTAGGCAAATTACATAAAGAGAACGGATAGAATAGAAAATACATAAAAAGAAACATAAGATAAATAGTATCTCAACACCTATTAATGTGCTCAAATCCATAGTTGCCCATTATGAACTCAAGGTAGCACCGACATCATCAACCTAAATACAATCCCAAAACTCCATGAAAAGCAAACAGGAAAACCATCCGACCTCAGTGTGTCATCTACATTGAGTTAGAATGTTGTCTCGCATACCTCCTGTGTAGTAAACTCAGTCACTAGCAAGTTAGCTTGTTCCTGCGAAATGCATTTCACACCCATGCATGACATCCTCAACCACTACAATTATGCTTTTTGCTCAAAGAATGAAAATGGGCGGGCAGCACTCGTCATGTTTCTCGATTACCAAGGGCATGCAAACCATCAACAAGAATTGAATGAAGGTACTTCTTGCATCTCCTATTGGCCATCATACGAAAGAAATTTGTATTAAAATCACCTTCTTTGAGACATTGTTGCCTCGACCATTGCTTTCATTCAAGTACCGCCTTTCTATCCTCTAAATGAATAATCTGAAGATGATGCAACCTACCTTCAATCTCTTCATGTGGCAACTCACGTTCATCTTCAAGCTTATCAAGGCAGGTTACCTCTTCTTGTGCATTGTTCCTTCTACCACGTTGTTGGTCTCGTAAGCACATGTATAATTCATCAAGTGGTTCCTGAGTTTCTCCAACTGTGTCACTAATCTAAGTGTAGCAGGGACACTCGTGTTGTAGTTCCTCCAAAAATCATTCTCCGTGTCTCTAATTCCCTCCTCAAGGAGCAAAGACCGTTCGAATCTAAAACGAGTTCTAGGTGTGGAACCTTCTCTTAATGCCCACGATAATGGATTATGATCTGAGTACACTCGTGAGCGCTCGTGCCCTCGCCACGGGAAAGAGTTGTGGTGCTTCAATGCTTGATAAGAAGCGGACTATATGTGGCGGGGACCAAGAATTCCTCTATGTGTAGTGACACCTCGCAGCATCAAAAATCTACATATGCAACTCTATAATTAACTCAGAAAGAGTGCTTAATTTTGTGTCATGTCCTCCAACCATCCTTGGTTTGTCAGCAGGTAGCAATGTCACGTTGAACTAGCCATCAACAATCCATAAGTCTCAAAGAAACTCTTATGAGCAAGGCGACGTTAATCAACGTTAGGATATGATCACCCCATTAGTTGACTCATAAATGTCAGTGAAGAGAACAGAAACATCATTTGCCTTACGACGTTGACGTACCAAAATAGATGGTCGGTCATGGACCTAAGAGTAAAACGATCACCTTTACATCCTACCATCATCCCACCAGAAGTTGCCTCGAAGTCCATCGCTCTGAAATCCAAAAAGAAGCCCCCTCATGCATCCCGCCACATAATACCAAATTCATGAGCAACCTTGGTTTCATGTAACATAATGACATCTACTCTTGACTTATTGTCATTCTCTTTTCAGACATTCCCGGCCCTCTGACTTTCCATGTTAGAACGTTCATTCTAAAACTAACTTAACACCAAACAATGGAACCACTGCCACGCATTCCACTAAACTATTACCAATGGGTTTATTCATGATTTGGGCCTCAGTGAAGGCATTGATGCAGTCTGGATGTCCACGTAGTCAGATTTATGGCCGCACACCATCTCCATAGGTCTTTTTGTTTTTTTAACATTGTATACTCAAACCGCATATTCATCCTCAAAGTGGTGCCCTTGCGAGGTTTTCAACATATTTCGCAGATGTAAGAGAGCATAGAGACCTTCTCCAAGCAGTCATCTACCCGATGATCGGAAGACGCAATACCTCGACGAATACTTCATCCATTGACCTTGAAGGTGAGAGAGCACAGAGACCTTCTCCAAGCAACCATCTACCCGACGGTCGGAAGACACAATACCTCGATGAAAACCATCTTGCTTTGACATTGAATTTGATGTAAATCGGGTCCAAACTATTTCTTGTAGCAAATTTTCGAGATTCCATGGTATCCACTACATGTTTTGTCGCCCTAGCAAGCTCGTCAAAGAGATCCCCTCCCCCCCGATGGTTTGCGGTTCCTCGAATCGAACTCCGGAACAATAGTCAACTGCCGACCCCAAGGAAAAATCATTCCCTCTCCCAAAAAGAAAAGAGGGCTCTCCCCATCCGAACATCCAACATCATCAGCTTGGTCTCACCATGGGGCTTCATTTAAGATGAAAGAGGACCAACCATCGTAAACAGTCTTTTCATTCCTTATGGTCCAAAACAACTCCCACCGAGTATGATAGTAGTATATACGGATCCATGAAAAGGGAGTTCAAATAACATCGGGTCGGACCTACTCAACTAGATAATGGTATTGGGTTCGAAGAACGGCAAACTAGAGCTACATTCTTTCAATTTGAACAAGGCACGTCCTTAGGGCTAATTTCTCGTGACTTGATGATACAAAGATCGAGTGACAATAGCTGATGCAGAGGTTTCCCGAGGAATTATTCCCTGAAGACGAAAAGACGCATCGTTTTGACTTACAACCATCATCTCCACTACTTCGACAGTCATCATCATCGTCAGGGATGCAAAAAACGGTCTAAACGGCCGTTTAAACGGCCGTTTAAACACATGCGGTGCCCGGTCGCATCGTTTAATGAAAAACGGCCAGGCTGTTTAAACGGTCTTAAACGGCCGTTTAAATGGCCTTAAACGGCCGTTTAAACGGCCGTTTAAACACATGCGGTGCCCGGTCGCATCGTTTAATGAAAAACGGCCAGGCTGTTTAAACGGTCTTAAACGGCCGTTTAAATGGCCTTAAACGGCCTTTTAAACGGTCTTAAACGGTCTTTTAAACGCATTGGTCTATTTTCATCAAAGGATCATCATTATCCATGACTTTTATGTTGTCTATTTCGACATTTAACTATGAACTCTTGTTGTTTATGTTATCTATTTTGAAATTTGGATGAAACATTCCTTGAATTTGACAATATTTGATCTATATTGTGAATCTATGATTATATGTCTTATTTATTTATACTTTTTTATTAATTATATATATGTAATAATTTTTTATTCATTAAAAATGCAAAACCGCATAACCCGTTTAATTTCCGTTTAAACTCCCGCATATCGTTTAATCAGTAATCAATAACCCGACCGACTGAATACCGCATACCGCTTTTTGCAACCTTGATCATCGTCGAGAGGCAAGTCCTTGATCACCACCTGAAAGAGAGCTTTCCCAATTTGCAGTTGCATATGTGAAGGCAGATATGTGCTCCTGATTGCCACGTCAATGACAATGACTTTTCTTTGGCCCTTCGTCAAGCCATCAGAGATGACGGAAATCGCCCTCACGTAGGCCCCGATAACCCTCCCTATGGAGACGAGGTCTCTTGCCCAAAGGGGTAACCCCTTCAGTATGAGGATCTTGTACGAGATGAACTAAGATGCACCATCTCGGAGGGTCGACCGACGCCACCTGATTCTAGCTTCAATATTCAAGCTTGTTTTATCTAGCAGAGCAACCATCTCAGATTCGAATAGGCCGTGTACACATACCAATGAACCTTCGAACAGGATGATATCTCCCTCAAATGATAGTCCTACCCGCCTTCCAATATCCGCCATAGTATGATTAAGACATGCTTCTTACAACGTATAAATCCCAACCAGAACCGTATCAAGTGGATGCACTTTGGGTTATTTCATATTCATTGTCTTCGGTCAACTAATCCTAAGCCTCATCTTCAATGAAATCTTCGATTGCACTGCAGCAAAAATAGGTTTCTTCTCACAACATGCTCTCTAGCGATGGTCAAAGCCCCCATATCTGTAGTACTTCATGGAAATATTGCAGAAGCTCGTGATATGTTTCAGATCGCTGCAACGACATCTCCTAACTCTGTGGCCTCTAAGCGAGCCCAAAACAATAGATGCATGATTGTTCATGATCGGTCACCACTAGAGGAACATCGTCATAGTTCTTTTCCCCCATTTCCAGGGTCTTCCTCTTGGGTCTGTGTGTCACCAACTTCTAGTCTCCTGCAGTCGTCGCATCCACTTGGTTAACCGGGAATCTCGAGTCAAATGATTCAGATCATGACTTTCACTCAGTTGGATTTCCATGTTAATATCTTATGCAATATGCTTTCTTTGGTTGACCGATTGGTGGTGTTGAGCTTGATATTATTTCGCATACGATTTTAAACTGCCATCAATACACTATTCTCCCCCTAATGGAATACTGTTAGAAAATTAATCATGCGGAAGCGAACATGGAAAAAGATAAAGAAATAAAAAGAAGACGGGATTTTTACGTGGAACCCTACTCCGTTAGGAGCGGGATGAAACCACGGGAGAAGCCCTCAACGGGGCATGTTTAGCATTGCTTTTTCTCAATGAGTACAGGAGGTCTGGGGCTCCTTATATAGCCTTCCCAGAGCCTCCAAGTCCCACCATTGGGCGGTATGGGACTAAACACAGGATGGGGTAAATGGATCTTCTCCAGGATCCATTTACCCTGCTACAACTCAATAGGTGCACTACCAAATACTCCAACACTCCCCCTCAAGCTGGAACATGCAATGCTCAGCTTGGACAAACAAACAGAAAGAAACTCAACTCACGCTACAGGACACTACGGACAATATCAACCCAACGCACACATGCTGCAGTCGAGGACGTCGCTTCTCATGCCGTGCAGGTGAGGAGGACGAACGGGCTGGAGTGTGAGTCAACTGAAGACTCGGAATCTGACCATCGAGTCTTAAACTGCACCTGAAGTCTCCTCGTCGGAGAACTGAGTCTCTCCCATCTGGCTCAGAGAATGGTGCACTGCTCTGGTGTACCTATGATACCACATAAAAACCCTTGCCAACATATGGCATAGGGAATGGTCCTCTACTCTGGAGTCCCTATGGCTCACATGAAAACTCTGGCCTGACAACCAGAATGATGGGGACCTCGAACTGATGATGGCAACATATGCTCATCTGACAATGACGGCACACTCGTGCGTGTTTGAAACTGGAGACTCGGAAGACAATCGTCGAGTCTGAAATCGAACTGTAGAGTCTGATCAACTGGCTGGTATGGAGACTGGTATCTGAATCTTGATCTGGAATACAAGACTTGTGACTCTACATATATACTCCCCCTTTCTCCCATACTTGTCGGAAATGACATCGACGTCAACCAAGTTGGGAGAAGACAAGATAACATGGGGGTAAACAAGAACAACCAAAAAAAAACTTGCGGCTTTTCTTCTTCTTTTTTTTTAAGCCTTCATTCTTTTTCTACTTTTTTTTTAAGCCGTTCTTTTTTTTTACGGCTTTCGCAAATATCTTCCCTTTTTTTTTCAACAACCTCTCTTTTTTTTTGCCTTTCTATTCTCCTTTTTTTTTAAACTCGGTCAAACTTAGGCCTCGGCCCACTTGGGCCTAACTTCTCTCACATTTTTTTTTGCAGCCCCCTTTGGCTTCTGTCCACCTGGGCTTTAAATTTTTTTTCATAAAAAAAAACATTGGTCCCTTCTTTTAATGTACCGCTAGGGTTCCCAAGGGAACCCATCTCATTGCAATGCCGCCGCCGTGAGGTGATCCTTCTTCCCAAACAGGCGTCAGGACTTCGCCGGGGCCTGGAGGTGTCGCTGCTGGAGCGCGCGGCCTGGAGCCTCTTCCCCGATGGAGCTCCGCCTGGGATCTTGAAGGGCTGTGGAGAGGTGCGTTGTCGCTTCAGAAGGTGTGGCGGGCGGTGAAGACACGGAGGACCGCCTGGGGTTTCGCCGCCAATAGGGGGCTCGAGCACGAGTTTCGTCGCCGATCTGGAGGTGCTGGCGTCGTCGCCGATCTAGAGGTGCTGGCGGCGTTGGAGAGAGAGCTCGCGCATGGCCCTTGGAGGTGATGGACTTCTGAAGCCCTTGCGCATGGAGGAAGGCAGATCTGCGCTCCGAGCTTCTGGGAGGTCGCATGCTATCGCGATGGAGGATGAAGGCGTTGCATCGCCTTCTCGCTGTACGTTGTACGCGCTCTGGGGTTGCGCACCTTTGCAAGGATATCTCTGGCGTCGCCGTTTCTTCCACTCCGGAAGTTGCTGTTCGTCGCCTGGACCTGGAGATGGGTGCGCTTGAGCAGCGCGGAGAGGGAGGTGCCCTCGTACAAGGGCTCTGGAGATGCACCTCCGCATGGAAGACCCAGCGGGACCCGTAGTTGCTGGAGGTGTCCTGCACGACTCGCGTCGCCCGAGGGAGGAGGGCTGGATGCACGGCTCGATAGGGAGGAGGGCTGGGTTGACGATGACCAGAGATTAGAGTTCCTGATTGGAACCCTACGAAAAAACCCAGAACCCTCTTCACGAACAGAAAAAAACCTCTTGTACCGTGAATAATGAACGAATAAATCAAATCTCGAAAAATGAATAAGAACATGAAATTTTTCCGAGAATCGAACCCGCTCTGATACCATGTTAGAAAATTAATCATGCGGAAGCGAACATGGAAAAAGATAAAGAAATAAAAAGAAGACGGGATTTTTACGTGGAACCCTACTCCGTTAGGAGCGGGATGAAACCACGGGAGAAGCCCTCAATGGGGCATGTTTAGCATTGCTTTTTCTCAATGAGTACAGGAGGTCTGGGGCTCCTTATATAGCCTTCCCAGAGCCTCCAAGTCCCACCATTGGGCGGTATGGGACTAAACACAGGATGGGGTAAATGGATCTTCTCCAGGATCCATTTACCCTGCTACAACTCAATAGGTGCACTACCAAATACTCCAACAAATACACATCCATCAAAAGCATGTCACTTGTTGTGGTAGGAATGGCGTCAGGTTTACATGACCGCTCACTAGAACTTGAGGCAGTAGGCTTCGAACCACTTGTTGTGGTAGGAAAAGTAGTCACAAGTCTCGTACAGAGTAGATCACCTCAACCTAAGTCGTACGGTATCATATGGTGTGAAAGTGCAAACCAATCATTAGCTGACTATGTAGAGCTGCCTTTGTAGGTGAATATTGTACGAGGCATCGGTCTCTCTACCATAGTAAATGTGTCTGGAGTTGGACTACAGAAGGTATATATAAATGTGTCCATCACACCATCCGACTCTCAATTGTGCTTCTCCTCAGAAAAGCTAGAACTAAAGAAATCAAGTAAGTGATAATCTGGATCTAGATCCTCTAAAGTGAAAGTATCAAGCAAAAGTATCAAGCAAAGTCTCTGATATATCTACAATAAGCTCATCAAATTGTTGCTCCATCAGATCTGTCTCTACGTACAAGCCTGCCTCAGAAGAACTGCCAACTATTATGCATGACCCAACCTCTGCTAGGATATCATGGGTCTCAAGATCCCTGTAGTCACATATGATCTGGTGTCATGTCTATCATTAGTCGATCTCATCAGTCTGTCTCACCTCAACTGGTACACTTCCTTTCACCATGGTATTAGTCAACTACTTAGGAAGGGAAAAAGACCTCGTAAGCACTCAGTGAAAAATGTACAGGAGAAGAAGAAGAAGAAATATCGAGCTGAGGGTCGTCCTCGACTAAAGGGCCGGGAGGCGAGGGAGTCTGGGTCTGACTCACCTCGTGACTAGGTGAAACTGACTCAAGAAGAGGGTCATCTCGAGTCGGTGAAGACGTACACATCACGGTGGAAGATCGATGGCTCGCGAAGTCCAAGCGTAACAACCGGCATGTCATCTTTGATGCCAAGAGAATACATAATATGAACACAATATCAAAACAAGAGATAAGTGGAAGGTGTGTAAGACGCGGAAGCACACGCACACCGCAAACAAAACAATAGCAAACCCAAATTCACCAACTTCACACAGTGATGACCGTAAGAGTTCGATCATTTATCTTTTCAGTTTTAGTTAGGTGATTCAAGCAGTGAAAAGCATACTCACATTTGGTGTCACCCTAACGCCCAGTGTACGTCTTCACATTCCCCCAAACAGTGAAATCATCTGCCCGAGTTGTCGGATTATATCAGACCTAAAGGAGAATGTGAAGCGGAGTACACCAAAACAACTTTCTAAGGTCAGAGATAAGTGGTTGCAGTTGTGACCGTGTACCAAAAGGAGATATACGGGTGCTTAGGGCACAAGTCCAGGGATGAGGAAGGTCGCGTGCTTGTTACTCAGAAGGATATAGAGACTAGATGTGGGCAGCATTTCCATAAAACTTTTCGTTGGGGAAGGAAATAGAGAGATTACTTTGGGTGATCTAGCTAGTAGTGAAAGTTTCTTGAATCGTGCAAGCTATAGAGGAATACAAAGAAACAAAGTAGAGGAGGCTTTGAAGGTTATGAGACCTGGGAAAGGTGTAGGACCGGATGACATCCCTGTAGAAGTATGAAGAGTTTTAGGTAACCGTGCTTTGGATTGGCTTACGAATCTATTCAATGTTATTTGGCGAAGCAAGAAAATCTTGAAGATCGGAGGAGCATCGTGGTGCCTCTTTACAAGAACAAAGGAGACATTCAAAATTGCCCAAATTACAGAGGTATCAAACTGATGTGTCACATTATGAAAAATTGGGAACATGTGATTGAAAGAAGGTTGAGGAAAATTTCCAAAGTAAAAGAAAACCAATTCGGATTCATGCTCAGTCGCTCAACTATTGAAGCCACACATTTGCTGAGGAGAACAATGGAGATTTATAAAGCTAAAAGGAAGAACCTCCATATGATTTTTATTGATTTGGAGAAGGCTTATGATTCTGTCCCACGAGAGATGTTGTGGAGAGTTTCGGAGAAGAGATGATTACATGTCCTATATATTAACCTCATAAAGGATATATATGATAGGGCTTTATCTTGTGTAAGGATCCAGTCTGGGAAGACTGGTTATTCTGACATCAACATTGGTTAACATCAAGGTTCAGCTTAAAGTCCATTTCTTTTTCTTTGATTATGGACGAGTTAACAAGTCACATTCAGGATAAGATACCTTGGTGTATATTATTTGTTGATGATATTATGTTGATTGATGAGACTAGAGATAGATTAAATGAGAAGCTTGAGGTCTGGAGGCATGCATTGGAGACTAAAGAATTTCGTATAAGTAGGGCTAATACTGAATATATGGAGTGCACCTTTGATGGAAGCAGTGATGAAGGAATCGAGGTGAAGATCAGTGATGATAACATTCGGAAGAGAGATTCTTTTAGATACTTGGGATCCATTTTGCAACATAATGGGGAAATTGATGGAGATTGTTGGGAAAATGAGAAAACTTGTTTATTCCATCCGCCCTAGGCTCTCTTATATAGGAGAGTAGCCTATGAGTAAAATACATAAAGAGTCCAACAGAAAAGAAAAATTCAAGAAAAGTATAGAAGTGAATAATATATCTCTACAATCCTCCTCAAGGTGGAGCATAATTATCAATCATGCTCAGCTTGGACGAACACTTCTGGAACGGCCCTCGAAGTAATGCCTTGATAAAAATGTCTGCAGCTTGATACTCTGAGCTAACATGGGATGTAACAATAAATCCCTTCTGAATCATATCACGTATGAAGTGACAATCAACCTCAATGTGCTTAGTCCGTTCATGAAATGCTGGATTATTTGCAATGAATAGAGCCGCCTGATTGTCACATTCCAGAGCCATAGGAAGCGGGACTTCTATATATAGATCTGTAAGCGCAGCCTTTACCGGCATCATTTCTGTACTGACCTGGGCCATAGCCCTATATTCAGACTCACCACCGACCTTGCTACAACAGTTTGCTTCTTGCTTCTCCATGAGACTAGAGAATCTCCAACATACACAGCAAACCCAGTGGTGGACTTCTAATCCTTGGGGCACCCTGCGTAGTCTGCATCTGCACAAGCTGAGATAGTAACCTCCTTGCCTTTCTTAAACAGCAAGCCCGCACCTGGAGATGACTTAAGGTACTTGAGTATCATATGTATAGCATCCATGTGTACCTGACGTGGTTGCTCCATAAACCGGCTCACTCGACTCACAGCAAAGGAGATATCGGGCATGTTAATAGTAACATAGACAAGTTTGCCCATTAGTTCTCTGTATCTTCTCTTATCCACCTCATCAGTGTCATCATCATATAATTTCATACTGGGATCCATAGGTGTAGTGGCAGGTCGGCAACCAAGCATTCCTGTTTCACTCAACAGGTCAGTGACATATTTCCTCTGGGTCATCACCAACCCATGAGGACTTCTGGCAAACTCCAGTCCCAGAAAATATCTAAGAACCCCAAGGTCCTTGGTGACGAATTCACGACCCAGCATTTCTTTTGCCCCCTGGAGTCGATTCAACAAACCCTCTTTGCAGCTGCTACTGCAAGAATCTCATGTTGAAGCTTCATTCCAGATCTGTTGCATGCAACCTCACTGTACCATCTGATTCCCTTCTCTTGTTGCTACACATGTTTATTCTATCCCAAGTCTTGTTGTTCTCCGACTTACATTGGTTAATTTAAGCTTTGGTGATCTCAAACACAGTTTACCTATAGTGAATTTTACGGAACATCTAATTCACAGAAGATATATATTCGTGTATTGTGAAATCTGCAGGACAGTACATTTAAATTTTCTTTGTTGGCATTCTGATTACTGTATACATTCACATGCATTCCAATTTGGGGATATATATAATACATTTAAATTTTTGTTGTTGGCATTCTGATTTATTGTATAAAATTCGCATGCAATTAAATTGGAAATATATATACTGGTTTTAAATTAATCATAGGTTCAAGAACTTAAAATCTCAAATCCAATGTATTTCTGGTTGGGAAACATATGAGTTATATATGAATGATGGAATTTGATGATGTGATACTTGTTATATTCATGATAAATTCAAAATATGACATTTTGAATTATTGTATAAAATTCACATGCATTTTGATTGGGAAATATATAACATTGGTTTCAATTAATGATAGGTCCAGGAACTTGGAAAATTTAATCCGTTATATATATACATGTTAGAGTTACTATATTTACATTTATGTTTGTAATTCTTCGGGTTCCATAACCCCGCGTGACCCTTCGGGTTCCGTAACCCTCTGTGATCTTTCAAGTTCTGTAACCCCCAGTGACCCTTCGGGTTTCGTAACTCTTGTACTCTCTAGGGTTTACTCTTTATATAAGAGACCCTAGCTCTATGGAATAAACATCTCATCTTTTTCTCTTCTCAACATGGTATCAGAGCAACGGTCCTAGATCGAAGCCTAATACCCTAAATCCGCAGCCACCACCAGCCCTCTCTCCGTCGACAAGGAGAGAGGGTTGGACCTCCCGCATCGTTCAAGGATTCCATGGTCTCGCGCAAGGTAGTCCAAGTCCCCAGCATCACCAGTAGCACCTAAAGCGTCGCCCAAGGCTCTAGCAGCTCCAGCCACATCTCCTGTGTCGTCGGCACCACGACTTCACCACGACTTCTCCACACACACTTCACCAATGTATTCTGGTTTTGGGGACATATGAATAACATACGAAGAATGGAGTTTTGGTGCTTGATATATACATGATAATTGCAGAGCTTAAAATTCTAAATTACTGCATGTGTTTCACGTGCATTACTATTAGGAGATTCATGATACTGTCATCAATTTATGATAAGCTTTGGAAATTGGAATTTTAATATGCTGCTTATAGTTCACATGCGACAATGTGACAATCAGGCGGCTCTATTTATTGCAAATAATCCAGCATTTCATGAACGGACCAAGCACGTTGAGGTTGATTGTCACTTCATACGTGATATGATTCAGAAGGGATTTATTGTTACATCTCATGTTACCTCAGAGGATCAAACTAAGTCACATGCATGTGACAACCACGACAATCTAAGTCCCGCTTCCTATGGCTCGGGATGTGACAATCAGGCAGCTCTATTCATTGCAACTAATCCAGCATTTCATGAACGGACCAAGCACATGCATTTCTGATTAGAAGATTTGTGCTTGACACTTGTTTTATTATACGTTAAATTCAAAACTAGAAATTCTAAGTAGTTACAGATAAGGTTGTTCGTTACTCTCTCCCTCTACAAAAACCTCGAACATATGATATACATATCTGATCATGTCTAGTGATGATTCTTCGAAAAATCTTAAAATTGATAAATTAAATAGAAAGATGAAGGCTAAAATCTGTTGTCCACTGGTTATCCTTGCATAACCGCAAATATGAATAAATTATCGTAGTTGGAGATTTTTCAAGCCTAAAAAAAGAGAGAGAAATTATGATAATAGTGATAAAAGGAATTCCTCAATCAATTAACATTGATTATAATCTTTTATAATTTATAACACTAAAGAAAAAGTTGTATCAAACACCTAATCTAGGAATAAATTACAGGAGAGATTAAGTTTGGGTTAAAAATTCCATAAGGAAATTTGGTTAAAAGGCCAATAAGGGAATGAAAAGTTTAAATAAGTGATGACTTATAAAGGTGAGTTCATGTCATGGTGACCCTTACACCTGACTGTGCGAGGGTGCGGTGACCCTCAATAGGGCCGGAGATAGGAAGCCCAGTTAGGACAACGGCCACCAAATGCGCGAGTCTAGGATCCCAGTCCTTGTACAGTTTTTACATGAGCTCGCAGTGTTTTTACGCCTCGTTGGGATCCCGACTTTTGACCAGTTCCGTTGACCCTCTGTTTTAGGATACCCATACGTAGGATCCTCGGTTTTAGTTTTTCGTACAAGCGCGTTTACCTGTACCGGTCAGGTCTGTCTAGAGTGACTTTTCCAGAGGGTCTCTCTCACCCGTCTTAGCGGCATAGTTTTAGAGTAGACCTATCTCTTTATTGGACAGTACTTCAAATTAAAGGGCGAGACGGAAGAGTCTCTTCTGAGACTTCCTTACCGCTTGAGTTTTGGGTACTTTCCGCCAACATGCTTGTCAATGCTACATCTGAATCATCTATGGCTACATCTGAATCATCTAGGGTTACATTGAATCAGTTATAGTTGAAAATTTAATGGAATTACAAATTGAGATTTAAATGGGTTATAATGGAAGGTGATTAGAATTGAAATCAATTAGAGTTGTGTTGGCTAGAAGGGGCTATCATTAAGATGGATGCAGAATTATTAATTATCATCAACTATCAATTATCAATCATCGATAATTGATCAGATCTTAGAGTTACTACTCCGAGTGTTAGTATAAGTTAGTGGACGTGTTGGGAACTTAGTTAAGATGCATTATACTCCATAGCATGCCTACGGAGGCACCCCAACCCTAAGGCATTCTTTATGCCTTAGAGTAATAGTGTGAGGTCACACATAGACCAAGACTACAGACTATCCACTAAACATGAGATTTTAGATAAATCAAGAATCCGTTCAAAACCTCATCTTCCCCATCATCAAAATCCATAATTATGATCTCCAAATAGCAAGAGATTAATATAATTACATATGAGTCATTAACTACTATATAAGAATAAGACAAAAAAAGTAATGGGTAAAATTTGGGACAATCCCTCATAGTAGCTTGAAAATCTTTTTCATGGTAAGTAGTTGTTAATTTTTAGTTGTTTATGTCTTACTACGTGCTTCTTTCGCAAACACCTTAAATGCATGCTTGTTTTAATAAGTTTCGGGATGTACCAACGCCCACTGACATCTCTTGTTCCTTTCATGTGTGCAGGCAAGGAGCCAGCGACTCAGTAGTTGGTTGATGATTCCTGACATTCGATGCTACACCAGACGGTACAGTTGTAGTTGCAAAAGTTTTTGTTCGGTTTATGAGGTAAATGATTTCTTTTCTCTTCCGTATATTTTTGGGATACATGTATACACTATCAGTATAGTTTGTTACATGTTGTATGTATACATATATATATATATGAAAATTGATGAATACAAATTTTGATGACACATCTTGTTGTTGGTTGTGTGATTGTTAGTTTAAACGTAAATGTCATTTGTAGAAACGTGAAAAAAAATTCCCCGCATTTTCATGTGTCTTGTGCGATCTTTAACAAATGAAATATCGCGAATGTGTTGTAAATAGGTACCCGGATCCGAGGGAGACGACGTCTAATCAAGCAGGCATACACTCCTAGGCTCCATGAAATCACAAGAAATAAAGAAAGATTGAGAAAAATCGAAAATCGCGGTGAGGTCCCCCAAGTACTCCGGTACTTGACAAAACAGGCCCCAAGAAAAAGTGTCAAAAGTTTGGGTACAAATCGGGATATCTTTAGTGGACCCCTCTCTACAAAAATGAAAAACAAGCAAGTGCCCCTTCCTCTCTCACCAAAACAGAAAATTGGGAAGTGCCCTCTTGCTCAGAAAGAAAGCAGAAAAATTCTCTCAAAGAAACAAAAAAAATGTCAGGCCGACTCGCGCTAGTCCTCTATAACTGACTCGTAAAGGAGTCAATCTCTACTCCCTCAACTGAATCGAATTCCGAAGAAGCTGGTTGATCCCGCATGCCCTGCACCACTCGTCAGCACACAGAAAAAACAAAGAAAACAAAAATAAAAATTCGACAGGAAATCAAGAAAATCAAAAGTCAAAAAGAAAATCGATACAGACAAAAATTGAGAAAATCGTAAAAGAAAAAAAGATAAGAAATCGAGAAAAACATGATCAAAACAAGAAGAAATAAAAATCACAAAAATAACTCAGAATCCAAATATATCTATTCCCCCTCCCCCAACAACGGTGCCATTTAATGAGAGTGCTCTTCCCTTCGCGTTGGTTTTGACAAAGAGAAGGATCATCGTCATATTGTAGTAATCCGTGAAGAGAAGAGCGACTCGATTAAAAAATACAAAATGGAAGAAAGAGAGAGAATGATAAAAGAATATGAAAATAATAGGATGCTCTCTCTTCTATTTTGTCCACTAGAGATTTACCAGGTAAGTGTCCTTAGGTCGAATACAATGAGGTAGGAAGTATACTCGGCTTTTGAGATCGAATATTTTGTGATTTATTTTTCTTCTTCGGAGAGATTGTTTTTGTGGTTTTTATCTTTTTGCAATTATTATTTGGTTTTTATTTTTCTAAATTTTTATTTTATTTGCATTTAGTGGTTTTTATTTGACTTTTCAGAAAATGATTAATTCGAGAAAAGAAGTGATACAGTATAGTAGGTGGTATATAGTATAGTATACTATTCAAATACAAGTGCAACAATAAATAAAAAGGGATGAGAAGGATTTTTTATAATTTTCAAAAAGGAAGAATAAATTTTGCAAACGATATACTATATAAGAATATAAGTGAGATATAATAGAGGTGATACGATATAGTAGAACGTGGATGAAAAGCAAACCAAGCAACGAGCTCGAAGACACACAAAAGAAATCAAAACGTAGGCGAAGAATGGAAAATAAAATCAAATCGGAAAAGCGATGAAAATCCGCGAAAAAGTAATAAAACTATGCTAGGATAGTAAGAAAGCTACCCTAGAAAAATCACCAAAAATAATGTCTTTAGGAGGTCAAAAATGGTCCACAGTACATTACAGGAGTACAAGTGAAAATAAAAGAATATAAAAGTTCGCAATAAGGTCCTCGGTCAGGGACTGTTCTGTAATAAAAAGAATGTTTTCTTGCACTTAGGTCCCCGCACGGTGACCTAATTGTAATTTCTGGACTTGTGCGGCACTCTAGAATTATGGAAATGTGTTGGGTTTATGACATAAATTTTCCACCGCTTCACTTCGAATGGCTATGATTAGATGGAAGGGAAGTGATATGGACCGTTGGTTGGCGCCACGTGTCGGAAATTTGCAGATTCTGGAGCTCCTCCTATTCTTCCCCAAATTAGGGAAGAGGGCAGCGGTGATTCATGATTCTGATGCTGAGGACGCTCCTAGAGGCGGTGTTGGTGGCTGCAGATCGTCTCCGGTAGGTCGGAGGTAGGGCTAGAAGGGGGCGCCTCGCCATTCGAGCTCGCCTACTGCAAGGTGGTGCAAAGGAAGATGCGTCTAGGGTTCGGCAATGATGCGTCCAGGTCTTGAAGATAGATGAAAATTCGGCTTCGATTGATGTTGATGGTTTGTCCAGATGTTGCTTGTAACAAGATCAAAGCAATTGGTGACCGGCAAAGAAGTGGATGGGTTCGATTCTTGATAAAATCGAACTGAAGAATGGAATGGTCTTGTGTAAAAAAATGGTTCACAATACTCAGAACAGATGGTCTTCAAATCACGGAAGCAAAAGGGAATAAAATTGATTGGGGTTTTGGTTGGAGTCAATAATTGGGTGATTAACCTAAGATAGAGATAAAAAATGCTAAAATGGCGATGAAATCGAGGAATGAAATGAGGAAAAGATAAAGGAAATCACCTGGGGAAATAGAAGTATATGACCTCATGTCCTTGCTCAGTGGGCGGTGCTTCCCAGAGCTCTACACGACGGCTAGAGCTGTGATTCAATGTGGAAACACCTTGGAACTATTACCCTTTGACTCTTCTTCTACACGGTAGCTTGGTCGACGCCGTCGGTCACCCGAGGTGGTCGGAGCAAAGTAAGGAAGTTGATGGGTCAGTCAGTTGGGACTGGAGTGGAGAGAGCTAGGTTGTTAATGGCGACTTGATGGAATTAAACAGAGAAGAGGAACGAAGATTGGGTTGAATCGAAGGGTACGCATGTAAGGTGTTTGTTAGGAGAAGAAATGGATGGATCGGATCAGAGATAGCCAGATAGGTTGAGTGTCAAAGGTTGTGTAAATTAGTGAAGTAGGTTGGTTAGAACAGAAAACGTCCAGTTCTTGAGGTAGAAGAAGTCGTGCGGTGCTGACACGTCCCAGAACCATAATAATCCAAATGTAGAAATACATTAATAATTGCATAATAAATAGTATTAAGATTATATTAAATAATTGTAAAAACAAGATATTATTATAATTAAATTATTTAAATTACAAAGTATTTTATATATATAAATACTATATATTTTAATATATATAATAATATATAAAATATACCTTATAAATAACATATATAATTTTAATTTAATATTTTAATACATAAGATGCCATTTTTATATTTTATTAATTTATATAACAATAAATTAGAGTTGTGTGATCTTTTATAGATTTTAATAATTTAATTTACATATATTTAATAAATACATGTATATACACTACATTTTAAATTTGTCTATTTTTTAGGGTTTTTTATTTATTAAAATTATTAATAAGGATTTTATTTTTGGATTTTATTTTATAAATAAATTACAAGACAAGAAAATAATAAAAATACTAAATCACTTGTTCTACAAATAGTATGTACAGAATAAAATAAAAATCCCAGAAACCCAATTGTGATTAGGTCCAGAAACCGACATTTTGTAAACGGACTCCATTTTCGAAGAAATCACTTTCATTAATTAGAGAATTTTATTTTTATGAATCTAAAAATAGAGTGAAATTGGAGTGCGTATGAAGAAGTTATGAGGTTCGAAAGCTGGGAAATTAACTATTTGTAACTCAGATTTCTTGGCAAACTTACAAGAATTTTTTAATGGGTTAGGTTGTTAATGGCGACTTGAGGGAATTAAACAGAGAAGAGGAACGAAGATTGGGTTGAATCGAAGGGTAGGCATGTAAGGTGTTTGTTAGGAGAAGAAATGGATGGATCAGATCAGAGATAGCCAGATAGGTTGAGTGTCAAAGGTTGTGTAAATTAGTGAAGTAGGTTGGTTAGAACAGAAAACGTCCAGTTCTTGAGGTAGAAGAAGTCGTGTGGTGCTGACACGTCCCAGAACCATAATAATCCAAATGTAGAAATACATTAATAATTGCATAATAAATAGTATTAAGATTATATTAAATATTTCTAAAAAAAAGATATTATTATAATTAAATTATTTAAATTACAAAGTATTTTATATATATAAATAATATATATTTTAATATATATAATAATAATATATAAAGTATACCTTATAAATAACATATATAATTTTAATTTAATATTTGAATACATAAGATGCCATTTTTATATTTTATTAATTTATATAATAATAAATTAGAGTTGTATGAACTTTTATAGATTTTAATAATTTGATTTACATATATTTAATAAATACATGTATATACACTACAGTTTAAATTTGTCTATTTTTTAGGGTTTTTTATTTATTAAAATTATTAAATAAGGATTTTATTTTTGGATTTTATCTTATAAATAAATTACAAGACAAGAAAATAATAAAAATACTAAATCACTTGTTCTACAAATAGTATGTACAGAATAAAATAAAAATCCCAGAAACCCAATTGTGATTAGGTCCAGAAACCGACATTTTGTAAACGGACTCCATTTTCGAAGAAATCCTTTCATTAATTAGAGAATTTTATTTTTATGAATCTAAAAATAGAGTGAAATTGGAGTGCGTATGAAGAAGTTATGAGGTTCGAAAGCTGGGAAATTAACTATTTGTAACTCAGATTTCTTGGCATACTTACAAGAATTTTTTATGATTTTTGTTTTTTATACACATTTTTATAAACACATTAGAGAAGAATTTAGTGAAAAATATGTACATATAAAGTAATTAAAATTTATGTGAAGATTGTATATAAATAAAAAATAAATGGAATTAGTGTATTATGTACAAGGATAATTATTTTTGTATTTTCTTCCTTGTATCCCCCTACTTTATTATTCATCGACTAATTCATGTTGACTTGGTCTCGAGGGTTAGGTTATATAAATATATCGTTCAACTATATTTATATATTCTAAGTCATTCTGTACAATATAGACATATTTACAGGCTGCCTTTTCTTTCTTTATTTTTATTTTTCTTATTTTTTATTTTTTTTAATGCATAAAAATGCACTTGTACTTATGAATGAGATTTTTATCAAAGATGAGAATTAATGCATATTTGCATGTATTTGTTAAGGGTTTCAAGACAAAATGTCACATAAATGTTAATGAATAATGGATTCATCGCATATCCCTGTGTGCATTCCTCCAAACCCACAACACAATTTCCACAACCGCACTAGGCCAGAGGCCCTCATTCACATCGAGCACAGCCACCGCAGCAGAGGAAGGCCTCCCAGCCTTAGCAGAACCCCCATTGGTGGTAGCAACTTCAGGCATCCAACCAAGCAGAGCCACTGCACTAGGTTGGCGAAGGTGCACCACCCCCCACCCAACCACAAAGTGTCCTCTCCAGTTCAGACAAAGGCGTAGCCCCCTACGAGGTTCCCACTCCGCATGTGATCCAACTCCATTTGCAGACCAATGGCAGTGACACCCCTGAGGTGAAGGGTGTGCCACCTTGTCTTCGCTTAGATCGCCAACCCTATCGCCCCTCTCCCATAATGCTTTATCAATGTCTATCCCCGTTATATCCTATAGTGTGATGAGTAACATGAATCCATGTAATGGATCACATTCCACTTTCTCTAAAACAATGAATTACCACAATAAACATCGAGATTTTACATGGAAAAACTAGTGCTAAGAGAAAACGAAGAGCATAGAGGGTAGTATTTTACTAGGGAAAGTGCAATAAATAAGTTTTCAATTACATTATATCTTACAGAGTCAATTCAGGTCCACGAATCTATAAGCATTTAATTCATCTCCATAATAAACAAAGGTCCTAGTAAATGCACAGAATACAAAATAAGCAAAAAAATAGTTGGTGGTACCTGAATATCTGCAGAGAGGAAACTTTGGCTCAAACTTGACTTGAAAAAGTAATCAATAATGAACACCTGCAGCAACAACAAGAAGTCCAATGACACTTTCATTATATTGTTAACTATAGAAGACAAATAAAATAGCAATAAGTAACTTAACCCATACTTCCTCGTCCAAAAAAAACTCTTTCACAAAACAAGTTTGTGAAAAAAGGGGAAGTGTGCAATCAATAAATGCGCCAATGCCAAAATGTCAATATGTGCTCACTGGAAATACTAAACGTGCCTATATATCTTTGTGGAAATCTGATTAAAAGGAGCAAGAAAATAGAATATGATAGCTACTTCAAATGTTGAGAGGATGAAAAGCTACAGCTTTTCTAATTTTGGAGATGCTTTGGGTGAAGATTCTTTTTCACTGGTAATGGTAATTCTGAAGAAACGCCTAGGATTCTCTACTTTGTCAATAAAGATAAGACGGACATTAATATTCCATCCGTCTTCATTCTACTGAATATATGGAGGTGGATAGACATTTTATTAATGAGAAGTTCGATTTAAGTTATTTCCGTCTGATGTGTTATAAATGAACAAGTAAAAGACCTTCACAAAGGCGGCATTTTCTCAATTTGAAGGGTTACGTGGCAACTTTTACACGTTTAATATTTATGTCCACCAACTTGAGGAAAGTCTTTAGCTACTTTCTTGGGCAAATACATCTCGGGTGGGTGTCTATTTCCAGTTGGCACCTATACAAACCCCAACATTTCCTTTTTGAATTAATGAATCAAAAACCCTAATGATAAATAGGACCTGGTGCCCCCATGATTTTTCCCCTCGTTGTGGAGAACTTTCGAGGAAAATTCATTTGGACAGTGCTCGTGTAAACTTATTCCACATGACCCAGGAAAGCTTATAATTTGTTTAGTACCCCAACGAAGCTGTCACCTCAACCACTGCTTCCTTTGGAGTTTGTTTACAAGGGATTTGTTACATAGAAGCCTTCGGGTTTTGGACAAGTGATTTTTTTCCCATGTATGTAAATCTCAAAGAAGAGGGTTGAGGTGACGGCTTCCTTGATGTACGTAACTTATAAGTTCGTCTGGGGATCACGTGGAATAAGTTTCCACGAGCACTTCACAGACGAATTTTCCTCGAGAGCTTTCCATGTAAATAGTTATCTTGTGGTAAAAATTTTTTGTGATATCCTGTGTGATTTTTTCTATACTGTTAAATAAAGTATAGCTCTATAATATATGCGCATAAAAAGTATAGTTGTATAATTTATGCAGATAGTGTAGAGATATTTCTAGACTTTGTGAACTTTTGTTTTATGTTTGGTTTCGTTTTTCCATCTTATATAATTTACCCATAGGCTTTCTCTATATAAGAGAGCCTAGGATTCTCTGGAATAAACAATCAACTCATTTCTTCCAACATGGTATCAGAGCCACCACCAAAACCCTAGCCGCCCTCCCCACCACCACCGCGGGCCCCAGCCTCACCACCTCCTGCCACCGCCGGCCCCACCACCTCTCTTCTCTCTCCACCGCCGGCACCGTCCTCCCCCACCATCCCCCCTCTCCGCCCCCCCCCCCTCCCTTCCTCTTTCTCGCCGCCAACCCCCTCTCTCCCACTTTCTCGCCGCCGACGCTGCCAACCCCCCCCCTCCCCCCTCTCTCTCCTATGAATTGAGTGCATAAGTCTACATATGCACTCAAATTCTCGGATGTTTATGTAGACATTAGATTCTTAGTCTACAAACCCTAGTTCTTCTTCTCCGGCAACCATGTCAAAAAATAAGGTTGACATGCACTCCATAAGCGCTTTTAAAGGTCCAGCACCCATTGTCAAAAAGGATGGGACGAACTACGAGCTCTGGTCTATGCAGTTCATGAGTCTCATGAAGTCAAATAGTAAGAACCACATTCTTACCGAAGATAAGCCGACAGAGAAAACTGGGGTTTATGCCTCATGGGAGGCTGATGATTCGTATGCCAAAGTTTGGCTTTCAAGCACACTGACGATGGAGATTGCTAATGGTGTACTCCATCAGCCCACTGCTAAGGCGATGTGGGACATCCTTGTAGCGACATACTCGCATATGCGAAATGAGACCAAGATCCTTCAACTCTAGCACAACATATTTATGGTGAAGCAGAATGGTCGGCCCCTGCATTCGATATATACATCCTTGCGAAAGATGTTTAAGAAGCTCTACAGCATCCTTCCCTTTACAGCAACTCCCGAGGAGCAGAAGATATTTCGGAATGCTACCATGATGGGGGTCTTACTAGCGGCACTTGACCCTGAATATGATGTTGCTTGCTCGCAGATTCTTGCAGATGCCACTATTCCTCCAGTGGAGGAAGTGTACCGCAGACTCAGCAGAATTACAGTTCCGTCTTCTGCTACTACTCAGCCTTCTTCGGCGATGCCAGCTTCCAGAGGCAGAGGAGCCTCTTCTTCTTTCTGTGGTCGTGGACTATTGGACAGGCGAGCCCACTGTGAGCCATTATGCAATAAATGTTATTGCAAATATCATTCCCGGATCTGAAATGAAGAATAAATAATTTGCATAATAGGTCCCTTAGTACAATTAGGGTTATGTACCATGGCCATCTTAATAATCATACAGCTGTTGATTCAATAATTGAATCATAGAGGGTGGTGCTTGGATGAATATCTAAAGGGTTAGATTGAGGACTCATCAAGCACCGTCAAATGATTGCTAAGAGATGATCTCCAGCCTGAGTAGGAGATGGCAATCCTTTCTCACATAGGCTGATATCTGACCGACCTCTTGATACAGGTCCTCTGCATAGGAATAGAGATTCGGAGGTGTCAGATTAGTTAGATCAAAGAGTTAACTTGACGAGATCGAGATAACCAAAGTCCTATATCGTATGCTGTCACGATACAGGCACGCATCCTCAGACCAGAGACAGATGTGTTACTATATATCTGAGTATGTACATTTGGCAGACCAGTAGGTTGACCTAACCAAGGTCTATACACCGACGCGCTGGTGTGCATATAAGGGCATATGAGTAATATGATCTCTCAAAGGGATCGTACAGGTTCATTTACTGAACCGGAAGACATGAGCTCACTCACGAAATATTGGGAAGAATCAAATTTCGTGCGCACGATCGTCTCGCTTTGGAAGCTTGACTGAATTTGTAGGTTTGATATATACTCTTGGAAAGTATATGATCAAGACCTAGGTATGATATATGCTTTTGGAAAGTATATGATCGATACCAACTCCCAATGATCAAATGAGAAACTTACTGATAAAACCATGAAGTAGGCAGTATAAAGTTGATCTAATACTTCGGGATTATTCTGAGTCTTCCAGTATGCAGGATGTACGGGTATTGGGAATACCTGAGGGTGATGTGATCATAAACGATTGTATAACCATGACGCTTCCATTCCTAGGGAGTGATGAAACGGGTCTGGATTTTAGTGACTCCTCTCAATAGAGAAGTAACCTTATCTTGGTCCAAATGTTGGACATTGATCTGAATGTGATTCAGATGCAGAAGATTAGATTTGCGGTCTTGATTTAATCAAGCATCTATGGGAGGCCCGAGATCTGGATTTGAGATGTGATCTCAATATCCAAGTCACTATACGTGGAACAATACAATCGCCCTGTCCTTATCTCCAAGTATCCGCGGAGAAAGCGCATTATCCTTGAAAGAGTTCATGGATAATTTCATTGTTGATATATGTATCCAAGCATCGAGAAAATTCATAATTAAATGTGATTTAATTATCATGGATAATATGAATTTGATTCATATTATAAGAGAAGTTATCTGAGATAATTAAATGTGATTTAATTATTAAAGAAATAATGTGAATGTGATTTATGTTATTTGGGCACATGAGAAAAGGAGATCCAAGATGATTAAATGTGACTTAATTATTATGGATATGAATAATGTGGATAGCACTATTCATATTAATCATATATATTATAAATGTGATTTATAATATATAAGAGAGAGCCATATTGTGTTTTATATTTGTTGATTAATTGTTAATGTGAATGTGATTCACATTGAATGATTAATTGAAAATATAATTACATTTAGTTTTGGGTTGTGAATGAGATTCACATAATTTCAATGGCATGGTTGATATTTTCCATAAGATAATTTGGAATTATTTTTTGGTGAAAATACTATCGACAAGAGATCATGATATAATCATGAGATAATGAGATCTCATGAGTAATGAGATCTCATGAGATATTGAGATCTCATGAGATGATGGTAGTCGTCCCCTTATTTTAGAGGGTTTAGTCTTCTCATTATCTCTTCTCTAGTCAAATGTGATTTAAATTGGAACTAATTATGTTGATTTATCAATATGAATTAATTCAAATTAAATCACTTGTTGTTGTGTTTTACCAACAACAATCCTAGCCGTTGAAAGGGACACAATCAATCTCATCCGTTGATTGTGTGTTGTCCATGGATTGGGATCCATTGACTCCCAAAACTCTATATAAGAAGAGGCACCCCTTGCTCTTCTTGACACTCGACATTAATGAATACTCTCTCTCTCTTTCTCTCTACACGCCCATTCTCTCTATCTCTCATGTAGCCGTCCACTATGGATGCCCTAGAGAGATCCTCCATCGCCGCAACGTCGTTGTTATGCTGCCCGATCGTCTGCTCGTGGATTTCCCTCTACTTCAGCGTGCCTTGCTCGTGAAGAAGACGTTGTATCTCGTTTGTCGAGATCAGGAGATCCGTGGCTTGGATCATCAACATGGATTGCGAGAAGCACGCATCTCATCCACGCGCTCGCAAGCATCTCCTCTGTCAGATCGGACTTGAGACAGGAGGTCTCTTTGTTTAGAGACTCGATCGCAACCACGCTTCAAGAGGTAATTCTATTACTTGTTTGTGGTTTAGACGATACGATCCGAGAAGTGTTCTCCGATCATGTGGTTTCGTCACATAAAAAAATTTATTTTCCGCTGCATCGAGCAACTAGTGCGACTAGTCGCTCCCGATCGCATTCGATGCGATCATCACGCTTCCGTGATGCGCTTGAGGATTTTCCCGTATCCTTCAAGTGGTATCAGAGCCAGGTAGTCGAAGGTTTTGGTTTAGATCCATGAACCTACGAAAATTTGGGCTCGTTTGGGTTCGTGAAGATTTTAGCATTTCAATTTTCGCAGCCCTGTCTTGTGATAAAATTCTGGCCCTGTTTAAAATATTTAAACACGAAGCTTTAAATTAGATAATGTTCCCAATAATTAAGGAAACAGTAGGATTCGAGTTTGCGTAATTTGGATTCCGTTTATTGAGGATATGATTGTTTTATTGACCATATATCCACTGTTTCGGGGATGGCGATTAGAGACGTGATTAAGATGTTAATTACGGTTTTAAAACGCCTGAAAATGCGTGTTTATCACATGGTTTCGTTTTTAAATCAAGTTATCAATCTCTGGAAATTGATTTTGCTTATTTTAGATTTAAAATGAAGATATGCTATTTTTAGTTAGTGAGGGTCACTGTTGGAAATTGCATCATTATCCGAAACCTTGTGATTGTCGTTTAAGAAAAATTACGAAATTAATAGTTAATTTCCTGGAATAATTGTGGATAATATTTGAGAAATATTAGAACAATATTTATTCCCTTAAATGACATTGACTCAACCAACGAATGATTAGATTAGATCTAGATCACCAATTGGTTGTTTGATACACATTCCAACAAACATTATTTTCATGAAAACTCTAGTTTATCCTACAATAGTTGTAGGACAACTTTTACAAGCAAAACCTTGTTGCTTGATTAGGATTGGGGATTCGTTTAGCAAATCTCCTTATAATATTATCAAAATGATTTTGATGAATATTATACGGTATAATTTCGGTTGAAAGACCGATGATCATCTCAGGTATAAAGTGATTGACTCGACATTGCTTTTTCCCGAGGCGGATATGGCAGGGATCGCTGGGGTAGCGGGTCGCACCGGTTGCGGTCCATCCCACTCCCGCCGGTACTGGCCATGACAGCGGGGAGGGAACGAATGATGCCTGAGAGATCATGATGTATTTTTCTAATTATTAAAATTCGAAATAATATGTATTTGAGATAATACCATAATTCAAGTAACAATTAAGAATGTTTGTTGGATATTAATTGGATCACTAATTTAATATGATTAGAATAATTGGAATCCAACTAAAATTAAAACAATCTATTATGAATAGAGTTGTTATTTCCCTTGGAAGAATTAATCATAATGAATATGATTCATAATGATTAATTAGAATTTGAATATGATATGGAGGATCACATAAGTGACATCCATGCTCTCCCGTCAAGGCGAAGGGTTCCGTCGCCAGATATTGTATGTAGGAGACGCCTGTCCGAAGTGACAGCTCCTGCATACAATCCATTTGGATCGGGCTCTTCGCTTCTCGAAAGAGTAAGGCCGTATACGTAGTGACCTCAATATCAGGTCCTCATATTATTGGGGTGATATTGGATTGCGTATAGAGAGTATTAAGCTTGTTAACGGTTGGTTCAATTAATGACGGGTCAACATCACCTTAGGGGTGGTGGGCTCGGGTGTTAAAGACCAAATTGGGAGATGCAAGTTGGACTTGCAAGGCGGAATGTGTCCCCGCTTCTTTTTATCCCAGTTACAGGTTCTCATATTATTGGGATGTAACAAAGATAAGGAAGGAGACCCCAGATCTTGCTTAAGATATAATGGTAAGAATATCTCTTACATTGAAAGTGATTAAGGGAATGAACTTTCACTGTTGACAAGGCAGGACAACTTTGATATAAAAACTCCTAAATCAAAGTAAAATATGTATATATAATATATATACATTTATGCAAATTTCTTATTTCAGATAAACCTTCATTAAACCCACTCAATGTCATACCAGTAAAATATCATGGATTGGATTCATGATCCAGATATTGTACTTGACAGTTGGACACATAATGTATGTGGTTGCAATGTGCATGTTTCCTCATAGTAATGATGAATGACAATTAAATAGACAATAGGTCTACAACCCTAGGGTTTGTATGTCTCTAGTCTTGATCTCATCGAATGTACTTTGGAAGTGACATATTGATGATGATCGCAATTGTCAAATTAATCCTCATAAAAATCTAGGAAGATATTCTGGCATACATATGTGCTCTAGACATTTAATCATAAATGACATGGTTCAATGCATTATGCAGAATGGTTGCTCTATAAGAGATGATGTATTCAAAATGTTTCAATACCTACCTGAACCAATTTTTTAAGAGTTTAGATGGATGTAGATACGATGAATGTCATCATTCTACTGTCTATACTCTAGTCATTCATGAAGCTTCATAATATTCATATTGTATGAATTTAATGAAGCATGTATAAATGTTGAAATGCTCTTACATTGAATTCTTTTGAATTTAACATAAGAGATCCTTAGTCTTAAGCAATGGTTGTTTATAGATAAAGAGAGCGCAGTGGAAGCATGGGTCGGACCCAAGTAAGAAGGAAAGTCAAAGAGTTGACCTACTTCTATGACTTCCATATGACATCCTAAGAGTTGGATGAATGCCAATACTGCAATAAGTAGGTGTGTTGATAGTATGACTATCAAGTTTGTCTAGAATCCTTAGAGAAGGACTCGGATAGAGCACCAGAATAATCTACATAAATCATTGATATTGACTTGCTTATTGAATAAGATTAAGTCCTATAATTGTATCTCAATCTTCTAACAACACTTGCAATAGGTTGCATATGTTTTAGAAGACTGGAGAATTTGATCTTAAGGTTTATAGTTATCCACATGGATATTGATGCAATTGTTGCAACAATCTCTGTTGGATTGATAGACTTATTATAGAGAAGGACTCGGATAGAGCACCAGAATAATCTACATAAATCATTGATATTGACTTGCTTATTGAATAAGATAAAGTCCTATAATTGTATCTCAATCTTCTAACAACACTTGCAATAGGTTGCATATGTTTTAGAAGACTGGAGAATTTGATCTTAAGGTTTATAGTTATCCACATGGATATTGATGCAATTGTTGCAACAATCTCTGTTGGATTGATAGACTTATTAATTTCAATGGGAGAGCCTTAGTCTTAGAGAATGTCTCTATGACCTAGATATTGGAACACACTCATAGTTTATTTCTAAATGTTGGAAACTAAACATGGATTCTGGAATAAACCTATCATAAAGAGTTATGATGGACATATTTCAGATAGCAATCTGGCATCTAGTGGACTCTACTAAATTAGAAATTTAATGAATGGTTCATTAAGATTTCTAATACTGAAAGTTAAACCTTATAAGATCAATAGGAGGATAAAAATCATTTGACATTGATTTAGCATCAAGTTTTTGGACATATGCCTGTTGATTTGATCAATAGACAAGTAAGAGATGAAACTTTAGAATGTCTAAAAATTGCAAATCTTACATACTTATGAATATAGTATTCAAAGTAGAATGTCCAATACACCTTTTTTTGGAAAGGTGTAAGAAGTAAAGGTATTCAGGATCTCATACATATTGATGTATGTGAATCATCTATATCATAGTAAACATCATGGATATGTGATATCTATTGATGATTATATATGATATGAGATTTTTTCTCTTCACCAAAGAAAACTTTGAAATGTTCAAAGATTTCATAATTTTGGTTTAGAACCAAAGTTTGAATGAAGATGAAATAAATTTGATCTAACCTAGGAAGCTTGTACTTATTAGATGAGTTCAAAGAAATACCTTATAGAGATATGAATATCATTCCTATCTCAATCCTCCTAATGCACCTAAACTCAAGAGAGTTGTAGGGAGATACAATTGATCATGTGTGACATGATTTGATCAATGATTAATCTTAGCATAATTATCTCTTAGTTTCTAGGTATATATATGTGGCAGAGACTACATTATATATCCTAATAAGGTTCCATGCATGTAAGCTGGAATCGAGCACTAGAGAGTGCTACTTCGTTAGGAAAATAAAGGATGGTATTGGATACCTACTTTATAACCCTGAGATTCTTAAAAGATCTCATCTCTGAGAATGTGATTCTTAGAGGATGATTCTCTTGAAGTAAAGGAACTCATTTAATCTTGAGATGATAATGAGGCTCCAAACGGAAACTAAAAGGATAATTAAAGATGAAATACTAATACCTCTTCAAATGAGTTTGAGGATGTATTCCATGTGTCATTTAAGTCTGACAATGATCAGACTTCATGTGATGAAGCTCTTGAGGGTCATGACATGGAAAGATGGATGTTAGCAAAAAAAGTCTAAGGTAGACTTCATATACAAGTGTTGTACATGGACCCTCGAGGATCCACCTATATGGGTAAGACCTGTTAAGGTGCAAATGGATCTTCAAGAGAAAGGAAACCTGATGAGAAGGTAGAGACCTTCAAAGCACGGCTCGTAGCCATGAGCTACACACCGGAAGAGAAGACATTGCTTGCGATGAGACTTTCTCTTCAGTGACCATGCTTAAACCTGTTGGGAAAAGAGTCTTCGATAATCATTCAGGAAACCCTAGGCTCTCTTATATAGGGAGAGACCTTAAGGGTAAATTACAGAGATGTCTATATAAGATAAAGAAATAACGACAAGATACATAAAGTGATAACAATACTAGAAACTATCTCTGCACTCCCCCTCAAGGTGGAGCATAGATGTCTATCATGCTCAGCTTGGATGAACATCTCTGAAAAGGTCCTCTGAGCAGTGGCTTGGTGAATACATCTACAGTCTGATCTCATGAGCTCACATGTGCAGTAGATATCAATCCTCTCTGGATCAAGTCCCTAGTGTAATGGCAGTCAACTTCAATATGCTTGGTCCTTTCATGGAAAACGGGATTGTTGGCAATGAACAAAGCGGTCTGATTGTCACACTGAAGCTTCATAGGTAGGGGCACAGCTACATGTAGATCTTCTAGTACGGAACGAACCCACATCATTTCCGTGCTGGCTTGAGCCATGGCCCTATATTCGGATTCGGCACTGGACCTTGCCACAACAGTTTGTTTCTTGCTTTTCCAAGAAACCAGAGAGCCTCCAACAAACACTGCGAATCCTGAGGTTGATTTTCGATCCTTAGGGCATCCTGCATAATCTGCGCCTGCACACGCTGAGATGGATAAGTCTGTGCCCTTTCTGAATAGCAGCCCTGAACCTGGAGAAGACTTCAGATACCTCAGTATCATGTGTATAGCATCCATGTGAACTTGTCTTGGCTGCTCCATAAATTGACTCACCCTGCTAACTGCGAATGCAATGTCTGGACGAGTTATGGTAATGTAGAGGAGTTTTCCCACCATTTCTCTATATCTCCACTTATCTACTTCATCAGTATCACCATCATACACCTTCATGCTAGGGTCCATGGGAATACTTGATGGTTTGCATCCGTCCATGCCATTCTCAATCAAGAAGTCTGTAATTTACTTTCGTTGTGTCATCACCAAGCCATGTGCATTCCTTGCAAATTCCAACCCCAGAAAATATCTTAGGGTTCCATGATCCTTTGTAACGAACTGATGGCCTAGGAATGCCTTCGCCCTCTCTATGCCATGAACATCGTCTCCTGTAACAAGAATATCATCCACATAGACCATAATGACAACCGTACCTGCCGATGACTTTTGGACAATTAACGAGTGATCGGCATTTGACCTCTTGAATCCCTGTTGCTCAATTAGGTTGGACAGCTTCTGGAACCATGCTCTCGGACTCTGTTTGAGGCCATATATCGCCTTGTGAAGTCTACAGACCATCTGCTTCTCCCCCTCAGCAGTAAACCCAGGTGGCTGCTGCATGTAGACTTCCTCCTGTAAGTCCCCGTACAGAAAGGCATTCTTGACATCTAGTTGAGAAATGCTCCAATCACGGACCACAGCAACGGATAAGAGAATACGAAGGGTCGAGTGTCTCGCCACTGGAGAGAATGTATCCATGTAATCCACGTCGTAGGTTTGTGTAAACCCACGGGCGACCAAGCGTGCTTTGTACCTATCCAACGTGCCATCTGCATGATATTTGACTGTGAAGACCCATTTACAGCTCACAACAGATGCATCAGGAGGTGCAGGGACCAAAGATCATGTGCCACGGGACTGTAAGGCCCTCATCTCTTCTTCCATAGCTAATCTCCAGCAATCATTCTTCAAAGCTTCCTGGTATGTCCGTGGTATATCCACGGAAGACAAGGCTGTGGCAAATCTCTGAAAATCACCTGTGAGACGGTGGAAGGAAACCTGTGAAGCAAATGGATAAGATGCACATTGTCTCCTCTGCTTCCGAATAGCAATCGGAGCATCAAGATCATCATTTGTGTCGTCCTGTACTGAAGGATCCTGCACATGTACCAAACCTGACCCGTCAGTAGTAATGCCATCTGAACATACCTGAGGCGTAATGATTGGTTGCTGTGTAGTCTGAGCAGGACCTGACCGACGCGTATAGAATTTAGGCAACGGTGATATGATAGGTCGTGGAATGGGTGGAGGTGGAGGTGGTGGTGGTGGTGTTGGCGTGGGAACAGGCACAGGGGACGACTCAGGCGAACTCCATGTAGGTGGTGGAGGAACATAGATATCATCAGTGGTAGTGGATGGTACCATTCTGTCACCGGCAGGAGAAAAATACATGACAGATTCAAAGAAAGTGACATCAGCACTCACGAAGTACCTGTTAGTTGTAGGTTCATAACACCGGTATCCCTTCTGGGTCCTGGAATAACCAACAAAGACGCACTTGACTGCTCTAGGAGAGAGCTTGTCAAGTCCGGGAGATAGACGATGAACGAAAGCCACAGTACCAAAGATACGGGGAGTCAGTGAGAATAACTCCTTGTCTGGAAAAATAAGAGAGATAGGTATCTTCTCACCAAGGACTGAGGATGGCATTCGATTGACCAGATAACATGCAGTGAGAACAACGTCGCCCCAGAATGAAATAGGAGCACAACTCTGAATCAACAGTGTTCGAGTAATGTCCAAGAGATGGCGATGCTTTCTTTCCGCCACACCATTTTGTTGTGATGTATATGTACAAGTGGTTTAGTGAATAATACCCTTTGATGAAAGAAATTGAGAAAGAGAGCGTGTACAAAATTCTAGGGCATTATCTGTCCGAACATATTTGACTGAGGAAGAGAAAACATTCTGCACTTCATTAATCAAATTCTTGATCACATCTCCTGCTTCAGATTTATTCTTCAAAAGAAAGACCCATGACACACGAGAAAAATCATCCACTACCACAAGATAAAACATGTGCCCCTGAGATCGAGAACACGACTAGGACCCCATATATCTATATGTAACAACTCAAATGGGGAGCTACTGCTCCGACTCTGACGACTTGGGAAGCTTGACCTATGATGCTTCCCCAACTGACATGCTTCACAATGAAAAGACGAACTAGGAGAGATCTGGGGCAGAAGATGGCGCATTTTCTGGAGCGGAAGGTGACCCAAACCGGAGATGCCAGATGTACGGAGAGACTGGTCCAGCAGAATGAGAGGAGACGCCAGCATAGGAATCCCGAACCAGCCGATATAAACTATTCTGCTCAGAGCCACAGCCAATCACCTTGCCCGTGAGTATGTCCTGAAAAATGAGAGAGGACGGGTCAAATATAGCACGACAATTCAAATCCTTCGTAATTTGACTAATAGATGGCAAATTCAATGAGAACTCAGGAGCATGTAGGACGTTCTGTAGCTGCATAGTGGAGGATAGGAAGACCTCCCCCTGTCCAACAAGGGGCGAATGGGTACCATCTGCTATCTGCACTGAACGGCCTGGAGGAATGGCCTTGTAGGCCTGTAATCTATCTCTATCTCGGCAGAGATGATGTGTGGCTCCGGAATCTACAACCCAGTCAGATATAACATGAGATGGTGTAAATGCAGTAGATCTACCTGAGCTACTAGTGGCGGATGATGAACTGGCAGAGGCAGTGGCAGCAATATCTAAAGAACCTCCAGGCGAATCACCAGATGAATGTGGCATAATATCTCGGAGACGGGCCACAAGTTCGTCAAAGCGATTATCTGCAGTAGACGGTAATGGAGACTGTGAGTGCTCTGCAACACGTGCCGATGCTGGGAACCCATGCTTAGAATAGCATGTCTCCTCCGAGTGTCTTGTGCGGTGACAATAGGAGCATGTCTGACTAAAGCGACCACCCCTTCCCTGGGGTCCACGGCCACGTCCACGACCACGACCAGAAGGCGATCCACCCCTCCCACACGAGACTGCCATCGCTGAGGGGGTTGGAGTAAAAGAGCTAGAGGAAACTGGAATGCGACTGAGCCTTCTCTAAACATCCTCCACTGGAGGAATAACTGCATCAGCTAGGATCTGGGACCGGGCGGCATCATACTCGGGATCAAGAGCCGCAAGTAGAACACCCACCATAGTGGCGTTCCGAAACGTCTTCTGCTGTTCAGGAGTAGCAGTGAGAGGAATTGTACTGTATAACTTCTCAAACATCCCTCTGAGAGATGTGTATAGGGAATGGAGAGGTATGCCGCTCTGCTTCATTGTGAAGATGTCATGCTGAAGCTGCAGCATCTTTGTCTCATTTCGCACCTGCGAATATGTGGCGGCAAGAATATCCCACATTGCCTTAGCAGTGGGTTGATGGAGGACGTCGTTAGCAATCTCCATCGTCAAAGTGCCAGACAACCAGACCTTTGCGTAGGTGTCATCACCCTCCCATGAGGTATAGATCCATGTCTTCTCTACAGGCTCATCCTCGGTAAGAATGTGCTTCTTACCATTAGACTTCATGAGACTCATGAACTGCATAGCCTAAAGCTCATAGTTAGACCCGTCCATCTTCATTATTGGCGCAGGACCTTTGAATGCGCCGGTAGAGGGTATATCGACTTTCGATTCTGACATATTGTCGCTTGGAGAAGAACTAGGGTATATAGACACGGTGATGAATGTCTACACCAACTGCATCGGATTTGGGTGCGTATGTAGACGTTACGCACTCAAATCCATATATCGGACGAAGAGAGGACTAGAGCACGCCTCAGAGAAGGCTTACAGCTCTAAAGCGGGTGGCTGGGTGCCGCCCAAAGACTTGCGCGGCTTGCTGGGACTGCCTGGGGGGCCGCCTGGGGACCTAAGGCGGCAGGCTGGCTTGCGCGGCTGGCTTGCGCGGCTGGCTGGGACCGCCTGTGGCCTAAGGTGGCTGGCTGGGACCGCCTGGGGGCCTAAGGCGGTGGGCTGGGATCCACACGGGGCCGGCGAGCGGAGCCCTAGGGCGGGGCTAAGAGAGAGATCGGCCGAGGGCGAGGCCTGGGGTCCGCACGGAGGGCGAGAGGCTACTACCGGAGATCGGTGGCGGCGTGAGAGGCGGCGCCGAGGCGAGGGCGGGAGGTGGGGAAGGGGGCGGCGTGTAGGTGAGGAGAGCCCTAGGGTGGCTCTGATACCATGTTGGGAAAAGAGTCTTCGATAATCATTCAGGAAACCCTAGGCTCTCTTATATAGGGAGAGACCTTAAGGGTAAATTACAGAGATGTCAATATAAGATAAAGAAATAACGACAAGATACATAAAGTGATAACAATACTAGAAACTATCTCTACAAAACCCATCAGAATATTGCTGACTATAGCTACACAACTTGACTTTGACATCTGTGAGATGAAAGTCAATATTGCATTCCTCTATGAATACCTCTTTAAGGATATTCACATAAAGTAGCCTCATGGCTTCATTGTTGAGGAAAGCAAAGTGTGCAAGCTGAAGAACTCCATCTATGGACTCAAATAAACTTCTTGTAGTTGGAACTTAAGATTTGATGAAATTATAATTGTTATGATTTCAGATAGAATCTTGATGTACCATGTGAAGCTTAGTGGGAGTACCAATGTGTTCATCGTGCTAAATGTAGATTAATATCCTAATTATTTAGAATGATATAAGGATGATGATAATAAGTGTTTTATGATATGGCTATTCCATACCTTGAGATGTGATCTCAAGGATACCTCTTAAATCTTAGTTCTGAAATTGTTCAGAAGCAAAGAGAAGAGGGTATTGTGACCATCACATTAGTAATACACCTTGGACATATTCCATTTTCTGGAAAATTCCAAGAAAGAATTCCTTCCCTTATGATGTGGTAGTGACCTATCTAAAGAGATAGCACCTCAAAGAGTTAAGGAAGTGAATGCTAGAACTGCTTGCACTTGTGCATCAGCTACAAGAAGCTTAAGTGTATGCTAGATGTGTACAAAAGCCAGACATCTGCCATACAGTGGGAGTAGTAAAGTGTTGCTAATGCTACTATGGAGAGAAAACACTTGATTGCAGTAATAACAAAATCTTCATAGATGACAAGACATTAGAGATAGTGATCTCCAAGTCTTATCTTCAAGAAATTAAGACTTTATAGATAGTGATCTAAAAGGTCTTAACTTTGGATACCTTTGGAGAGAGAGATCTACAGGAATAAGGGTATTCTGATAAGGATTGTGGAAATACTGGTTATAATAATTATTAAGCTGTAGTGTCAAGGACACTATAACTGACAAGATTGAGTATTGGTTGCATAAGATGCAACATTCACATTAGATGCGAGCACTGTTACTGGGGATATGCAAGTGCCGTAAAAGGACTTGGCATAGTCTCGTGGGAACAGAGTGATTGATCAGCTTACCTAGCTATTTTCTAAATAGCCTATGATTGTCACATGAGTGTGGGTTTAAATGGCTCTTTGGGCTAGTGGGAGATTGTAGGACATGCGAGCCCACGGCGAGCCATTATGCAATAAATGTTATTGCAAATATCATTCCGTGATCTGAAATGAATAATAAATAATTTGCACAATAGGTCCCTTAGTACAATTAGGGTTATGTACCATGGCCATCTTAATAATCATACAGCTGTTGATTCAATAATTGAATCATAGAGGCTAGTGCTTGGATGAATATCTAAAGAATTAGATTGAGGACTCATCAAGCACCGTCAAATGATTGCTAAGAGATAATCTCCAGCCCGAGTAGGAGATGGCAATCCTTTCTCACATAGGCTGATATCTGACCGACCTCTTGATGCAGGCCCTCTGCATAGGAATAGAGATTCGAAGGTGTCAGATTAGTTAGGTCAAAGAGTTGACTTGACGAGATCGAGATAACCAAAGTCCTATATCGTATGTTGTCACGATACAGGCACGCATCCTCTGATCGGAGACAGATGTGTTACTATATGTCTGAGTATGTACATTTGGCAGACCAATAGGTTGATGACCTAACCAAGGTCTATACAACGGCGCGTTGGTGTGCATATAAGGGCATATGAGTAATACGATCTCTCAAAGGGATCATACAGGTTCATTTACTGAACCGGAAGACATGAGCTCACTCATGAGATATTGGGAAGAATCAAATTCCGTGCGCATGGTCGTCTCGCTTTGGAAGCTTCACTGAATTTGTAGGTTTGATATATACTTTTGGAAAGTATATGATCAATACCTAGGTATGATATATGCTTTTGGAAAGTATATGATCGATACCAACTCCCAATGATCAAATTAGAAACTTACTGATAAAACCCTGAAGTAGACAGTATAAAGTTGATCTAATACTTCGGGTTTATTCTGAGTCTTCCAGTATGCAGGATGTACAGGTATTGGGAATACCTGAGGGTGATGTGATCATAAACAATTGTATAACCATGACTCTTCCATTCCTAGGGAGTGATGAAATGGGTCTGGATTTTAGTGACTCCTCTCAGTAGAGAAGTAATCTGATCTTGGTCCAAATGTTGGACATTGATCAGAATGTGATTCAGATGCAATGAGAAGATTAGATTTGCGGTCTTCATTTAATCAAGCATCTATGGGAGGCCCGAGATCTGGATTTGAGATATGATCTCAATATCCAAGTCATTATACGTGAAACAATACAATCGTCATGTCCTTATCTCCAAGTATCCGCGAAGAAAGCGCATTATCCTTGAAAGAGTTCATGGATAATTTCATTGTTTTTATATGTATCCAATCATCGAGAAAATTGATAATTAAATGTTATTTAATTATCATGGATAATATGAATTTGATTCATATTATAAGAGAAGTTATCTGAGATAATTAAATGTGATTTAATTATTAAAGATATGAATAATGTGAATGTGATTCTTATTATTTGGGCACATGAGAAAAGGAGATCCAAGATGATTAAATGTGATTTAAAAATCAATCATGGATATGAATAATGTGGATAGCACTATCCATATTAATCATATATATTATAAATGTGATTTATAATATATAAGAGAGAGCCATATTGTGTTTTATATTTGTTAATTAATTGTTAATGTGCATGTGATTCACATTGAATGATTAATTGAAAATATAATTACATTTAGTTTTGGGTTGTAAATGAGATTCACATAATTTCAATGGCATGGTTGATATTTTCCATAAGATAATTTGGAATTATTTTTTTTGTGAAAATACTATCGACAAGAGATCATGATATAATCATGAGATAATGGCATCTCATGAGATAATGAGATCTCATGAGATATTGAGATCTCATGAGATGATGGTAGCCGTCCCCTTATTTTAGAGGATTGGTTTAGTCTTCTCATTATCTCTTCTCTAGTCAAATGTGATTTAAATTGGAATTAATTATGTTGATTTATCAATATAAATTAATTCAAATTAAATCACTTGTTGTTGTGTTTTACCAACAACAATCCTAGCCGTTGAAAGGGACACAATTAATCTCATCCGTTGATTGTGTGTTATCCATGGATTGGGATCCATGGACTCCCAAAACCCTATATAAGAAGAGGCACCCCTTGCTCTTCTTGACACTCGACATCAATGAATGCTCTCCCTCTCTCTTTCTCACTACACGCCCATTCTCTCCATCTCTCATGTGGCCGTCCACCATAGATGCCCTAGAGAGATTCTCCATCGCCGCAACGTCGTCGTTATGCTGCCCGATCGTCTGCTCGTGGATCTCCGTCTACTTCAGCATGCCTTGCTCGTGATGAAGACGTCGTATCTCGTTTGTCGAGATCAGGAGATCCGTGGCTTGGATCACCAACATGGATTACGAGAAGCACGCGTCTCATCCACGCGCTCGCAAGCGCCTCCTCCGTCGGATCGGACTTGAGACAGGAGGTCTCTTTGTTTAGAGACTCGATCGCAACCACGCTTCAAGAGGTAATCCTATTACTTGTTTATGGTTTAGACGAAACGATCTGAGAAGTGTTCTTGGATCCTGTGGTTTCGTCACATAAAAAATTTTAATTTCCACCGCATCGAGCAACTAGTGCGACTAGTCGCTCCCGATCGCATTCGATGCGATCATCACGCTTCTGTGATGCCCTTGAGGATTTCCCGTATGCTTCATGGACATCGTAGTCGAGGTGGCCGCATTCGTCAGCCCTGCACATTCTGTCATCGTCCAGGTCATACGGAGGATACATGCTATTCTAAGCATAGGTTTCCGGCATCGACGCGAGTAGCCGAGCATGTTGCATCTCCACAGACATCTACCTCAAACCAGCAGTTTGAGGTTCTTGTTGCCAAACTACGAGATATCATAACTCCTGCCTCTGTTGAATCTCCGGGAGGCTCCTCGGACGTAGCCGCTTCAGCTTCTGCTAGTACGTCGGCCATCGCTAGCACCTCAGGTAGTGCCTATGCCCTTACTTCCTGTCATGGATCTGATGTTTCAGAATGGATTATGGACTCCAGCACGACACATCATCTTTGTCGAGATAAAGATAAGCTTACATCCTATAGGGAGGTTCCACCGAGGCGATCTGTGGTGATAGCAGATGGGACCCATTCCCCAATTGTTGGATAGGTGGAGATCAGTTTGACACCCTCTGTGCGTCTGCGGAATGTCTTGCATGCTCCAGAATTTTCGATGAATTTATTATCTATTAGTCAGATTACGAAGGGTTTGCATTGTAGAGCTATTTTTGACCCATCGTCTCTTGTTTTTCATAACATTCTTATGGGCAGGGTGATTGGCTATGGTTGTGGGCAGGATGGTTTCTATCGTTTGGTCTGAATTCCTTATGTTGGTGTCTCATCTCAGTCCAGTGGACCAGTCTCTCCATCCACATGGCATCTACAATTTGGTCGATATGAGATGGAAAAGTTGAGATAGATCACAAATGTTGGTTGGCGAAGTTGAGATGAGATGGAAAAGTTGAGATGGAACTCCCTATCATTTGGTCGAGATGAGATGGAAAAGTTGAGATATATCACAAATGCTTGTTGTAGAGATAAGGAAAAGGAGGGAGGTCATGAGAGGGGGAAATTCCGGAGGAGGTTGGACTCTTGTCGTGGATAGAAGATCAGGTCGGCGGACTGTTGTTAGAGGCTCTTCACGGTCGTTCACCAACCCTTTTGGGAAGGGGTGCTTCCGTTGCAGATCTCTGGCACATTGGGCACGACAATGTCGGGAACCGACCAGATGATTCCGATGCCGTCAGCACTTGCATAGTTCCCGCAATTGTCCGCTAAGGCTGAACACGATCAGGGGGGAGAGGAAGAATTTCTTGCTGGTTGGCGAAGGTGGGGCTGCTGGCGAGGCCCTTTTCCGTGGGGCGTCGGACGTCGGCCTAATCTCCGCATCACTATTCAGAGGGGATGTCGTGCAACTATCTCCGTGGAGGGTGATGGCAAGAGGGCTGACGGAGATGGAGGCCAAAGAACTGATCCGTTGGTCGGGAGAAGGGTGGTTGCAGCTGAAGTGGGAAGGGGATTGTCGATCTTTGATGCGGCAAGATGCAAATACACTTGGCGGAATGCGAGGTCTAAATCCAGGCTGGATCGTTTCCTACTGTCTCAGGCAGCCAATGAGATCTTCCCTCTCGCGCATGCTTGGGCCCTTCCACGCGCGCACTCAGACCACACTCCGATCCTGTGGTCTTCCGACGAGGGCAGGGGTGGAAGGTTCTTCTTCCGGTTTGAGAGAAGTTGGCTACTTGAAGAAGGTTTCAGAGCGTTAGTGGAAGACTAGAGGAGAAGGAGCAGGCCGGAGGGCTCCGCGGTCATCAGATTGGCGGCAAAGCTCCGGGGGCTGAGGTCCTTGCTTTCCTCCTTCGGGAGAGACGCTAAGATGAGGAGGGCTAAGAGGCTAGATGTTTAAACACAGGTGAATAGACTGGATTCAGTGGACGATGACATGGGACTCACCCAAGACGAGATCATGTAGAGAGAGAGACTTCTAGAGGAGTTATTCCTGGAAGATAAAAAGGAAGAGGTTGAGTGGCGTCAAAGGTCACGACAACGGTGGCTTAGGGAGGGCGACGCCAATACAAGGTTCTTCCTCTCCATGGCCACTAGTAGAAGGCGACAAAATTTCATCCATGAGGTGGAGGTGAGAGGAGTTCGGGTGTCTGGGGAGGCTGCGATTGGGGCCGCTTTGAAGGAGCACTTCGTGGAGGATACCCGGAAGAAGAGGAGAAGCGGCTGGGGGTGGCTTGGTAAAGGAGTCCAGTCTCTCTCTCAGGCTCAGGCGGAAGGTCTGATATCAACATTCTGGGAGGAGAAGATTAAGCGAGCGGTGTAGGGCTTAAATGTAGGCGGGGCTCCCGGGCCCGATGGATTCTCGGTGTTCTTCTTCCAGGAATTCTGGGATCTCCTAAAGAAGGATTTGGTGGAAATGATTAACGAGTTCAGAGAGAGCAACAGAGGCTTTGATGTGATCAACAGGGCCTTGCTCTTCTTGCTGCCAAAGGACACACCCGTGAGCGTGGACAACCTCAGGCCTATTGCACTCTCTAACGCAGCATACTTGATAGTGGCGAAGCTATTAGTAAATCGACTAAGGAGCGTGTTGGGCTCCGTTGTCTTGGAGGGGCAGATGGCGTTTACCCCTGGCAGGCAGATGGCGGATGGGCTCATGATGGCATCGAAAATTTGCTTGGACTGGAAGAGGACGGGGACGATGGCAGCACTTTGGAAAATCGAATATGCAAAGGCATACGATACAATACACAGGAGATTTCTCTGGGCATCCTTACGCAGGCTTTCCGGAGTTATGGGTGGAATGGATGATGAGATGTGTCACGACAGCATCTTATTCGGTTATTGTCAATGGGAGGCCCGAGGGGGGATCCTTCCAGCCGCAACGGGGGGTGAGACAGGGGTGCCCGTTGGCCCCTATGTTGTTCGTTCTCGTGGCAGACGCTTTGGGGTTCTTGCTTAACCAGGCAGTGGAGGTAGGGTGGTGTGAAGGTTTTAGAAGAGATGACATCTTTATTCATGTTTTACAATATGCTGACGACACTGTCGTTTTCCTCGGAGGCTCACAAGAACATATCGATAATGCGGTGCATCTAGTGGAGATTTTTGGCGATCTGGCGGGTTTGGAGATAAATAAGAGAAAGTCGGTAGTCATAACATTTGGGATGAATGAGGCGGAGCGCAACAGAGTTACAACGGCTACGGGGTGCCAGTTGGGGAATCTCCCCATCAGCTACTTGGAGCTACCTCTAATGACGGGGAAACTCAAGAACTCGGAATGGGATGACATCATCCAAAGAATGGAGCAAAGACTAGCAGGATGGAAGGCTTTTACTTTGTCGAAAGGCGGGAAATTGGTCATGTTGAAACATGTACTCTCCGTCATACCAGTGTTCTTCTTCTCAACCAGATAGTTACCGACGGGTGTAAGAAAGAGGATCAAAGCTTTGATGAGGGTGTTCTTCTGGACGGACGGAAGGCAGCAGAGGCCAGGGATGCACCCGGTCAGCTGGGAGGAGATGACTAGAGGACGCGAGGATGGGGGTTTGGGAATCCAAGACGTAGGGAACATGAACATGGCGCTCCTCGCGAAGTGGGTTCTCCGCATTTGGGGACCGTCGTCTTCTCTAGTGGCGAGGCTGCTGAGGATTATTTATCGGGTCACAGGCCAGTTTGAGTGTAGGTGAATACGATGTCAGTCCCCTCTATGGAGAGGGATTCGCGAGGTCCTTCCTCGGCTCAGAAATAGGGTTGTGTGCAAGAAGGGCGATGGTAACCTCCTTCGATTCTAGGAAAACAATTGGACTGGGGAGGGTAAGCTTGAGGATCGTTTCCCTCGGTTGTTTTCTCTTACGCATCTCAAGGAAGCATCTGTGGCCCAGACGGTGGTGTCAAATTCGTGGAATCCGAGGTTCAGAGTGACTATGTCGGAACGGCGCATGGAGGAGTTCCTGAAAATGTAAGCGGAGCTTCCTTAGACGGAGGTGCTGACCACGGGCACAGATCACTTCTCATGGACGGAAAACAGGTTTTCGCTCAAAAAGGCATACGATTAATTCAACAGGCGGGGGCAGGAGCAGGATCGGGAGCTGAAAGATGACAACAAAATTATTTGGGCAACAAAGATCCCGACAAGGGTCAAATTTTTCCTTTGGTGCCTAAGAAGAGGTCGCCTCTTGGACAAAATCCATAGGGGAAGATTATTAGCTCAACTTGTACTCGCTGTGACAGATGCGATGAGGCGGAGGAAGACTCAAACCATCTCTTCTTTGGTTATCCAATCTCAGCCAGGGTCTGGAGTGAGTTGGGGATCTCGGGGGTCCGCACAGATGATCTCTCCACGTTTTGGGGGTCTGTTCGTCGGTTGGGGGGGGGATCCACGGACGACTGCTCGCTGCCTTTTGTCGTGCTGTGGGCCATTTGGCTCAGACGAAATGATGTAATCTTTAAGGGGCAGAGATGTTACTGGGAAAATGTAACCACTCATTGCACCGCGCTCTACAATTTCCGGCTAATGCGGTGATTTAAACTTGCAAATTGAATTAATACTAAAAAGGCGGTGACCCCACAATGGGGGATCACCCACTCTTTCATCAAAAAAATCTACGATTTGGTCACATCCTTCTTCAGAAGATGCGTCATATCCTGCCCCAGATTTCACCGGGCTCTTCTTTCCAGTGTGAAGCATGTCAGTTGGGAAAGCATCACAGATCTACTTTCCTTAATCGTCAGTCTCGGAGCAATAGCTCCCCTTTTTGAATTATTTCATGTTGACATTTGGGGTTCGAGCCGTGTCCCTGATCACCAGGGACACAGGTTTTATCTAGTTGTGTTTGATGATTTCTCTCATTTGTCATGGGTGTTTGTTGAAGAATAAATCTGAAGCAGGGGATGTGATAAAAAATCTTATAAATGAAGTACAAAATGTTTTTTCGTCTACTGTGAAAATTATGCGTACGGATAATGCTTTGGAATTTTGTACTCTTGCTCTTTCTCACTTTTTCTTGTCTAGAGGCATTACCCATCAAACATGTGCTTACACGTCCCAACAAAATGGCGTTACAGAAAGAAAGCATCGCCATCTCCTTGATATCACTCAAACACTACTTATTCAGAGTTGCATACCCATTACCTATTGGGGTGATATTGTGCTTATGGCATGTTATCTGGTGAATCATATGTCATCCTCAGTCTTAGGTGAGAAAGTTCCTCTTTCAGTTGTCTTTCCTGACAAGGAATTATTCTCCCTTACTCCTCGTGTCTTTGGCTCGGTTGCTTTTGTCCATCAGCTCTCTCCAGGACTTCATAAGCTCTAACCTAAGGCTGTCAAGTGTCTATTTGTTGGGTACTCTTGTACGTAGAAGGGTTACCGATGCTATGACCCTTTGAACATGAAATATTATGTCAGCGTCGATGTCACATTCTTTGAGTCTGTGATGTATTTCTCCCCTGCATGTGAGAGGTCGACTTCCTCCACTACTGATGATGAGATTTATGTGCCATCTCCTTCTATGTGTCTGTTCGTTCCCATACCAGTTCATGTTGTTCCACCACCACCACCACTCCACATCCACCTGTGCCACCTTTACCGCGATTCTATACCCGTCGTCATATACCTGCTCATGGAACTCATCAATCATCCACCAAACCTCAGGATTGTCCAGGTAACATTACTAAGAAAGGGTATGACGATGTGCAAGTGCAGGGATCTTTGCAGGAGAACAACATACTGGCGAGTGATGAATCTGCGATTCATCATCGCAATATCTTGATCTTAGCAAAATCTCCGAGTAAAATCCCAGATAAATGTCCATAAAATCAATAAATTAACAAAATGACTCTTGTAAATAAAATACATTAATTATTGTGTATTAGATTGTATAAAATAAATTAACACTAAAAAGCCGCAAAAATAAAGGAGTTTTATACATGTAATAGCCCAAAACTTCATGTATTTTTAATAATTTCATTTCAACTCATTTTTGCCTAATTCTTTCTCTAACTTGTTTATAAAACTATATATAAAAATAAAAAAATACAAAATAAATTTCACCTCAAATAAATGCTCCTAGATCCCAAAGAGAAAAAGCCTTAAAGTCCAACTTCCAAGCTAAATTCCTGCTCCGTATGAACTCCGAATTCACCAAACTCACTTTTAAATTTCAAGTTAGAAAATTATCTATCCAACGGAAGTGGTTTCATTAAAATCGGAGCTCATTTGCGAAAGTTGGGTTTTGGGACCTACATGTACATTGTATATTATGTATATTTTCATTCTTTCTTCATTTTTTATTTTACCTTTCTTAATTACTAAAAATACAAAAAATCATACTTGTGTTGTATTTTAATTGTAGTATTTTATTGTATTTTTCCGTTATAAATATCTCTTATTAAAAAGACAAAAAAATTACATATTAGAAAAGTAAAAAAATGTACATGTTGTTTGTCTTCATTTGTAAATTCTCCACTATTTATTTTCTTCTCTTTTATTCTATTGTAATTAAAGTAGCCTACTTTATTTTATATTATTTATTTATTTATTTTAGATTCTCTACAATAACCACCAATTCAACTCCATTACTCCACCATTTTAGCTAACTTCTAACTCAACTCCACCATTTTATTAACCTCCATCCCACTCCATCTTAATTCTAACTTCCTTTTTTTTCCTCTTTATATACATCTTATTCTCCTCAAATTTGCCTTTGATCCATCTTTATGTGAGGAGAGCCAAGTTCCCAGAGTTGAATCGGTGACAGTGACGCAACTGCGGTCGAGCGACGACGGCTCTCTCTCCGGTGAGATCCGTTGGCTTTTTGGCCAACATCGCAGCCGCACCCGCGCGCTGCTCGAGCTCATCGCTCGCCGGCGATTCAAGCGAAGACCGTGCTCTCGTGAGCACTCCATAGGCGACAGTTTCCATCTTAGATATTTTTCGTCTCATTTTGTCATCATTGTTATTTTATTTGCAAATTTTTTTATCATATCACCACCTTTACATCTCCATTTGTTTATATCTTCATCACCATCATCATATTTTTTTATCATGTGCATTCCCTTTCTTAATAAAATTTAAAAAAAAAATAAAAAAAATAAAAACAAAAAAAAGGTCCCTTTTATTACAGCAAAAAAATAAAAAAAAACAAAAAAAAGTACGGAGGAGGAAGCAGTAGCATCTTGGCCCCCGCCCCCCTCCTCTATCCACGGTCACACCCGCCGGCCGCCCCCCAGCCGGGACGCCGCGATGCAGCAGCACCGCGCGGCCGCGCGCGTGCGGTCCTCCGCGTCCATCTCTCCTCAGCTCGCCGCCGCCGCCGCCCCCAGCGGACCGCGCCCTCCTCCACCTCTCCGTGGCCGACCTCGCGGCGCCGCCGCCCTCAGCAGACCGCGCCCGCCCCCCACCGCCGCGCGGCACCGTCGTGGGGCACCGCCGCCCCTCACGTCGCCGCCGACACCGAAGTCGCCGTCCTCCCCCTTGTCCCCAGTTGGGTTCCACCTTCGAAGACAAAGGTAGAAGAAAGGTCCAGTTTCTTTCTATTTTTTAATGTAAAAATTGCATTCTATATTTTCCTATTTTCTGTAATTATAATTGAGTCCTTGTACATAGTTTGTATTGTTTAAACTCATTTCTTTATTTGCAAAGATACTCCTGTGTTTGACTCTTAATTTGGACATCTGTTGAGCATCTTCTTATTCAATAAAAAATATTTTCATGTTGAGCAACTAATTCACTACCACCTGGAAATTTATTTATATTTTTGTGAATTGTGGGTAATTAATTAAAATTGTCTAACTGAAAAATTGGATATTTTACCCATTTTGAGCACTTAAACTTATATCTCACACACGGATGCTCTAAAAATTCCACAAAAATTATATGTGATGCCTTGAACAGTGTTTAATTTACTGTCCAAATTTCATTCAAAGTGAAGATGTCTTGTGCCTGAAATAAATTGTAGAGTGATTTTCGTATTTGATTTTTAATTAAATCCACGTATATCCTTTTTGCGAAATTTCAACTCTCCCGGATTGCTTATTTAAATATCTTTTTGAGATAATTCGTACTCTGATTAATTTGACAATGTGGATTTATTAGAAATTATTTACTTACTATCACTCTGAGTTCACTAAAAAATCCATAAAAAATTCATAACTTGTCAAAAAATTCCAAAAAAATTATTATACCTTCCTTGCATCATGTTTATATTCCAGTAATGTTTTCATGATTTTTGCTTACTGCTTGTGTGATAAATTGCGAAAAAACCCATAAAAAGTGTGTATTTTTCATTGTTGCATTTTAACCCATAAAATTCCAAAAAAATAAAAAAAAAACAAAAAAAAGTACGGAGGAGGAAGCAGTAGCATCTTGGCCCCCGCCCCCCTCCTCTATCCACGGTCACACCCGCCGGTCGCCCCCCAGCCGGGACGCCGCGATGCAGCAGCACCGCGCGGCCGCGCGCATGCGGTCCTCCGCGTCCATCTCTCCTCAGCTCGCCGCCGCCGCCGCCCCCAGCGGACCGCGCCCTCCTCCACCTCTCCGTGGCCGACCTCGCGGCGCCGCCGCCCTCAGCAGACCGCGCCCGCCCCCCACCGCCGCGCGGCACCGTCGTGGGGCACCGCCGCCCCTCACGTCGCCGCCGACACCGAAGTCGCCGTCCTCCCCCTTGTCCCCAGTTGGGTTCCACCTTCGAAGACAAAGGTAGAAGAAAGGTCCAGTTTCTTTCTATTTTTTAATGTAAAAATTGCATTCTATATTTTCCTATTTCTGTAATTATAATTGAGTCCTTGTACATAGTTTGTATTGTTTAAACTCATTTCTTTATTTGCAAAGATACTCCTGTGTTTGACTCTTAATTTGGACATCTGTTGAGCATCTTCTTATTCAATAAAAAATATTTTCATGTTGAGCAACTAATTCACTACCACCTGGAAATTTATTTATATTTTTGTGAATTGTGGGTAATTAATTAAAATTGTCTAACTCAAAAATTGGATATTTTACCCATTTTGAGCACTTAAATTTATATCTCACACACGGATGCTCTAAAAATTCCACAAAAATTATATGTGATGCCTTGAACAGTGTTTAATTTACTGTCCAAATTTCATTCAAAGTGAAGATGTCTTGTGCCTGAAATAAATTGTAGAGTGATTTTCGTATTTGATTTTTAATTAAATCCACGTATATCCTTTTTGCGAAATTTCAACTCTCCCGGATTGCTTATTTAAATATCTTTTTGAGATAATTCGTACTCTGATTAATTTGACAATGTGGATTTATTAGAAATTATTTACTTACTATCACTCTGAGTTCACTAAAAAATCCATAAAAAATTCATAACTTGTCAAAAAATTCCAAAAAAATTATTATACCTTCCTTGCATCATGTTTATATTCCAGTAATGTTTTCATGATTTTTGCTTACTGCTTGTGTGATAAATTGCGAAAAAACCCATAAAAAGTGTGTATTTTTCATTGTTGCATTTTAACCCATAAAATTCCAAAAAAAGTACCGTGCATTCATCTCTGGATTACAACTCTAGGAAAAATATAATTTGATTAAATTGGACTATTTTGACATTAAAATTAATTTGGCCTTGTTGTATGCTTTCTTAGTGTCGTAATTCACTTGCATTGGCATTCGTTTTGCATTAAAAATTAAAAAAATATACCGCTTGGAAATCTAGACCTATGTTTTCAAATTAAACCCAAGTTGTTCCTTTGCCTCCCTGTGTTCGACCCCGGACTTGCCCGGGATATTAATTAAGCCGAGACACTCTTCACGGAGATCCTTCTCTCGGTTCTGACCGAATCGCTAAGTACACGTACCACAACGAACACGAATTAAACATCGTATTTAGCGACTCGTCAGCGAGTACGGTTGTTGATGATTTGAATGTACCTATTGCCTTACGAAAGCAAAAGCGTACATGTGCATCCTATCCATTTACTTCACATGTTTCATTCCATCGCCTCATTGGTGATTTTCAACGGTTTGTTGTGGCCTTATCTACCGTGGACATACCACAGAATTATCATGATGTATTGAAGGAGAGTTGTTGGCGTTCTACCATGGAGGAGGAAATGGTTGCTTTGAGGTCGCGGGGTACATGGAGCTTGGTTTCTGCTCCTCCAGGAGCTTCTGTTGTCAGTTGTAAATGGGTATTTACTGTCAAATATCATGCAGATGGCAGTCTTTATCGTTACAAAGCAAGGCTTGTGGCACGTGGGTTTACTCAAACATACAGCGTGGATTATATGGACACATTTTCTCCAGTTGCGCGTCACTCCACTCTACTTGTGCTTCTTTCAGTTGTTGTGGTACGTGATTGGCCCTTGTTTCAGCTGAATGTTATAAATGCATTTTTGTATGGGGATCTGCAGGAAGAAGTTTATATGCAGCAGCCTCCGAGGTTTGTTGTTGAGGGGGAGAGTCGGATGGTATATAGACTTCACAAGGAAATATATGGCCTTAAACAAAGCCCACAGGCATGGTTTCAGAAGCTTTCTGACCTAATTCAGAAGCAAGGGTTCAAAAGATCAAATGCAGATCATTCTTTGTTTGTTCAGAAGACTCCCAGAGGTACTGTTGTTATCATGGTTTATGTTGATGATATACTTGTTACGGGAGATGATATGCAGGGGATAAAGATGGCAAGAGCATTTCTAGGTCAACAGTTTGTTACTAAGGATCTTGGTACCCTACGATATTTTCTGGGGTTGGAATTTGCTAGGAATGCGCAGGATCTTATGATGACCCAAAAGAAGTATATTACAAACATGCTTGTTGAGACGGGCATGATTGGTTGTCGACCCTCGACTACTCTCATGGATCCTAGCATGAAGTTATATGATGATGATACAGATGAGGTTGACAGGAGAAGATATAGAGAGATGGTGGGAAAACTTCTCTATATTACTATCACTAGACTTGACATCGCTTTTGCAGTAAGTCGGGTAAGTCAGTTCATGGAACAGCCCAGACAAGTACACATGGATGCCATATACATGATACTGAGATATCTAAAGTCGTCTCCAGGTGCAGGACTACTGTTCTAGAAATAAATAAATATCTCAGTTTCTGCATGTGCTGATGCAGATTATGCAGGATGCCCTAAGGATCAGAAGTCTACTTCAGGTTTTGCAGCGTTTGTTGGCAGTTCTATGGTTTCTTGGAAAAGCAAGAAACAAACAGTGGTGGCTAGATCTAGTGTTGAATCTGAGTACAGGTCCATCGCACAAGCAAGTACAAAGATGGTTTGGGTTCGAGCCGTGTTAGAAGATCTGGATATAGATGTACCTCTACTCATGCAAATACAATGTGATAATCAAGCAGCTCTATTCATTACTAATAATCCTGCATTTCATGAAAGAACAAAGCATATTGAAGTAGACTGCCACTATATTAGAGATATGATTCAAAAGGGTTTGATTTCTACTTCCCGTGTCAATTCAAGAGAGCAGACTGCAGACATCTTTACCAAACCATTGCTTACAGAGGGCCATTCCAGAAGTGTTCTTCCAAGCTAAGCATGATCGACATCTATGCTCCACCTTGAGGGGGAGTGTAGAGATATTTCTAGACTATGTGTACTTTTCTGTTATGTTTAGTTTCTTTTTTCCATCTTATGTAATTTACCCATAGGCTTTCTCCATATAAGAGAGCCTAGGGTTCTCTGGAATAAACAATCAACTCATTTCTTCCAACAAGTACGCAATGTGAGTGTTAGAGTAAAACTCTTAGACATAGGTTATTTTTGCTTCTTGGCTTTGTACTTCTTGGCTTTGTACGTTAGTTAGACTTATTTTTGCTCAGACATAAGTTGAGAGCTGTATATAATTATATATAAGGAAATTTTCCAATGAACCCTGAGAACATTAGAATTGTAATAAGCACATTCATTTTTACTAAAGTTTTTTATCATTTTAAGTACAATGCATATTGGTTTATAAAATTATACAAATTTGTACTACTAATAATCAATTTCATTAAAAGAAAACCTTAAATAATATGAAATGATAGTATCTTTTTTGTAATCCTGATGTCTTTTTTATTCTTACTAATGAACATTTTTGAATTATTTTAAGGTTTACTTTTTTGTAAAAATGATTACTAATAATGAGAATATGACAAAACAGTTGTAACCCAGTAAAAATTATACTCATAATGATAAAAAAGCCTTAATAAAATGAGTGTGCAGATTATAACCCTAATGGGCTCAGGGCTCATTGGATAAGTTTGCTATATATATACATATATGGAAATTTTCCAATGAGCCCTGAGCGCATTAGGATTGTAATGAGCGCACTCATTTTTGCTAATGGTGTATCATTTTGATCATAATACTTATAAGTTTACAACTGTTACATCAGACCCTTGTTATTAAATCATTTTTACAAAAAGCGAACTTTACATTAATATGAAATGGTCACTGGTAAGAATAGAAAAGACATTAGTAATACAAATGAAGATACAATCATTTTATATGAATTTAAGGTTTTCTTTTTGTGAAAAAGATTGCTAGAGTAAGAATATGTATAACATTTGTAAATAAATAATTATTATACTAAAAATGATAGAAAACTGTTAGAAAATAAGATGCGGAAGCGAAACATGAAAAAAAGGATAAAGAACAATTAGAACAACAGGATTTACGTGGAACCCTACTCCCTAAGGAGCAGGATGAAACCACGGGAGAATGCCTCATAGGGTTGGTGTGTCTATTGCACTTTCTCATTTGATACAGGAGGTCTGGGGCTCCTTATATAGCCTCCACAGAGCCTCCAAGTCCCACCACTGGTAGATGTGGAACTAAATTCTTGGATGGGGTAAATGGATCCTGGAGGGATCCATTTACCCATCTCCCATACATGTGACGCATATAACAAATACTCCAAAACTCCCCTCAAGCTGGAGCATGCAATGCTCAGCTTGGACATACAGAAAGAAACTCAACCCACGCTATAAGACACTACGGACAATATCAACCCAATGCGCACAACTACTGTTGTCGAGGACATTGCTTCTCATTCCGTGCTGGTGAGGAGGACGAACGGACTGGAGTGTGAGTCTACTGAATCTCCTCGTCGGAGAGCATGTGCTCTGGACTGTGCCTGACAGAGTCACTGCAACTGGAAATGAGTCTCCTTGTCGGAGTACTCTGGCCCGTCACAATAATATGGACAACTACTCCATCTATGAAAAAAGGGTCAAACTGGAAAAAAGGTTGTGGAAGTGCAATCCTCGTCGGAGTCCACGGTCGCTGGAGAATGGAGTCTGAAAGAAGTCTCCTCGTCGGAGAACTGGGTCTCTCCCATCTAGCTCAGAAAATGATACCCTGCTCTAGAGTACCTACGATACCACATGAAAACCCTTGCCAACATGGCATAGGGAATGGTCCTCTACTCTGGAGTCCCTATGGTTCACATGAAAACTCTGGCCAACAACAAGAAGAAGAATGATGGGGACCACGATAAAAGATGGCAAACATGTGCTCATCTAAAATAAGACCGCATCCATGTGCGTGTCTGGAAATGAGTCTCTTTCTGGAGAACTCAAAAAATAGACCTCTCAACATGGAGTGCCTCGAACTTGGACTCTGATCAATCTGAATGTCGAGTCTGAAATCAGATAAACTGTAGAGTCTGGAAATCTGGATGCATCTGGACTGGAACCTGCACTGGCATCTGGAGACTGAAATCTCTGATGTCTGGATCTGAACTGAAGGTGATGCAGTATGATCGACGCCGAAGAACTCTACACAATATTCCCCCTTTCTCCCATACTGGTCGGAATGACAATCGGCGACCAAGTTGGGAGAAGACAATAACCTGGGGTAAACAAAACCAAATGAGTCGACTTCAATTTTTTTCGGCTTTAAATCATCATTTTTTCTCTCGGCTATTTCAATCCTTTCTCTTAATAGCCGTCATGTAAGTCGTTCAAGTTTTTTTACGGCTTTTCAAATCTTTCCTCTCTGTTTTTACATAAGCGACTTTCAAATCATTTTTTTTGAAACAAAATTTTTTTTAAGATCACACATTTTTTATCCCTTTTTTTTAAATGGACCCCTCTTTTTTCCGTTGGGTCTTCAATAACAAAACCTCTCCTTTTTTTAGACAAACTTGAATCTCGGCCTGAACAGAGCCACCTCTCTAACTGTAGCCGTTCCTCTTTTAAAGCACGGCCCACATGTTTTTTAAAAACGATTTTTTTAAGGGGAGGGGGCCATCGAGCCCTTTCTCTTATTTTTTTTCAATTAATGGCTGCCCTTTAGGGTTTTCACGATACCCTTCTTATATTTTTTATCGCCAACGCTTCGTGCTTCTGCCACCGCCGACCTGGAGGGCTCGCAACAACAGCGGTTTCCCTCGTATGCCGTATGCGCGAGTAGAGATGGTTGAGGGGATCGCACGAGTGGGGAGTCGCCTAGAGATAATGCAGGAGATCGGGTTAGAGGAGGTCGTCGCCTGCGAGGAGATGTCGCGCGATCTGGAGTCGATGTTGTGCGCGAGGAAAGAGAAGCGGGGGGGATTGCCGCTAGGGTTCTGGAGGGGGAGTCACCGACAAAGAGGGAGGCGCGAGGAGTAAAGGCACCGAGGAGTTGCGCGATGAGTCATGGGTTGTGCGGCGATCTGGAGTTTTGCGGGGAAGATTCAGGTGTTGTGCGCGTGGGGATGCTCCTCCTTCCTTGCGAACAATGGCGTTGCTGGAAGATGTTTGGCTCGCTGGTTCCCGGTTGGAACCTGATGTCTGAAGAACAAGAGTCGCCTGCACCTGGAGGGTTGTTGGAGAGATGCGGTACCGCAATGGCTGGATATAGCGGCCTGGAGCCGTTGCTGAGTAGAGGAGATGCGGGAGCCCCACGGTGGGCGCAAGGAGTAGAAGGAGGTGCCAGAAGCTTCCTGGAATAAGGAGATGCCTGAGAGCCTTGAGATCGCGAGCTTAGCTTGAAGAGATCTATGGCATCAGGAGGAGATGCTCCCGCCGTCGAACAACAATAACGAGAATTAGGGTTTCAGAATGAAACCATATACTTGAATAAAAAAATGAACACTCTCCACGAATAAATCCACGAACAATAATCGAAACTCGACTAATAAAAATATAACATGATTCCTCAAGAATCGAACCCGCTCTGATACCATGTTAGAAAATAGGATGCGGAAGCGAAATATGGAAAAAAAAGGATAAAGAACAATAAGAACAACCGGATTTACGTGGAACCCTACTCCCTAAGGAGCAGGATGAAACCACGGGAGAATGCCTCAGAGGGCTGGTGTGTCTATTGCACTTTCTCATTTGATACAGGAGGTCTGGGGCTCCTTATATGGCCTCCACAGAGCCTCCAAGTCCTACCACTAGTAGATGTGGGACTAAACTCTTGGATGGGATAAATGGATCCTGGAGAGATCCATTTACCCATCTCCCATACATGTGACGCATATAACAAATACTCCAACAAAAACATTAGTAAAATGAGTGTGCTCATTCCAATCCTAATGAGCTCAAGACTCATTGGAAAACGTTGTGTGTGTGTGTATAAAGAGAGAGGAAATAGCATTACGCTGCCTGAGAGCATACAACTTACGTGCTCTAACCCTTTTTTTCCTAAATTTTGTTTTTTTTAAAAAAAACAAAGAGGATGTAGATCACCATATATCATCATGGTGTCATGTCAAATTTAATTTAATTCGAGACTTCTATACCCTCCATCAAGACTACCAAATTTTAATAGTTTTAGAATGCCGGAATTGACCCCTTCCAGATGGGCATGCTAGGAATGTATGTTTTACACGAACTTCGAAACGCATAGTCTACTTATTATTCTAAGTAAACTCCCTAGGGTTTCATTTCAAAAAAATAAAAAAAAGGGAGAAAAGGGAGTGGAGCATGCTTTTATATGCCCCCAGGGAGCATACTCCTTTTGCCCTATATATATATATAGGATCTCTTAGATCCAAAAGGGAATCAAGCATTGTTTATGAGGGGTCATTGTACGAGAGGTTGCCCGACACGATGGGTCTTTTTCTATGTTTTTTTATCTAAAATAATAACAAAATATTTGACCTTGTATAGGTTCCTCTCCCATAGAAGGGCAGTCATAATGACAATTATTAGCATTAAAATGTGTTGAGATATTAGTTCTCTTTTGTTTCTTTTATGTATTTCCATCTTCTTTATACAATTTGCCCAAAAGATTTATCCTCTATATAAGAGAACCCTGGGCCTCATGAGTAAGCAATTCATCATTTTCTCTCAACAAGGTATCAAAGCAACGGTTCTACACCAGAGTTCTCGTACCCCACCCATGCCTTACCCCCCACCTGCTATCCTCTCACACATTTCGCGTCGCCGCCGCCCCTCCGCGTGGTAGCCCAGCATCATCGCCAATCCTCCGCGTGACAGACCAGTACCGTCACCACCACTCCGCGAGGCAGCCGTGGTAGTTTTCTCTCCTCCACGACCACTCCCAGCACCGCCAACAGGCCCCGTGGTAGTTTTCTCTCCTCTCTGTCGTCAAACTGTAGTCTAAAATGGCATGATTTTGACCGGAAAAAGTGACTTCAGACTTATAAATAACTTTTTCGCGCCCAAGTGTGGATCGAGAATTGACGAGGATGGTTGTATGAGTCTACACGTAGAACCATCCTATATATGATCATGTAGACTCACTCGGATCGGTCAACCTCCCCAATGGAGTTCTGTTTCGACGTTCTTTTTCATCATGTGAAAAAACAAGGGTGGTGTCTTCTCTTCATCCGGTTCATTCAAGGGCCTGGATCCCATCGTGAAGATGGATGGGACCAACTACAAGTTGTGGTCCATGTAGTTTTTGACTCTTATGCAGTGCAATAACAAGGAGCACATTCTGACAAAGCCCGAGCCGGCGGATAAGGTTGGGAACAATGCTTCATGGAAGCAAGATGACGTGTACACTCGTATTTGGCTCTTTAGGACTCTCGCCTTAAATATCACCAAGAACATTGTGAACCAACTCATTGCCAAGGCAATGTGGGATATTCTGGTAGCCACGTATGTCCGAGCGAAGAACGAGGCCAAGTTTCTTCGGCTACATTTTAACATATACACGACCAAGTAGAATGGTCATCCCTCGCATACCTTCTACTCTTCTCTTTGAAGCATCTTTGAGAAGTTTCACAGCTTCATGCTCGTTACAACTTCCACCAAGCAATAGATGACATACAGGAACTCCACGATGGTTGGATTTTTCTTGGCAACCCTGGATCCAGAGTACAAGGAAGCACGCGCACTCATTTTTGCTAATGGTGTCTATCATTTTGATCATAATACTTATAAGTTTACAACTGTTACATCAGACCCTTATTATTAGTAATCATTTTTACAAAAAGCGAACTTTACATTGATATGAAATGGTCACTGGTAAGAATAGAAAAGACATTAGTAATACAAATGAAGATACAATCATTTCATATTAATTTAAGGTTTTCTTTTTGTGAAAAAGATTGCTAGAGTAAGAATATGTATAACATTTGTAAATAAATAATTATTATACGAGATAAATGTCTGAATCTGATGTTTCTTTCGTGCCCATAACTTCATATTTATTATTAATTTTCTACAACTATTTCACAAACTCTTACTATTTCTCTTTTAATGAATGAATTCATAAATATCAAATCCAACAATACTAGTAAACTTAATGAGCTTTGCAATATATCAAGCAAAACGAAATAGAAATGGTTTACGATTTATCATGTTGCCATATATTATATGTTTCACATATAACATAAATTTCTTCAACGTATACTCAATCGTACTTTTAATTACACCAATATTTCAAGTTTGCTCGAAATGGATATGTTTCACGGTTTCTTGTGCGGTCATATATTATATGTTAGACACAACATAAATTTCTTTGACGTAGATTTAATCATACTTTTAATTACAACAATATTTCAAAGATAGATATGCATTGTTTAATTCTTTCACAACATTTATAGACAATGAATTCCTCTTTGATTGGATGAAAATGTGTAGAAAGGGATATGATGTTCTATCTTCTATTATGGCGTTCTTATCTCTATTATTTCATCATATTTTATAGTGTTAAGTATTATATATTGGGCAAAGAACATATAATTACAGTGTCATATATATAATTATAGTTTTATGTATATTTTTCTTTATAAACTGAGGCTTACGCCTCGACTGCCTCGAGGCTACACCTCGAGGCTACTCCTCGCCTCGATTCAGAGGAAAATGTCTCGTTCAACCTTTTGTTTTTTCAAATCTTGCGCACATCTTCTTACAGAAGCAACCATACATCCTATGGAGGAGACCTACAAATGCCTCAACATGCTTCTTATCCCACCAGTTGTCACAACACAGACCTCCTCAACGATGGTTGCATCTCGCGGCAAGAGAAGTTCTAAACAGTTCAAGGGGCATGGTCCCCTTGGCAGAGGAGGTGGACATTAATGTGGCCCTGCACCTATTGTCATTGTCCAGGACATTCTGATGATACTATCAGAAGCATGGATACCCAACATTTGCTCATGTGGTCAAGCAGATTGAGCCTCCAGATAATTCGATTCCTCAGACAGATTCATGTCTTGATGATATTATCTCATGTCTGAGGGACATAATGACTCATGCTGCCAGCACCACATGTTACCTAGATGTTGTAGCCGCTACTATAGCCTATTCGAGCTCCTCAGGTATAGCCTATGCTTTTACCAATTGTAGCAGAGCAGATATGACTAAGTGGATCACGGACTCTGGTGTTTCTCACCATCTGTGTGGGGACAGAGCATAGTTCAGTTCTTACATATCTATACCCCTGGTAGATGGGTTGCCATTGCAAACGGAGTTCACTTACCCATCACAGGAATGGGGGAGGTGCATTTGACGCCATCCGCGTGCCTGCAGAATGTTTTATATACTCTTGATTTTCAGATGAATTTGCTTTCTATTAGTCAGATCGCAAAGGATCTGCATTGTCGTGCAATTTTTTAATCTTCTCTTGTGTTTCAGGACATACTCACGGTGGGGAGATTGGATGTGGTCGTAGCAGCGAGAGCTCTACATCCTGGTCTAATGTCCCAGTGCTGATGCCTCTATAGTTTCCACTAGATCAGTCTCTCCTTATGGCATATTCGTTTCAGTCATCTCCCTCTGGAGAAGTTGTGTCATGTCCTCCCACAGATCTTCATGCGCTCTTCCTTCCAGTGTGAGGCCTGCCAACTTGGGAAGCATCATCGCACTTCTTTCCCTAGTCATCAAAGTTGTAGCAGTAGTCATTTATTTGAGCTTATTCATCTAGATATTTGGGGTCTCAGTCGTCTTCCTGATCTCCAAGGACACCATTTTTATCTTGTCGTTATGGATGATTACTCTAGACTTTCTTGGATTTCTCTGTTGAAAAAAAGTTTGAAGATGGGTATATCATTAAATCTTTTCTTAATGAAATAAAGAATATTTTCTCTGCTATTGTCAAGTTTATTCGCTCAGACAATGCTTTAGAAATCTGCACGCTACAGTTATATAAGTTCTTAAGATCTCTAAGCATTGCCCACCAGACCTTGTGTGCTTACATCTCACAGCAGAACGGTGTTGTTGAACGCAAACACTGTCATTTACTTGATTTTACCATGACACTTTTGATCCAGAGTCATGCTACTCACTCTTTCTGCGTGATGCAGTCCTCACTGCTTGCTACTTGGTGAACCGCATGACATCTTCTATCTTAGGAGAGAAGATTCCTTTATCAATTGTGTTTCCATAGAAGGGCATGTTCTCCTTTACACACAAGCATTTGGCTCTGTTGCTTTTGTTCACCATCTGACGCCTGATCGTGACAAGCTCTCTCCTAGAGGTGTCAAGTGTGTCTTGGTAGAATACTCTTGTACCCAAAAGGGGTGCCCTTGTTTTGATCTGATTTGACGACGAAAGTATTATGTTAGTGCAGATGTCACATTCTTTGAGTCTATTATGTATTTTTCTCCTACAAGTGACAGGTTGACTCCGTCTGACTCTGACGAGGAGGTATACATTCCTCCTCCTACGACTGCACCACCTCCATCAACTCCACTACCACCATCACCACCTAGCACGTTGGCCCATCCTTTACCACATTTTTATGTTTGCAGGCTTCGCACAACTCCCCATGCTCATGGGCCTTCCTCATCATCCAGCGTGCCCCACTTATGCAATGAGTGAATTGTTTCTACTGATGGCACTAGTGATTTATCCATGCAACATGATTCTTTACAGGATGAGCAAATACCCTTCCAGAAGGGTATCTTACATGTTCATAAGGAGGCAGGTGATATGGAAGCGCCTATTATCTGCGAAGCAAAGATGTACTTGTGCTACATATCCTCTTGCAGGCCATGTTTCCTTGGGTTGACTCTCAAAGGACTTTAGGAGATTTGTCGTGGAACTGTCAGCCGTGGAGATCCATGGACATATCAGGAAGCGATACAGGATAGTTAGTGATGTCTTGCCATGGAGGAGGAGATGAACACGTTACAGTCACATGGCACATGGAGCATTGTTACAGCTCCTACATAAGCATCCGTTGTAGGATGCAAGTGGATGTTTATAATGAACCACTGAGCACATGGCAGTGTGGATCGCTACAAGGCAAGACTTGTGGCTCGTGGATTCACCCAAACATATGGGGTGGACTATCAGGATACTTTCTTTATAGTAGCTTGGAATTCTACACTACGGATTATTCTTTCTGTTGCAGTGACACAGGACTGGCCCCTATATCAGCTTGATGTGAAGAATGTGTTTCACAAGGTGATATATGGCCTTAAGTAGAGTCCAAGAGTTTTGTTGAGGACTGGACTCTGGTGTGATTGTATCTCCAGTTCTTCTGTTTTGTTTCTTCTAACCTTTTTTAATATAATTCTGGGGCGGGCACCATAGCGTGTTACCCCCTCTTTGGTACTTCAAAAAAAAGTAGAGTCCAAGAGCATGGTTCCAAAAGCTCTCAGATTTGATAGCATAATAGGGGTTCGTGAGATCGATTGTCGATCATTCACTGTTTGTTCAGAGGCCTCCGAGAGGTACAATTGGCATACTTGTTTATGGTGATCGTATCATTGTTACAGGGGATGATGAATAGGTCATCCAGGCTGCTAAGGATTTTTTAGGTCAACAATTTGTAACCAGGGACCTTAGCAGTCTATTTTATTTCCTTGGACCGAAGTTTGGTAAGAACCAGTGAGGTCTTGTGATGACCCAAAGGAAGCACGTTACAAATCTTCTCTCTGAGACAGACATGGCAAATTGCAGGTCTGCCAGTACTCCCATGGACCCGAGGATGAAGTTGTATGATGATGGCACTCAGGAGGTAGACAAGAGGAGGCACGGGGAGCTCATTGGGAAGCTACTATATGTAACCATCACCAAGCCAAATATATCCTTTGCAGTAGGCAAAGTGAATCAATTCATGAAGCAGCCTAGACAGGCATACAATGCAGTCCATATGATTCAGAGGTATCTGAAGACCTCACCTTTCGTTGGTCTTCTATTTAGTAGAGCCACATCCATTGTCGTTGTAGCTTGTGCATATGCAGATTATATGGGGTGTCACAAGAAAAAGAAGTCTACCCCTGACCTTACAGTGTTCATAGAGAATTCTTTGATGTCATGGAAGAGCAAGAAGCAGACAATGGTCGCCAGATCTAGTGCAGAATCAGATTACAAATCCATGGCACAAACGAGTACAGAGATGATTGGGATCAGATATGTTCTTACTACCCTAACAGTTTAGGTGCCTCTTCCCATGCACCTCTAGTGCAACAACCAGGTTGCTCTCTTCATCGCCAAAAAGCTAGCCTCCATGAGGGAACCAAGCATATCGAAGTAGACTGTCACTACACTCGAGACATAATTTAGAAGGGCTTCATATCCACCACTCATGTTAGTTCAAGAGGTCAGACAGTAGATGTGTTCAACAAGGCCCTCGCCAGAGAGTCATTCTAGAGATGTTCCAAGCTGAGCATGATTGGTATCTACGCTTCAGCTTAGGGGGAATGTTAAGATATTAGTTATCTTTTGTTTCTAATATGTATCCTCTTGTCTTTCCATCTTCTTTATGTAATTTGTCCAACAGTTACAAGAGAACCCTAAGGCCTAATGAATAAGCAATTCATCAGTTTCTCTCAACATAATGCTTTAGCCATTATATCTATAGTTTTCAACATCATAAAACTAGAACAACAAGATCATTATAGGACAAAACCATGCAGTTGAGAAAACTAACCAACCTTGGGCTTTGCTAGAAGAAGCACATCACGATGAATCCCAGATAACCACCAATGATCCTGATCTTCTAAATATGACCCATCGCTCCATCTCATCACTTGGACAGCTAAAATATTTTCCTTACCAGAGTCAAAAGGATGGCACCATTCAGTTATTTCAAACTCAGCAGGAAGCCTGCTGTCTTGACTGAAATAGAAACCAAAGGTTTCACGATATCATGAATCTAGAAGTTTTATCACCACTTTTAAGAAAGATGCATCAACTTTATCAATGCAATAAAATTCAGAAATTATTTCGAAGAATATGCTTCTTTTTATCTAGCATGAGTATGACCAAATTTAGATATGTCTGGAAGCAAAAATCTATGTGGTAGCTTCTCTAAAAGTGGAAAATCAATTAATTGTTGTTGTTTGTTATCGTCTTAGAGTTCTATGGATTCCAAAAAGCCTTTTTAAATGTATATTGGATTAAATTTACAGTTAGTTAAGTAACAGGATGGAGTTAAAATAGAAAATTTTATCAACATCGCAACAAAATATATCAAAATAAAGAGACATAACAAAAGAAATTATCATGTCAGAATTTCCGAGAAGAAAGAGTGACAGATAGTTGTAAAAAAAGGCAGAGATGTTCCAATTTCGAAATAAAGAAAATAGTGTTTATTGCTTTAACCCTAAACTATATAAAGAATTCATATTAAGTTTAAGCGACAACTTGCAGAATTATCCCTAAGTTAATCATGATCCAACCTTGAAAGCGCTCAAGAAGTTTAATGGACGAATGATCTCAAGCTTTGCTATGACTGATCCCATCTACAACACCATGTGGCTTTCCAAACAGAACGGTATGAATTAACACTCAGTAACGGGGTATTCCATGCGATACCATAATTAAATGCTTGTACATTGTTATTGACTTAGATTGTTCTGAATGGTAACTGTAAAAAATAGGGATCAACCTTCTTACTTTACTCACAACCCATGGAATATTACATATGTTACCAGAATAGACAAGAAACATATATCAAAAGACCAAAGACAATAAACTCTCAACAGTCTCCTTTAAGTGGGTGCATACAAATCCCCCATGCTCACCTTGGAGATACATCTCTCAAAGGAAATGTGAGAAAGTGACTTGGTGAAGATGTCAGTTGTCATCCTCACTAAAAGAAACACCAGAGATATCTCTACTATAGTTGCAATCAACTTCCAAGACGATCTTTCCTAAACCATCATACCCACATGACCTTATTAGTGGCGTGAAGTCATTGACATATGTTAGAAAATAGGAAGCAGAAGCGAAATTGATAAACATAGCATAAAAGAATAAGGAAAGAATAAACTTGAAACAAAGAATTTTTTACGTGGAACCCTACTCCCTAAAGAGCGGGATGAAACCACGGGAGAAGCCCTCAAAGGGGTGGATATTGCATTCCTTTTTCTCAATGGATACAGAAGGTATGGGGCTCCTCATATAGCCTCCACAGAGCCTCCAAATCCCACCACTGGTAGATGTGGGATTAGATATATGGATGGGGTAAATGGATCCTGGAGAGATCCATTTACCCTCTACAACTCATATGGCGCACAACCAAATACTCCAACTCCCCCTCAAGCTGGAGCATGCAATGCTCAGCTTGGACAAACAAACAGAAAGAAACTCAACTCACGCTACAGGACACTATGGACAAAATCAACTCAATGCGCACAATTATTGTTGTCGAGGATGTTGCTTCTCATGCCGTGCTGGTGAGACGAACGGGCTGGAGTGTGAGTCAACCTGAGGACTCGGAATCTGACCATCGAGTCTAAAACTGTGCCTGGAGTCTCCTCATCGGAGAACTGGGTCTCTCCGATCTGGCTCAAAGAATGATACTCTACTTTGGAGACCCTATGATACTACATGAAAATCCTTGCCCACATGGCATAGGGAATGATCCTCTACTCTGGAGTCCCTATGGCTCACATGAAAACTCTGGCCCGACAACAACAAGAATGATGGGCACAACGACAAAAGATGGCAAACATGTGGACATCTGAAAAGAAGATCGCATACTCGTGTGTGTCTGAAACTGGAGACTCGGAAATCATCTGACGTCGAGTCTGAACAACTGCAGAGTCTGAACAATCTGACCGGGCATCTGAACTGGAATCTGAATCATCAAAGTGATATATGATGCCAAAGAACTCTACCTATACTCCCCATTTCTCTCATACTTGTCGGAAATTGTCATCGACTAAATTGGGAAAAGATAATAAAATGGGGAAAAACATGAATATTCTCACAGAAAAATTCTTGCGGCTTTTCTTCTTTTTTTATAAGCCGGTCAAACTTTTTTTTTGAAAAACACACATTTTTTAAAGCCATTTCATCATATTTTTTACGGCTTTTCCTTCCTCCTTTTTTTGCAAATATTTTGCGTATGTTTTTTTGTGTACGCATCTTCCTTTCTTTTTTAACTAACATCTCTTTTTTCCTCGGCCCAAAGGGCCCAAACTTAGTCTACTCACTCTCCTCCCTTTTTCTTTTCTTTTCCAACCCACTTTGGGCTATTGCTCTCATCCCCCCTCCCCTCTTTTTTTAAGCAAATAGCCTACATGGGCTCTATAAACAAATAACCCCAAAGCATATTTTTTAAAGAAGCCAACGGACCTAGGGTTCCCCATCGTGGGAACCCTCTCTGATGTCGTTGCCGCCCCCACTTTTGGGGTTCCCTGTTCTGGAGGCGCGATCTGAAGTCGAGGGAGAGGAAGCCCTGTCGCTCCTGGAGTTCGCACGTGGGAAGAAAGCTGCATAGGGGCGCGCACGCTAGAAGAAGATGGGGGACTTCGACCCCCTGGCCGGAGAGGGTTCCACGGCTTGCGAAGGAGGAGGAGCGCACGCCGTCGCATGCTTGGTCTCCACAGCTTGCGAGCTGCATAGGCCACGCAGCGCCGCTTGGAGGATCATCACGAACTGGAGTCATCGCCTGTACTCACAGGAGAGGAGCCTCGCGTCGCCTGCACGAGGGAGGAGAAGTGGTGGCAAAGGGGCCTCGTTGTCTGTAACCTCCGAGATCCACGTAAACCCAAACCTGATCCGATTAGGGTCCAATTAACCTAATAAAGTTATTGGTCAATGCTAAACAACCTAAATCGATCAATAGATCGCGAATTAGAAGTCGTTCGGGCGAAATCAACCAAAAATCGGTCGCATCGTAATGCATGCCCGAAAAAGCCGCGACGCAAATTCAGAAACCACAAAATAAACGAGATCACCTAAAAATCCGATTCGACAAAATAAGGCCAACGGAATCGACCGTTCGTCAATCGGAGTTTCTTTGATATTTTAATTTCACAAGATTTAACCCGAAATCGAAACCGTATCTCGAAACTTTCGGGAATCCGAACCCGATCAGAAGTATACCTATATTATACTCATTTTGATCGTCCTTCAGAGACGATCAAATCGAGATATCGTGCGTCGAAATCTGACACCCGGGGCGTGAATACAGTCAACTTTTGTATGTCTCAAATAAATGGGAAAACATAAATAAAATATAAAATTTTCTTTTATTGTCTGAACGGCAGTACAGGCTCTACAGCAGTCCAATTGTTTTCTCTCTCTTTTTCCTTTTCCACTTGGTTTGACTCTTTACTCCACTTGGCATCACCCAATACTTCCCACTTCCTTATTTCTATCTCCATTCTTCTCCCAATTCTAACGAAGAGAACCGCAACCATTTCTTAATCCTAGACATGCAAACGGAAATGCTCCTTATCCTCCAAAGGAGCTATTACCTCTAAACTATTGCCAATTTCAGCAGCTACTGCTGCAGATTTCCAGCATTTGAAAAGTTCCAATTGCAGCAGCTACAAGTAGGGAACTCTCCCACAATTTGAGAATCCAAAAGGCACCATAATATTACCCATCTCCTTGTTGCCATGCATGTACACTCCATGGATATTTTCTTTTCCTACTTTTAGCCTCTTAATTCTTCTTCAACTTGCTTGTGTCTGAGTTTTAGTTACTTATATAAGAATCAATCTGGGGATAAGGAGATGGAATAATAAGAGTTTATTGGATTTGTTGGGCTTTGTCAGACTGTTTTGTTTAGGGCAGCGGCATTAAAAGAAGAATAGGACAGATATATCTCACCCCTCGTGTTGTCTACGTTGGAACTTTAGAATGACTGTTCTGGAAAGTTTGCAGTATTGATTAGGATATACAATTTTTCTGGATTTGCCATTGAGATTTCTGTTTGATTTAGGCATTTATAAATGATTTACTAGGTCTCCTGTATATCTTTGAAATATGAACCTGAACATTGAAATTTTATTGGATTTAACTCTATTGTAGCATGAATATTTAGAAGGGAAATTACTGGATTAAACTTAAATTGTTGACATTGAATGAATCAGAATAGATTAGAATTGTGATTTTGGGATTCGTTGACATTGAATGAATCTAAACAATTCAGGATTGCCATTTTAGGTGCTCCGATTTTGTATCTGGAGATTTCTAAGGCATAGTTTATTGATGTATTAACCATGAAATGTATTGAAAGTGATCCCCTTTGACTTCTAGAAAATATCTAACTGTTAGTTTTATTTTTGATATGATATTTTTCCTATAAGGGAAGTGATATGGGATAATTTTGAGAATTGAGGATGGGGTAAAAAAATGGTTTTTAGGTCATTCTCCTCACGGCTGGAGATCTGATCATGGTTGAACATTGCAGTACTTTATATTCTTTAGGTTGATGGTTGTTAAGGCATATCAAGGATTTGATTTCCGAGGATATTTACACATGATGTGGACTTGGTGGTGCACATGGTGAAGATCAACAAGAAAGTCTCCGATTCTGTTGTTATGAAGTGAAGCAACTTGCCTCCAGATTTCAGTGCTTCAACTTCCTATTAATATCTCAAGTTTATAGGAAATATATATCATAGAGGTACATACTGAAGAAATGAAATCGTTAAAGTGGTCTTTTGTATTCTAGACTTTAAGTCTAGGTTTAAAAGTATAAACTATAGAATAGAATTGGTGGATTTCAAAAAAAAATACTTGAAATAATAATTGCCTTTCTGTGGAGGTTTCACCTTGATTTTTTTAGAACATAAAACGCATATTTAGAATAAGTGTGTGTTGGGTAACGATCACACGTTGCTATCCCATCTTGCCTTGGTTAGTAATATATCCATGAACTTAAGCCCAAAAAAATTTTACAGCAAAAAGATCGGTGCATGTTCTCAAAATGCCTAATAAAGGTTATACTGGTTTGACTTAAAAAGTTATAAGTATTAGCTTAAAGAAATAAATAAATAAGGATTTGTACTAAAATAGGTGATATCAATAAGATCATAAGACCAAAAGACCTAGATCTGATCAGACCACACAAGAAAGGACTGTGAATTGAGATGATTAATCAAGAAAGGAAAGAAAACGGTGAATCAGGGATGACTTATAGTTTAGTGCCGGTCATGTGATCTTTACACCTGACCGTGCGAGGGCGCGGTGACCCTCAACTGGACGGGAGATAGGAAGCCCAGTTAGGGCAGCGGCCGCCAAGTGTACGGGTCTAGGATCCCGGTCCTTTTTCGGTTTTACGCGAGCTCGGAGTGTTTTTACGCCTTGTTGGGATCTTGACTTTAGACCAGCTCCGTTGACCCTTTGTTTTAGAATACCCAGACGGGGGATCCTCGGTTTTCAGTTTTTCATACGAGCTCGTTCGCCCGTTAACGGTCAGGCTATTTTTCTAAAGTGACTTTTTCGGAGAGTCTCTCTCACCCGACTCAGTGGCGTAGTTTTGGAGTAGACCTATCCCTCTATTGGACCGCACTTCCAATTAGAAGGCGAGACGAAAGAGCCATTTGTAGGCTACCTCACCGCTAGAGTTTTTTTTCGCCAGCAGACTTGGCGGTTTTACATTCAAATCATCCATGTCTACATCTCAGTCATCTCGGATTACATCTGAGATAGTTACAGTTAAGAGTTGGAGGAGTTACAATCAAAGTTGAGTTGGCTGGAAGTGTTTATAATAAAGTTTGATTTGAAATAATATGCCTATAATAATATGAGTACATATATACACACCCATACACTTATGAACAATCAATTACAATATGAATATGTTATATAGGAAATGTTGGGATAAAGGGTGAGCATGGAAGGTGCATACAAGCAACTTGAAAACATTTTTACATTTGCAAGTAGATGTAAATTTCAGATAATTATGCCTTTCTACTTGCCTCTTTTGTAACCACTTTAAATGTTTTTTATATATAAATATGACTATGGGAAGTACCAGCAACCGCTGATGCCTCTTCGTTCCTAACATGTTTTGGCAGGCAAGGAGCTTGCTGCCTAGTAGTAGTTGATGATTCCAGGTGATAGGGTATATAACAGACGGTACGTATACTTTTGTCTTAGCTTTTGTTCGATTCATAATGTAAATGCTTTTCCTTCTCTTTTGTACAAACTTTTGAGAATACTGTATGTACTGGCAGAATTCTTGTACATGTTGTAAATATATGAAAATTGATGAAACGAAATGAAATGGTGGTGGCACTTGTTCTACTAGATTATGTGGTTTATTTATTTGAATGTGAATGTTCTGCCAGCAACGCGCAAAATTTCCCCACACTTTCAGTAGCTTGTGCGATTTCTAGCGAATATAATGCCGCGAAAGTGTTGTTAACGGGTACCCGGATCCTAGGGGGTTCACATTGTCGCTGTTGAGAACTGGCATGATCAACCAGGTAACCAACATGAGGACACGTTGAAGGAGAAAGCAGCGAGGGTTGTTGCCGCCCTTGCATGATGAGGCCAGATGCGGCCTGCGCGGCACTGGATCTCGAAGGAGAGATCCGATGCAATGCCACTATGAGACCCCGCCTGTTTGTGAGGCGCCTTTGCTACTGCTGCTCTTGGATGTGCGGTGCGTGCCTCTGCGCACCGATCAGGAGGGCTAGGGCACGCCGAGAGCACGCTGCGCGCACTAGCCTGGGATGTGTGCGTCATCTCGCGCACCAGATGTGGCTTGCGTGAGCGAGGAGTGTCGCCTGCGCTACCTTTTGTAGATGCTTCATCGGCACCGTGATCCTGGATCTGTACGTTTGCGAGAAGAATACGCATATGTGTTCCCCGGGCTGAACTGGATGATCTTTCCTTTGATTCCTGTGAGATGTGTACGGAAATTAGGGTTTCAAAATTGAAACCCTAGAACATAATCTTGAACTGGATCACGAACAAAAATTCCAAATAGTATTCTTCACGAATAATTTCCAAGAACAGAAAATTCAAAAGTGAATATCGAATAAGAACTTGAAATCCTCGAGAATCGACTTGCTCTGATATCTTGTTAGAAAATAGGAAGCGGGAGTGAAATTGATAAACAGAGCATAGAAGAAAAAAGAAAGAATAAACTTGGAACAAAGAATTTTTTACGTGGAACCCTACTCCCTAAGGAGCGGGATGAAACCACGAGAGAAGCCCTCAACGGGTCGGATATTGCATTTCTTTTTTCTCAATGGATACAGGAGGTCTGGGGCTCCTTATATAGGCTCCACATAGCCTCCAAGTCCCACCACTGGTAGACGTGGGACTAAACATATGGATGGGGTATATGGATCCTGGAGAGATCCATTTACCCTCCTACAACTCATATGACGCACAACCAAATACTCCAACAACATATACTCTGATTTTACACTATACTTCGATTTTATATTAGGTTGGACAAAAATATTTGCATCTTGTTTCTCCATGTGACCAAATCCATTGCTATATCTTAATGTCCATCAAGAGATTATTTTTTGCTCGTAAATTTTGATTTTGCACTTTGATATCACCCTTCGCCTCCTGACATCATTCCAGAAACGCCCATGACTATCTCAAAAATGTTCGTTAGGGCCTCTATTAGGTCGAGAATAGCAGAGAACTATGTTGCCGCCTCAATCCACCCACCCCACCACTCTGCCTCTCGCGATTCAGCCGGGTCGAGGTGGCAGTGGTGGCGCGGAAAGGCATCGCCTTTGCGGTCGTAATGGAAGGGGGTGCGAGGGGAATGGGAGGAGGAAGGCTTGCTTCCTCCTGGAAGAGTTTGGATGCGAGGACATAATGTGGGCAGTCTGGGAAAAGGTACATGGTGTGGGCCGCAGTTGTGATCGATCTGATGCAAGAGGCACCACAGGCGGTGATGGACGGGTGCATCGCAGGGCCCTGTGCATGATGCTCTTCGATTCTCTGGTAACAACAGCGTCAAGGTGAGAACTTTGGGTTTGTACGAAAGATTTGACTTTTACGGTTACGGGTTGTTCCAAAGGTTCGATTTGAGGGCGATGGGGGTGAAAAATCATTTTTTTTGCACCGACTGCAGCCATCATTCCCACCAGCTCAACTTTAACAGCGCCATGAACAAAAAAATACCCGTCTTGAAGTGTAGAATCAAGGCATGTATAGTAAGGATATGGATGATCTCGAAAGGCTTCATACAACTCTAAGATCAACACAGAGTTCTGATTGGAGAAAGGACCATGATTGAATAAAGAAAGAAGAAAGGACTCTTTCTTGTTAATCTTACAGGTATGGTATGCCAACAGATTTTTCTCCCTCCCCTCACTTTTCCCTTGGTTTTCTTCATACGTAAATATGGGATTGGCGATACAAAAGTTGATCTCAATTGAGGATTTAAGAAAATTTGAGGGTTTTTTTAAATTTTTGTTTCTAATTCCACATCAAATACTTCTACTTCTGTATCATATTTGTCAATGCTCGGCTCAGCATGAAACACATTGCATCTGGTTGTCGTTGATGGCACAATGGATGATGTAAATACTACTGGTAAAGGAAATACTAGCGTTTTGGAGAATATGAGTAGCCGGATGGATTCATCCTCCATATTCACTGCCAATCCTTTCCAGAGCTAGGTGGACAAGTTGTATGTGTCCATGGATTCAACCTCGCCAAAGATGGTAAGTTGCATCTTAGCCAAACTTCCATAGTTTGGTTTTCTATTCATCATGGATTAGTGCTTCCTTGTTTCGATTTATAATAGAATGAACGATAGAAATACTGATTTTTGGCTTCTTTCTGCTTCCTCTTACATAATTAGTCCTTGGAACCTTGATATGTAAGAGCATGATATGTAGGCCAATAAGCTTGTCTTCAAAATCATGTGTAAATTGGTATTTGCCAATAAAACCTGCTTTAATACTCCTCTTTGTTGCAGCAATGTCTTCAATTGATAAGATCTAATTGACCAGAACACCTTTTTTTACCTCAAAAAAATAATTCTCCAAGAGCAAAGTGGAACGTCAAGATGTGCGACTCGATGCTGGCCTCATCTAAAGAAGCAAAGCATCGAATAGAGTCCGGCTATTATTATGGTTGTTCAGAGCTGGGAGGGTCCTTACCAAGAGCCGTCAGGGTCAGTTGTTACGAGTTGATGATTATAGATGTGACAGATGCAGGATGGGGGCGAAAGACATGAACCATCTTTTCTGTTCTTACCCTCACTCGGCGCAGGTGTGGATTAGTGCTAATATTCCTTGGCTCTCGACGGACGATGGCGCCAACTTCTGGAGATGAATTAGATCGATCTGCGCAATGGCCATGAGGATAGTTCTTATCCTTTTATGATCTTATGGGCAATCTGGAGCAGCAAGAATGATGCCATTTTTCACAGGCAAGTGTACTACTCGGAGAATGTTCTTGAACATTGTAGGGTGTTTAGGGTATCCTGAGTCATGTAGCATAGTGTAGGCTGTTGTGAGTGGTATTGGAACCATGTAATGCAATGTAATAACTTTTTTCTTCCCTATTAATTTAAGACGTGGTGGGTCCCAGCTCGGGATACCACCCTTTCTCCTCAAAAAAAATTTACCAGAGTATATGTAAAATGTTTGTCTACCAATGCAGCCGCATATAGCTGCTTTAGATGGCCTTTGTATGTGTGTTGATGATCTATATGGGAAATCCGCTATGGTTTATTCAGATTTGAACTTTGACAAGTAGGAGGAGCTTTTTGATACATCCCAGCATCACTCTGAGCAAGTGCATGATGATGCAGGAATTGATATTTACTTTGGGAAAAAGATTTGATTGTTTCCCAAATTGCCAATTTGATCCAGTTGCAGAAGTAATACTTCGGATTCTATTCACTGGTTGTACATAATCAGTCCATGCTATCATTAGATATGATCTTGACTAAATTGAATAAAAATAAAGTAAAACTGCTGTGGAAAATCCTTATTTTACCCAATTTTCCCATGTTTCTTGCATGAGTAGCCTAAAATTAAGTTAAAGATCGCTAAAGAGTCCGCTAGATTACACACAAGATGACTATAACATATTTGTATTTTCGATGGTGTATACCGATACTTTTGAATGCGTCTTCTTATGTTAGAGTATGCATCATCTCATAGATGGGTAATTGGATCCCTCCAGAGTCCAACTACCACATCCACTGGTTTACTCACGCATCTACAGTGAGTGGGACTCGGTCTTACTAGTGAAGCTTTTTAAGAAGCCACATACCCATTGTAACAGCTGAGAGAAAGCAATACATAATACCTGGCCCTTGAGAGGTCTCCTCCTGTGGTTTCATCATGCGGTTATGAAGTAAGGTTCGACGTAAAATCCTAGTGTTCTTCTATGTTCTATATTTATTTATCTCTGATACGTTTCCCGTACTATCGTTTTTTACATAGTATCAAAGCGGGTTCGATCCTCGAGGACTTTATTAGTTCTTTGATTGTGTTCGTAATTTGTTTGAGGATCAAGATTCAGTTCTGGGGTTTCTACTGAACCCCTAACTTCGCACAGTAATGGCTCTTGGATTTTCGTTCATTATTGTTATCATGTTCATTGATCTGCACTTGAAGATTTACCGTTGAAAATCACGTTCATCGTTCTCGGGTTTGTTATGAAACCATATTTCAAGGGATAGCCAACAAACAACAATTACAGAAATTCTGAAGATCGTCAAAATATGAAGAAGATTATATGATTTCTGTTGAAACCCTCTCTCCTTGTCGACTGCGCACCATCTTTAAGGCCATCTCCAAGACGATGCATCTAGTGGTAGTTGATCCATGACAGCTTGATCTGAAACCCATGCTGCAGTTTGATGACTTCCAAGCACTGGGTTATTCGAACCCCAAAAACGTCTCGAAGAAAAAGAGGGAAAAGGGGCTTAATGATCTCTTCCCTTGCACAGCTGCAGGAAACTCTCCAGCCCGATCATCCTATTCCCCATCAACTAATTGGGGATTGAAGATTCCATTGTCCCTATTGTCACAGAATCAAAATCCCACTATCGATTTCGACATGTGTGGTGTTAGCTAACCCATAGCTAACCAGTCCTCCTGAGTAGAACAGCCGCGAACACACTCCAACTCTTCTCGAACTTGCACTTCCTTACGTACCGACGCTCCAACACAAACAAAAGCATGACTCTACAGATCGCTCAAGAACACTCTCAAGAACATGTTCAAGAACGCTCAAGAACACCACCATACAATCATACAAGCATGGGCACAAAGCTCTTCTCTTATCAGAAGGAGAGACTCACTCTAGAGTGGGGTGTGTACAAATGAGTCATCATCCCTCCTTATATACAAGACTCAAGGCAACCCTAGGGACACTCATTATAACATATACAATAATAACATATAAAGACACAAGACTCTTCGTGTTCTATGGCAACCCTTCGCGTTCCACATCAACTCTTTGCCCCCATGTCTCTTCAACTATTTTGTTGTCCTTTCGTCTTCTTGTACGGTTGATGCCACATCAACCGTCCAGTCGTCAGCACACTCACGCACTAATGCCCTGCTGATGCAGCTCGGCCATAATTCACCAAGTGTCGTCGAACACTCGACCTTGTGCCAAAGGGAACCCGCGCCGCGACTACCAGACCCTCGTACGGTAAATTCTTCCTTAGCACTCCACATGCTAAGGGGAAGTTCACCAGAATTTCGCTATCGAGACCCTGAGACAACTCTCGTTTGTGAAATACCGAGAATGCTTGCCCATGCTCCTACTCAGCACCTACAAAGTTCCATGCCCTGTGGATCGTCACACATTGCTACCAATATTGTACGCCATTGTGAGTATACTTGTGTAACAGTACCGCATCGTATTGCTTCACTGCATACTACCCTGATGCGCTCTCATATATAATGTTGTGTGCATCCACCGTCATGTCTTGCACCATTGTATGTACTCGATGTGCTCGCGCTGCTACAAGCTCCATGACACTCTGCTATAGAGCCAATGTCCTTTGTGAAGTTTCTCTGTTGTCACATATGGTTGAGTCTCCCAGACTGCCATGGATAACCTTGGTTCTACCTATGTCCTCTATATTCCTCCTGAAGTCAGCTTCATCGATCATGTTCATGCATCCGCAACGTGCCTGTATGAGCACTCTCGATCACGGAATTTGGGGGTGTGATAAGCCTCTCCCACTTACAGAATTAGTTGTCCTCAACTGAGCATCCCTTCTTCAGCTAACATCCCATCACGATCCCCCATCCGTTGTGCACCTCCAGATGATGTTTAATTGGAAGAGTGGTGCAAGATTGCACCGCCTCCCTTCATGCACCCTTTCTTCTCACGAACCACTGCATCACGACATGACTTGTCCTTTGCCTTGAGAAGTGGAGTTTCCTCATCAGCTCATGTCCTCGGTGTATCCCTCCTGAATCCAGCAATTCCATAGCTGGTGTGTGGCGGTTCCAACTCCACATGTGGAGTATTCACCTCTACGCTTACTCGTTCTGATCTCGATCATTTCTCATGGGTGTCCCCATATCCGAGGAGATGAGCGCCTTCTACGCTCTGAGCATCTTTAATATCTCGCTCCGCAATGATCATTGGATATGTGGTTCGTCACCACTCCACCCCCATGGACGTCCATCACCTTGTCCATGATGCATCACCCTCTAGAGCTCTGCATCACCTTCTCGTGCATGGATGTTCTTTTATCTGCAGCTTCGGTTGTGTGACTCCAGCGCATACGTTGGTACTCAACGCGTACCTTCATACTCATGCATCCTCAGTCGAGCCTTGGCATCTCCAAAGCACTTGATGGTAGAGGTCCCTCCCTCCTCCGAGTTCGAAGCTCTGATTCTAAGTATTGTGAGGCGTACATTGCGCATAGCACCAATAGCTTCCAAAGGTACCTCACCTTCTCCTTCCTCCTTGTCCGTTCGAAGAGATTTGAGCTTCTCCTTCTTTGGGCACTCGTGCGCCAGATGCAATCCGTCGCATATGAAGCATCCTTTCTCTTGGGTTGCTCCTTCTTCTTGGTGTAATCCGTCGCATATGAAGCATCCCTTTTGATACCCTACAATGTTCGAAGGGAGACCTCCCAATTACTTATCAGGGGCTTCCTTTGTGGTGGGTCATCTCCGGAGAGTCGATTTGAATGTGGTGCTAGAGAGCGGTCGGGTGGGATAGAAGGCGTGCACCCTATCTAAGGGTGGGAAAATGGTTCTACTCAGACATGTGTTATATGTTATACCTATTTTTTCTACTACAAGGATACCTGCGGGAATACATACAGGTCTAGAAGGCCTAATGAGGAGATTTCTCTGGTCAGATGGTAAACAACAACGGGGAGGGATTCACCTTGTGGGTTGAGAGGTGGTGACGCGTAGAAAGAAAGATGGTGGCATCGGGATCCTCGAGCTTGAGTGCATGAATAAGGCCATGTTGTCTAAGTGGGTGTTGAGACTGTGGGGGAAGAAGGAAGATCTGATTTGTAGATTGATAAGGAAGATCTATGGGATTGTTGGTAACCTATATATATCGCCTATCAGGTACCCCCCCCCCCGCTTTGGACAGGTACTAGGAAGATTCTCCCAGATATGAGAGAGGTGCCACATCCGGTTGTTGGTAATGGTGAGACATTTAGCTTCTGGTTGGATAACTGGACAGAGATGGGGCCCCTGAGAGATCGCAACCGCCCCCCCCCCCTTTTTCCTCTCTCACAGAACCAAGACGCCACCGTTGGTTAAATGTGGTCGGTAGGAATGTGGAACCCTTGCTTCCCTATGGCACTCTCGGAACAAAGATTTCAGGAATATGTCGCATTACTTGGTGAGATGGCAGATTTGAGGGCCCCACAATTGGCAGGGATCACTACATTTGGTGTGTTGAGAGGTGCTCGGTGAAAAAAGCATATCATTTCTTCGCACGGAATCCTAACATGGGCGTGGATAACTAGATTTGTGATTTCTAGATCATTTGGAAGTGAAAAATTCAGCAAAAGATTAAATCTTCCTTTGGCTTGTAAGGCATGATCGTTTGCTTACAAAAACGCGATGGGATAACATCCTTCATACCGGAGATCGTACATGTGGCAGATGTAATGAGGAGGATGAGGACATGGAACATCTCTTCTTCAAATGCAGAATTTCATCACCTATATGGGAAGGTGCAGGTAATCCTTGAGTAAAAACAGATGATAGTACATTTTTCTGGAGCTCCATAAGAACAACATGTGGCAACTCACAAGCGAAAGCATCTCCAGCTTTCACCATCCTCCAGGCTATATGGTGTGCTAGGAACAACAATATCTTCAGAGTTGAACAATTTTATATTGGAAATGTTCTCAGTCATTTCAAGGACCTTATGTCGACTTGGTCTCTGTCATGACTATATAAGCTTTTTAACATATCAATTAAAACCCCGCGGTGAGTCCCACCTCATGACCTCACCCTTGTTTCCTTCGTAGAAAAAACTCCCTATGGGAAAAGGTCTTTGGTGAGGGCTATCAAAAGATGTGTAAAGGCGATAAATGTAGCGGGGAATGGGGGGAGAGGGGTTCCGATGACAGCAAAGGAGAGTGGAAGGTGAAGTCTCATGAACTATTCTTCCCATCACCCCTTGCAAAACTACTATTTGAGCTTATTACAATTCCTTCCGATCTATGATTGTTGATGGCAACAAAATTGAGGGTGAAAGAGAGCTGGGAAATGCGGTTGCCGACCATTTTCATGGCTTCTCAAGGAGGGCTTCATCTAGGCCTTAGAGGTGGAGCAGCCTTGGGGCGTCTCACCTCTCGGAGGAGCATACGGCTAGCTTGATTTTACTGCTTACCTTGGAGGAGATTAGGGAGGTTATGTGGAATTTGAATGCAGACGGGGTGTCGAGCCCGGACGGCTTCCCAATTTTCTTTTACAAAGAGTTCTGGGACCTAGTGGGCGGTGAGATTTTGGAGGTTGTGGAGGAGTTTTGTCGGTGCAATGTAGGAATCGAAAGGCTTAACAGGGCTTTGATCTTTCTTCTTTCAAAGTCGGACTCGGTAGAAAGGATTGAAGACTACAGACCGATTGCACTCTCGAATGGAATCTACCTCATAGTAGTTTGGTGATGGCCTCTGAGATTATTTCTGACTAGAAACGTAGCGGCAAGTAGGTCCGCTCTAGAAGGTTGACTTTGCAAAAGCTTATGACACTTTGGATTGGTGGTTTCTGTGGATGGCTCTTTACATGAGAGGCTTTCCGGACGTCTGGATATCTTGGATGAAACGATGCATTACAATGACATTGCTATCAGTGCTGGTTAACGGGCGCCCTGAGGGAGGGTTCTTTCAGCCGCAGAGAGGGGTTAGGCAGGGGTGCCCTCTTGCTCCTCTGCTTTTCATTCTTGCAGCTGATGTCCTAGCCTGCATGGTTGATCGGATTCAGTGTAGGGGAGTTGCCACATGTTACAGATGTGGGGACATGTGTATCCCCTTGCTCCAGTATGCAGATGACACGATCCTGTTTTTGGAGGGCGGTAGGGAGGAGGCTGGTGGCATGGCTCTCGTGTTAGAGATATTTGGGGAGATGTCAGGTCTGAAGCTGAACCATAGCAAATCGATTGTCGTTCCGTTTGGCATGTCGGAGGATGAGGCTAGGGCCTGCAGCTTGGAGTTGGGCACGGGATGTGGTTCCCTTCCTAGTAGTTACATTTCCTCTCACGATAGGAAGAGTCAAGATGTCGGATTGGTTGTCGGTGATGGAAAAGTTGGAAAGGAAATTGACTGGTTGGAAGGCTTCTCTTTTGTCGCAAGGGGGGCGCTTGGTGTTGATTAAGGCGGTTCTCTCCGCGATCTCGGTTTTCCTCTTTTCTTCACGACTCCTCCCGGTGGGAATCAGGAGGCGTATGGAGCGGATGATGCGCAAGTTCCTTCGGAGTAGATCTGGTCAGGAAAGTCGAGGAATGCACGTAGTCGACTGAGAGACCATCACGTTGCCTAAGAAGAATGGTGGGCTTGGGATCAAGAGCTTGGAGTCCCTCAACAAAACTCTTTTGCTCAAGTGGGTGAGCAGGAGTAAGGACGAGAGTATTTGTTGTAAACTAATCAGGAACCTTTATGATGTATCTTTCGCGGGGCCTGGTCTGTTGCGGCAGGGGCCTAATCAATTTGCATTCTGGAAAGGAATCTGAAGATGATGTCTCGCTTTCATGAGCTCTTCATCTCGGTGGTAGGGAATGGCGCCTCTTTTGGTTTCTGGAAGGACGATTGGACGGGGGATGGCCCCCTCTGTGGGTGTTTTCCTCGCCTTTTTGCATTGGCTGACAATTCTGATGTGCGGGTTGTGGACTGTTGGATCAGTGGAAATTGGATGATGTCCTTCAGACCTTCTTTCTCCAACAAAAGCTTGGAGGAGTTCCTCCGTCTCTTCGACTCGTTGGGGCAGGCAAGCAGGCCCTCCTTTGGTCCTGATGTCTAGGTGTGGAAGGATACACTGTTGAGATAGTTATTATTTTTAGTATTATCCTCTTTCTAATTTCCTATTTTTCGTTTCATCTTTCTGTAATTTGCCAAATGGTTCTTCTCCTATATAAGGGAATCCTTGGGCCTCTCATAATGTATCTCAGTATGTTCCCTTAACATGGTATCGGAGCGACGGTCCTAGATCGGAGTTACCGTATCCAACCCTAACCCCACCCTACTCGACACCTGCCCTCCCCCCCACCCCCAAGCCCCAGCGCCGTCCCCAGGCCCCCGCCCCCGCCCGCCCCCAGGCCCGTGTCGCGCACGCGTCAGGCCACAGTGCCCCCACGCCTCACGGCTCTTGTACCGTGCCCCCAGGCCCCCGTGCCTAGCGCCCTTGCGCGCATGCCAACCCCCCCTCCCCCCCGCCTCGCGCCCAATCGTTGCGCCCAGCCACCCGTGCCCGTGCACGCCTGTACCCAGTCGCCCTTGCATCCCTGTGCTACACGCCCAGTCGCCCTTGCGCCACTGCCCACAGTCGCCCTTGCGCCCCTGTGCTGCATTCCCAGTTGCTCGCGCCCCTGCGCGCCAGTGCTTGCCACCCGTGCAATCAGAATCCCGCTTCCAGGACGTCCCTTGCCCTGACCCTGATCCCATCAGCGGATAGGTATGAGATTTGATTTCCATCAAAGATACGAGTTTCGTCAACCAAAGAGGATCAGCAAGGATGGTTGTGTGAATATACATGTACAACCAATCCTTCGTATGATTCTGTAGATTCATTTATATCGGTCTACTTACCAGTCGAATTCCGTTATTTGGCTATCTTACAACATGTCAGACAACAAGGGCGACATCTTCTCGTCCGGAGCCTTCAAGGGCCCGGCTCCCATCACTAAGATGGATGGGACCAACTATGAGTTGTGGTCCACGAAGTTTCTCACCCTCATGCAGTGCAACAACAAGGAGCACATCCTGACAAATCCAGAGCCAGCGGACAAAATCGGGGCAAATGCTTCTTGGAAGCAAGATGACGTGTATGCGCGTGTTTGGCTTTGTGGGACTCTTACTACAGAGATAGCCAATGATAATCTAACTCAGCCAACTGCGAAGGCAATGTGGGAAACTTTGGCATCCACCTATGCCCAAGCGAAGAATAAGGCCAAGATCCTTCAACTACAGTTTAATATCTACAACACCAAGCAGAATGGCCACCCCTTGCATGTTTACTGCTCTTCGCTGCGTGGCATGTTTGAAAAGCTTCATAGCTACATGCCCATTACGACGTCTATTGAGCAGCAAAAGACATATAAGAACTCCACGATGGTTGGAGTTTTCATGGTTGGACTTGATGCAGAATATGATGTTGCACGTACTCATCTTCTTACTGCTACTCAGGGTATTCAGGCTATTATTACAGGGGATGACGAGCAGGGTATTCAAGGTGCCAAGGAGTGATCAACAGTTGATCTCACAAACCCTTGTTGCTCTATCAAGTCCGAGAGCTTTTGGAACCATGCTCTTGGACTCTGCTTGAGGCCATATATAGCCTTGTGTAACCTACAAACCTTCTGACACACACCATTCTCAGTTCGGAAGGCCTATGGTGCCATTTGTAGACCGTCGCATGTTACATCGGAGGTTCTGATTCGGGATTGCAAGTTCGTCTGGTCTTTTGGTATCCCGGAGAGGATTGGTTTTTTCTTGTGGTTGTTTAGAAGGAAGCACCTCATGACTCGAGATCGTTGTGCTAAGATATTTGTGGTAGTGTCGGATAGTTGTCCACTATGTGGCAATGCAATTGAGACGCTGGAACACCTTTTTTCCGCTGCCCGATTTCCTCGCATGTCTGGGGTGAGGTGGGACTGGATTGGATTTGCACCACTTCATTCGACTCCTTTTGGACTTCTCTCTATGGGGCGTGCGATAGACAAAGAAGAGAGGTTCTTCTACCGGTGGCAGTTCTTTGGGCAATTTGGTTGGCCCGTAATGATGTTCTTTTTTCTGGCCAACATTTTATTATGAGAATGTTGGTGGCCACTACAAGAGTTTGCTTGATTCATGGCACTTGTAATGTGTAAGCTGTATTGTTTTTTTATTATATTTATAATTTTAATGGGGTGGACACCTAAGCGTGATTCCCCTTTTTTTGTCTCAAAAAAAATGTTGTTAAGCTATGTGGAAAAGGAAAAATTGTTATCTTTATTACCGGATCAACTGCTGGTGGGAATTATAAGTCAAGTTTCAACAACCTGCAACTTCAAATGTTTTTGCAAGCAACTTGATCGGTATTGATCAATTGAATACCTTTATCCAAGAAAAAATTGGTTCTTCTAGGTGATTGGGCTTAAGTATGGCAATAGCCTTGGCTCTCTCAAGAAAAAGGTTCTTATTTCTTGACCTACAATCTAACAGTATTAATGATGCTTATATTTTCATATGGTGGGCTGAAGGATTCCTGAACAGGTTACTGAAAGCCTATAACACTCCTGAAGATTTTTGAAGATGGGTACTTCTATTTCTGCTTAGTAACAAGGACGCACACCCTCACCCAACCTATAACACTCCTGAAGATTTTTGAAGATGGGTACTTCTATTTCTGCTTAGAAACAAGGACACACACCCTCACCCAAGAGCCAAGAGATGGTGATATCGATGACTAGGAACCAATCGAGATGGGAGTAACATCCCTAATTCTACTAGGTGTAACTGCAGTCCAGAGCATCAATCACAACAAGATTAAAATCGGTGTAACTTGAACACACATCCCCCCCCCCCGAGCCGAGGACAATCCCCTCCAAAAAGCGTGATATTGAAATCACCACCAATCAACCATGGAGACATTAGATAAGAAAGACTGCCCTCCCTCAAATCCTCCCAAAGCCTGATTCCCTTCACCGTATCAGTAGGCCCTTACACATTTGACACCAAAAAATATATCATCGATCGGCCACCTTAGAATCACCCATAAAACATGCTGACCGCTTTTCTATCCTACCAATGAGAAAAGATCTGAATTCTATGCCACAAAAAGGCTGCCAGTCAACTAACAGCATCCACTGCCCTGAACACAAACAAAAGTTGAAATTCCATAGAGCGCCTCTAGACAGACCTACCCATAGGAATAGAGCTCTTACAACGTTGCATTGCCAATTCTGCAAAATTCTATTCATTATAGAGATATTCAATTTGTATTCCATCAATTACAGATATTTTTGTTAGCAATATGAGCCCGAGGCGAACCATTCCTGCAATAAATGTTATTGTAATAAATGATTTATCAATAAAAGTTATTGGTTATGTTTCACTCCCTTTCTGAAATTGATTAAATGAATGCACTATAAGGTCCCTCTGTACAATATGGGTTATGTACCATGGCCAACTTGATAATCATACAGCTGTTGATTAATCAGAGAGGTTGATGCTTGGATGAATATTTAAGGAGTTAGATAGAGGACTCATCTAGCATCATCAAATGATTGTCAAGTGATAATATCCAGCCTGAGTAGGAGATGGCAATCCTTTCTCATTAGGCTAATATCTGATCGACCTCTTGATGCAGGTCCTCTGCATGGGAATAGTGATTCGGAGGTATCAGATTAGTTGAGTCAATGGGTTGACTTAACGAGATCGAGATAACCAAAGACCTATGTTGAATACTGTCACATCATAGGCAAACATCCTCTGACCAGAGACAGATGTATTGCTATATGTCTAAGTGTGTACATTTGGCAGACCAATAGGTTGATGACCTAACCAAGGTCTATACACCGGCGAGCTGGTGTGTATGTAAGGGCATATGAGTAATACGATCTCTCAAAGGGATCATACAGGTTCACTTGTGAACCGGGAGACATGAGCTCACTCATGAGGTGTTGGGACCAAGGTTTAAAAAACGAAAAGCGGAACGAGGCGGTTATCCTGGAATCGAGGCGAGGCGTGGCCTCGAGGCGGTCGAGGCGTAAGCCTCAGTATTACCACCCAAAATATGTAATTTAATAGAGAATATTGTAATAATATTAGTAAGACAATATTATCTAATAAGATTTCAATGTTCTAAAGCAATTAAAGCATATTTCAAGTAACTTCTCAAAACCAACAATAACAAACATCGCCGTTAGACTCTTTGTGTTAATGTAAAAGTCTAAAAGTTTAAGACAAAAGATTAAAATGGTTACAAAACATGATATAAGTTCGAATATTCTACTTCTATTACATGACCAATAGTTCAAAAAACCCAAAGGAGTATTAAGAGAGGTAGCTTTACCATGTCCTAAATTTCTAATCAAGGTTCTGGGCGTTCTGGATTCTCCTGCTCATTGACATTGGCTCCAACTACAACTTCTGCAAAAAGATCATCATCAGAAGAACTACTGCTTATTGGATCATCAAATGAGTCATCCATGTACTTCAACCTTGCTTCATCTTCCCCTTCGTCACTAACTTCGTCATCCTGAAACTCCTCCCCATCAACGTCCACTACTGCTTTACCTATTAAATAATATTAATATTAATTAACTTACTTTTGTTGTGTTTAAAATAACATAGTATGTTAATGAATCATAATTAGTAGTCATTGCCTTTGTCCTTCCTCCTCTTCTGACGTGAATTTCCTTGTCCATCAGCTTCATCCTCGACTTCTACAACGTCATCCTCAATGGGAGTGTTCGCATCAAGTTCTTGAAACGCTTCGAAGTCACAACTTTGGATCTCCGACGCCCATTCATCACCAGAATCGACGTCATCCAAGCATAGAGGATCCTCCACGGTCTTTCTCCTAATCTCTCTATGCTTCAATTTAAGGTTGAACATCACGTAGACCAAATCATTCAATTTGGCTTGTGTAAGTTGATTCCTTCTCTTTGTGTGTACCTAGTGTCAGATTTCCAATATCAATAATATTGTATCATAAATCTTAATAGAATGTAATTGTTAATATTACCTGATTAAAAGAACTCCAGTTGCGCTCGCACCCCGATGCACTACAAGTCAAACTCAAAACTCGGATGGCAAATTTTTGCAACTCAGGACATTCGTCCCTAAATAGAGACCACCAATCCGCTGAAAATGTTATATTTCACAATCATGGTAAATCTTAGATGGTTATCAATTGAAAGAAATAATATAATAAAACAAAATATATACTATCCAGGACTCCTCTTCTTGCGCATACTTATTGCGCTTTCCCATCCAAAAAAACCTCTTGCATGCTTAAAAGCATCAATCTGTAAATCAATTTTTTCCCTTGCAGATGGATCATCTACCATCCTCATGATGCAATCAAACAAGCCTTTTTTAATCTCAAAATGTTTGGAAAATGACAGCTCGTATGTACATTGGGGATTGAGAAAGTATGCTGCTGCATGCAAGTTTGTATGGAGTTGACGATCCCATCTGTCATCCACAATATCCCACAATGTTCGATATTTTGTTTCATCATTGCCCAATGCTTTCGCCATTTCTTCCTTAGCTCTATCCATGGCCTCGTAGATGAAACTCATTGGTGGATATTTTTCAGAATCCACCATCCGCAAAACCAAAACTAACGGTTTCGTCGTTTGTATCACGTAGGCAACACCAGGCCAAAAAGTTTTGCTTCTCAAAATTGTTTGACTTACACTTTTCCCTTGAGGCTTAGAAGCATAGGGACTCTTTTTCCATTAGCTGGAAGTAAAAAAGGATTCCAAAGGATCCTTCATGCTCATCAACTTCTGTACTGTAAGAAAAGCCGTAGCAAAACGTGTGACCACTGGTCGTACCAAATCTCCTCCTATTTGCTTCCTGACCATGGCCAAAACCCATCCATACGCATAGATGTAATTAATAATCCTTTTCGCTTTCTTGAATGCAGAGGCAGGTAGAGGCAATTTCAAGATATCTTCCAACATCAAGTCTATGTAGTGGGTTGCACACGGAGTCCAGTAAAGGTGCTTCCTTTTCTCCATCAACATTTGTCCAGCCGCCTTGTAATTTGAGGCATTGTCTGTAATAACCTGTATAACATTGCCTTCGCCGACCTCCTCTACAATCTCATCCAACAGCTTAAATAGCAAGGTTGCATTCTTCACTTTGTCGGATGCATCTACGGACTTCAAGAACCAAGTGCCTTTCGGGTTGTTCACCAAGAAGTTGATTAAAGAACGACCCTTTACATCTGTCCAATCATCTGACATTATGATGCATCCAGTTTCTGCCCAAGAAGCCCTTGCCTCACTCATAATGTCCTCAATATTCTTTACTTCTTCTTTCAAAATCAAACCACTTAGCTCATAAGCAGACGAAGGCTTCAATCCCCTCCCAAAGGAGCCGACAACATGAATCATAGATGAAAAGGAAGGGCTACTTGCACAGTTAAATGCCAACCCATTCTCAAAGAAGAATCTACCAATGGTACAACAAACACGGCTTCTCTCCTCTTTCTTCCAAGTCTCATTCAATGTAGTTTGATGGCCACTCACCCCAATCGTAGTCGTAGGACTTGGACTTCCCAATGGTGATGGGCCAGCAACAAAGAATTCCATGGGACCTCTTACCCTCTTCATGTTACTAGATCCAGATGGAGAGACTGCTTGATTGTCACCACCAAATGGACTTTGCATGTCAAAGCTATCCGCTCTGCACAATTCTACCATCTCCATCATTGCCCTCTTATTTTTCACTTCGTTGGACGATAATATAGCCTTCATTTCATTCAAAACTTCAGTAGGAACTTGTGCACAACCTTTCACATTTTTTCCGGTCTTTGCGAGATGATGCTTGAGTCTAGCGACTCCACTTGTAATCCTCTTCCCACAAAAATTGCATTGGACATACACATATCCTTTAGATTTTTGAGCCTCCTCCATCTCAAGTTGAACACAATATTTCCACGCGGGATCATTCCGACCTTCAGAATTCTGTTGGCGGAGGTCCAGCAGCTTTGGCACATTCGAAACTATTTCATAAATTTGAGTAAAAAAATAAAAAACGAAAAAAACTTACTGTTGGCGGAGGTCCGGCAGCTTTGCGGTGGAGATTTCGAGCAGCTGAAGGCGACGTGGTGCCTGATGTGCGCAGCGCGCTGCGCGGCGTCGAAGAAGAGCTGCAAACACCTTGGAAGCACCGGCAGGCCGTCGATGGAGGCTAGTCGCGACGAGTTCGGCTAGGGTTTTTCCCTGGAAGGCTCGAAGGAACTGGAAGGGTCGATGGAGGCGACGAGTCCCTTGCAAATTAAGTTTTAAGTGGGTCACCTCGCCTTACACCTCGCCTCGCCTCACAACGCCTCGCCAGACGAGGCGCTTGCCTCGCGAAGGCTGGCTGAGGCGCTCGTCTCAAAACGGATTCTTGCCGCCTCGCCTCGAGGCGTACGCCTCGAGCACCTCGAGACGCGATTTTTAAAACCATGGTTGGGACTGATCAAATTCCATGCATGGTCGTCATCCTTTGGAAGCATGACATGAATTTGAAGGTAAGATATATGCTTTGTGAAAGCATATGATCTGTACCAAATCCCAAGGACCAAGATTGAGAAACTTAGTGATCAAACCATGAAGATGACAGTGTAAAAGTGATCTATATCTTCAGGATGATCATAAGTCTTCCAGTATGCAGGATGTACAGAGATTGGGAATGCATGAGGGTGATTAGATCATAAACGATTGTATAACCATGACGCTTCCATTTCGAGGGAGTGATGAAACAGGTCTGGATTTTAGTGACTCCTCTCAGTAGAGAAGTAACCTAATCTTAGTCCATGTATTGGACATTGATCTGAATGAGATTCAGATGCAATAAGAAGATTAGGTTTACGGCCTTGATTTAATCATGCATCTATGAGAGGTCCATGGGATATGGATTTGAGATGTGATCTCAATATCTAAGTCACTATACGTGGAACAATACAATCGTCATGTCCTTATCTCCAAGTATCTGAGGAGAAATCGCATTATTCTTGAAGGGTTCAAGAATAATTCCATAAGATTTAAGCATTAAGAAGTTGATAATTAAATGTGATTTAACTATCATGATGTATGTGGAATTATCCAGTATAATTAAATGTGATTTAATTATTGTGGATAAGAATAATGTGGATAGTAATATCCAATTATTAATAATATATTATAAATGTGATTTATAATGTATTAGAGAGAGATAATTATAATTTATATTTGTTGATTAAGTATTAATGTGTATTGGATACACAATGTCTAATTAATTGAAAATGTAAATTATATTTTGTTTTGGGTTGTGAATGTGATTCACAAATTTCCAATGGCAAGATTGCAATATTCTCAAAATTAATTATGAATTATTTTTGGAAAATAAATTACAACAAAAGTTGTTGGATTAAATAATGGAGAATTTCATGGAGACATGCAATCTCATGAGATTTCATGAGATTGCCCCCACTTGGTAATAAGTGGATGGCCAACAAGTCCTATATAGAATTGGTGGCCGTCCACTCTATTACATGAGTGGAGATTTCCATGGTAATTATCTCCTTATTTGATTGGTTTAATTTTAGGATTGATGTATATTTGATTTATCAAATATATTTGATCTAAATTAAATCATAAGTTGTTGGTTTTTACCAACAACAATCTTGACCATTGGATTGACATAAATCAATCTCATCCATTAATTTTATATGTCCCATGGATTGAGATCCATGGATCCTAAAACCCTATAAATAGAGAGGCATACCATGCTCTCTTGTACATGCTTTTGGAAGCGCATCTCTCTCTCTCTTTCTCTCCACACATGCCAACTCTCTCTCCCTCTACTTGGTGGTCGTACACAAAAACCCTAGAGGAGATCATCGTCGTCGCCTACGCCACCGCGTCGTCGCTTCGACGATCTTCGGTTCTCTGTCTTCTTGGAGTACTGCACTCACGAAGGAGACGTTCGATCTCGTACGACGAGATCAGGAGATCATCGTGCTTGGATCAACTCGTTGGATTGCGAGGACAACACGACTCATCCCCACGCTCACAAGCTACTTCTCCGACGATCGGACTTGAGACAGGAGGTCTCTTTTCGTAGAGACTCGATCAACCACGCTTCAAGAGGTATTCCTTTATACTTGTTGTGGTTATAGATGAAACGATCCGAAAATCGTTCTTAGATCATGTAGTTTCATCGCATGAAAAATTTTTAAATTACATTGCACAAAACAACTAGTACGACTATTCGTTCTTCGTCGTATTCGATACGACGCTCACGCTTCCGTGATGCGCTTAAGGATTATTCCATATCCTTCAAGTGTTATCAGAACCTTAGGTCAAAGGTTTTGGATACGATCCGCAAACCTAGGACGACTTGGTCGTAGAGATCGCGAAAGTTTTTGTCGCATTTGTTTTTCGCACTTCTGTTTAGTGAATAAATTCAGCCCTGCTTAAATTGTTTTAACACGAATTAATCACTTGGATTTTGTTCCCCATTAAATAAGGAAACCAAAGGATATGAGTTTACGTAATTTGTATTCCGTTTGCTCGAGATATGGTTGTTTTAATGAACATGTATGCACTGTTGCGGGAACTGCAAATCTTAACATGATTAATGAGTTAATTACTGCTTAGATCTGCCTCGAATTGCGTGAAACTTAGGTTCTGTCCTAAATCAAATTCGCAATCTTTGAAAATTGATTTTGTCTAATTTGGATTTAAAATGATTGAGATATGTTAATTTTAGTAAGTAGGGGTCACTGCTGAAATTACAGTCCTAATCAAGAACCATGTGATTGTCAATTAATGAAATTAATTGGTAATTTCAAGAAATAATTATGGAAAATATTTGAGAAATATTGAAAGATGATTATTTTCTTAATTGACTTGGCCTCAACCAATAAATTGATTAGATTTGATCTAAATCATAATTGAAAACACAATCATCAAACTCCTTGCTTGAATAGGATTGGAAATTTGTCTAGCAAATTTCCTTATAATCAAAAATGTTTTGATTATTACTATATGGTATAATTTTGGTTGAAGAACCGATGATCATCTCAAATACAAATTGATCTATTTGGCATTATTCTTTCCCGAGGCGGATATGGTGTCTAGTCGGAGATCGTTGTGGTAGCGGGTTGCAACGTATGTGGTCCGTCCCACTCTCGTCGGTATTGACCATGACAGCGGGTAGGGACTTGATAATGCCGAAGAAATCAAGATGTATTTTCTAATTATTAAAATTCAAATTAATACGTACTTTGAGAATAATACCATATATATATTCAAGTAAAACAATCAAGTTTGTTGATTGAATTGGATTGATAATTAATTTAATATAATTGAATTAATTATGTCCAATTAAGACACTCTATTATGAATAGAGTTGTTGATTCCCTTGGAAGAATTAATTACATGAATATGATTCATAATAATTAATTAAATTTAAATATGAGATGGAGGATCACACAAGTGACATCCATGGTCTCCCGTTAAGGTGAAGGATTTCGTCGTCGGATATTATATGTAGGAGACGCATGTCCGAAGTGACAGCTCCTGCATATGATCCACTTGGATCGGGCACGTCGCTTCTCAAAAGAGTAAGGACGTATGCGTAGTGACCCCAATATGGGGTCCTCAAATTATTGGGACGATATTGGATTGCGCATAACGAGTTCTATTCCTGTTGACGGTTGGTTCAAATAATGACGGGTCAACATCACCTTAGGGGTGGTGGGCCCGGGTATTAAAGACCGAATTGAGAAATGCAAGTTGGACTTGCAAGGCGGAATGTGTTCCCGCTTCTCTTTATTGGAGTTATAGGTTCTCATATTATTGGGATATGACAAAGATAAAGAGGAGATCCCGGTTCTTGCTTGAGATATAGCGGTAAGTATATCTCTTACTTTGAAAGTGATTAAAGGAATAAACTTTCATAGTTGACAGAGTAAGACTAATTTGATTTAAAATGCCTTGATCAAATAAAAAATAAATTGAATATATGATTATACGTTCTAATATAGTGCATTCTTAATTTCAGAAAATGAAGTCCATGAACCCACTGAGCAGGCTTCTGGAGGTCAACCAGTTGACCGGACCAAATTACTCGGATTGGATCCGTAATTTGGAGCTTGTTCTCTCAGCCGAGCGCATAAGTTATGTGCTCTCAGAAGACAAGCATGAAAACCCTAAATCAAAGGAAGAGAAAGCATATAATGACAAGTATGATGAAGATCATGTCTTGGCTAGATGCTACATCTTGGGTTCTCTCTCCAATGTTCTTCAGAAACAACATGTAGAGAAGAGTACTTGCCAGAAGATAATGTAGAATCTGAAAGATATGTTTGGTGACATTAACCGCACCCAGCGGTACAATGTTATGAAACAACTCGTTCGCCGCAAGATGCAAGAAGGAACTTCGGTCCGTGAACATGTACTCAAAATGTTTGGGTACTTGTCGGAGCTGGAGACTCTGGGGGCAAACATGGATGCAGACATGCAATCTGATTTCATTTTATTGTCGTTGCCCAAGTCTTTCAATAACTTTGTGCTTTCATTCCACATGAACAAGCTGGAATTGACAAACGCTGGGCTTCTTGTTGCATTAACTACAGAAGACGTAATGAAGAAAGATGGTCCCGCTGGCAGTGCAATGGTTGCACAGGTCAGAGTGAAGCGCGGTCGGAAGCAAGGTTCCCGAAAGGGCCCGGCCCAGAAGAGAAAGAAGAAGGGACAAGGTGATGGCCCATCTTCCCATGCATCCACTCTAATGGTGTCGAAGAAAACCGACGTCTGTCACCACTGCAAGAAGCCGGGGCACTGGTGGCGTAATTGGCCGGATAACCTGAAGTCAGTCGATAAAGGTAAAGCCCCAGCAGGTATGAAATCTACTTTTATCATTGAAACCAGCTTTCTCGTTGGACGAGAAGGAAGTTGGGTTGTTGATTCTGGTCCTTCTGTTCTGTATGCAATTTGTTGCATTTGTTTTAGGAAACTAGAAAACTAGAAGAAGGGGAGATAGTCATCCAGATGGGATCTGATGCAAGTCTTGCAGCACTAGCCGTCGGGACTTGTCGGCTATCATTATCTAGTGGTAGAGTCCAAGTACTTAAAGAGTGTCTCTATGTACCTGAAGTCAGGAGGAATTTGATATCTGTATCTAAGCTAGTTAGAAGTGGATATTCATTCCTTTTCTGTAATAAATTAGTCATAAATTATTATGATAAATATATTGCAGATGGTATTTTGACTTCTGGTGGACTCTATGAATTGGCATTAACGAACATGTCATGAATGTTACAACCACTAATAAAAACCCTAAAAGATCCAGGGATAATAAAAATCATTCAAACATGATTTGGCATCAAAGGCTTGGTCATTTATCTGTTGATAGGATCAATAGATTGATAAAGGATGGACCTTTGGATTTTCTACAGGTTCAATCTTTACCTACCTGTGAACATTGTATTCGAGGTAAAATGACTAGGATGCCTTTCCGTAACAAGGTTACAAGATGCGAAGCTATTATTGACCTAATACATACCGATGTATGTGGTCCATTCAGTACCGTGACTCGAAATGGATATCGATATTATTTGACGTTTATTGATGACCATTCGCGATACGGGTTTGTCTTCCTATTACGTCATAAATCTGAAACCTTTGAAAAGTTCAAAGAATTCAAGGCTTTGGTTGAGAACCAAACCGATAGGAAGATTAAACGAATTTGATTTGATCGAGGTGGCGAGTACCTCTCAGATGAATTCAAGGAATACCTTAAAGAGAATGGAATTGCCTCCAATCTCACTACTCCTGGAACTCCCCAACTTAATGGTGTTGCTGAAAGACGCAGCAAGACCATCATGGATACGGTCCGTTCAATGATGAGCAAAGCACATTTACCACTTAGTTTCTGGGGATACGCAGTAGAGACTGCAATATATATCATGAATAAGATTCCTAGCAAATCTGTACCTAAGACTCCTCATGAGCTCTGGTATGGAACCAAACCTAGTGTTAATCACTTGAGGGTTTGGGGTTGCATGGTTCATGCGAAGAACGTGGACGCAAATAAGCCGGAATCTCGCACTCGTGAGTGTTACTTCATTGGGTATGTTAAGATGGTATTGGATACCAACTCTATGACCCTGAGACCCAAAAGGTTTTTGTCTCTAGAGATGTGAAATTTTTGGAGGATGATTTCCTCAAAGGTCAAGACAAAAGTGAACTAGAGGAACTCATACAATCCCGTGAGAATTCTGAGCTTCCTAGACTAGAAACTGAAGAAGTAATAAAGATGAAACAACCATACCTCTTCGAAGGAGTTCGAGGGTGGTTGCACCACCTGAAAGGTATGGATTCCATGTGTCAAGTGAAACTGACAATGATCCTACTTCATTTCATAAAGCACTCGCGAATCATAACATGAATAGATGAATGCTAGCAATGAAGTCAGAAATTGACTCCATGCATAAGAATAGTGTATGGACCCTAGAGGATCCACCTAAAGGGGTACAACCCATTGGGTGTAAATGGATCGTTAAGAGAAAGAGGGGACCTGATGGGAAAGTAGAGACTTTAAGGCACGGCTCGTAGCCAAAGGCTACACACAGAGAGAAGGCATCGACTACGATGAGACATTCTCTCATGTGGCTATGCTTAAATCCATCAGGACACTGCTGGCTATAGCTGCATATCTTGACTACGACATCTGGCAGATGGACGTCAAGACGGCTTTCCACAATGGATACCTCGAGGAGGATATCTATATGGAGCAGCCCCAGGGCTTCATAACTGAGGATGGCAAAGTATGCAAGCTGAAGACATCCATCTATGGGCTCAAGCAAGCTTCCCATAGCTGGAACATCAGATTTGACGAAACCATAAAGAGTTATGATTTTGTGCAGAACCCTGATGAGCCTTGTGTGTACAAGAAGCTTAGTGGGAGCGCCATTGTGTTCATCGTGCTTTATGTAGATGACATCCTTATCATTGGGAATGATACAGGGATGATGACCATGGTGAAGATTAGGCTATCCCATACCTTTGAGATGAAAGATCTTGGAGAAGACTCTTACATCTTAGGTCTGAAGTTGTTCAGAAATCAAGAGAAGAGGATATTGGGATTGTCACAACATGGATACATTAAGAAGATTCTTGAACGATTCCGTATGGATAGTTCCAAGAAAGGATTCATACCCTTAAGACATGGTATCCACCTGTCTAAAGGAATGGCTCCTCAAACTGTTGAGGAAAAGAAAGCCATGGCTGGATGCCCTTATGCATCAGCTGTAGGAAGCTTAATGTATGCCATGATGTGTATACTAGGCCAGATATCTGCCATGCAGTGGGAGTGGCAAGTCGTTACCAATCCTGCTATGGAGAACAACACTGGAATGCAGTAAAGAACATATTCAAATTTCTAAGACGGACGCAAGATTACATCTTGGTCTATGGAGATGGTGATCTCCAAGTCTTGGGATATACAGATTCTGACTTCCAATCGGATATTGATGATCGAAAGTCGACATCAGGGTTTGTATTCCTGTTGAATGGTGGTGTTGTGAGCTGGAGAAACAAGAAGCAGGACACTACAGCAGATTCAACAACAGAAGCCGACTACATTGCCGCATCGGATGCTGCAAAGGAGGCGGTGTGATTACGCAAGTACGTCCTGAAGCTTGGCGTAGTTTCCTCTGATACTCTCATCCCGCTACTCTGTGATAACACGGGAACCATTGCCCAGGCGAAGGAACCCAGATGGCATCAGAAGAGCAAGCACGTAGAAAGGAAATACCACATCATTCGGGAGATTCAAAAGTGTGGTGACATCATCATCACCAAGGTGGCCTCTGCCGACAACGTTGCTGATCCTCTTACCAAACCTCTGACACAGAAGGTTTTCGACCAGCATAAATGAGTATGAGTTTAAGGATTGTTCCTGAATGGTTACAAGGACTAGTGGGAGATTGTTAGCAATGTGAGCCCGCGGCGAACCATTCCTGCAATAAATGTTATTGTAATAAATGATTTATCAATAAAAGTTATTGGTTATGTTTCACTCCCTCTCTGAAATTGATTGAATGAATGCACTATAAGGTCCCTCTGTACAATATGGGTTATGTACCATGGCCAACTTGATAATCATACAGCTGTTGATTAATCATAGAAGTTGATGCTTGGATGAATATATAAGGAGTTAGATAGAGGACTCATCTAGCATCATCAAATGATTATCAAGTGATAATCTCCAGCCTGAGTAGGAGATGGCAATCCTTTCTCATTAGGTTGATATCCTATCGACCTCTGGATGCAGGCTCTTTGCATGAGAATAGTGACTCGTAGGTATCAGATTAGTTGAGTCAATGGGTTGACTTAACGAGATCGAGATAACCAAAGATCTATGTTGAATACTGTCACATCATAGGCAAACATCCTCTGACCAGATACAGATGTATTGTTATATGTCTAAGTGTGTACATTTGAAAAGCCAATAGGTTGATGACCTAACCAAGGTCTACACACCGACGAGCTGGTGTGCATGTAAGGGCATATGAGTAATACGATCTCTCAAAGAGATCATACAGGTTCACTTGTGAACCAGGAGACATGGTCTCACTCATGAAGTGTTGGGACTGATCAAATTACATGCATGGTCGTCATGCTTTGGAAGCATGACATGAATTTGAAGGTAAGATATATGCTTTGTGAAAGCATATGATCTGTACCAAATCCCAAGGACCAAGATTGAGAAACTTAGTGATCAAACCATGAAGATGACAGTGTAAAAGTGATCTACATCTTCAGGATGATCATAAGTCTTCCAGTATGCAGGATGTACAGGCATTGGAAATGCCTGAAGGTGATTTGATCATAAACGATTGTATAACCATGACGCCTCCATTCCGAGGGAGTGATGAAACAGGTCTGGATTTTAGTGACTCCTCTCAGTAGAGAAGTAACCTAATCTTAGTCCATGTATTGGACATTGATCTGAATGAGATTCAGATGCAATGAGAAGATTAGGTTTACAGCCTTGATTTAATCAAGCATCTATGAGATGTCCATGGGATCTGGATTAGAGATGTGATCTCAATAACCAAATCACTATACGTAAAACAATACAATCGCCATGTCCTTATCTCCAAGTATCTGAAGAGAAATCGCATTATTTTTGAAGGGTTCAAGAATAATTCCATAAGATCTAAGCATTAAGAAGTTGATAATTAAATGTGATTTAACTATCATGATATATGTAGAATTATCCAATATAATTAAATGTGATTTAATTATTATGGATAAGAATAATGTGGATAGTAATATCCAATTATTCATAATATATTATAAATGTGATTTATAATGTATTAGAGAGAGATAATTATAATTTATATTTGTTGATTAATTATTAATGTGTATAGGATACACATTGTCTAACTAATTGAAAATGTAAATTATATTTTGTTTTGGGTTGTGAATGTGATTCACAAATTTCCAATGGCAAGATTGCAATATTTTCAAAACTAATTATGAATTATTTTTGGAGAATAAATCACAACAAAAGTTGTTGAATTAAATAATGGAGAATTTCATGGAGACATGCAATCTCATGAGATTTCATGAGATTGCCCCCACTTGGTAATAAGTGGATGGCCACCAAGTCCTATATGAAATTGGTGGCCGTCCACTTTATTACATGAGTGGAGATTTCCATGGTAATGATCTCCTTATTTGATTGGTTTAATTTTAAGATTGATGTATATTTGATTTATCAAATATATTTGATCTAAATTAAATCATAAGTTGTTGGTTTTTACCAACAACAATCTTGACCATTCGATTGACATAAATCAATATCATCCATTGATTTTATATGTCCCATGGATTGAGATCCATGGATCCTAAAACCCTATAAATAGATAGGCATACCATGCTCTCTTGTACATGCTTTTGGAAGCACGTCTCTCTCTCTCTCTTTCTCTCCACACACGCCAACTCTCTCTCCCTCTACTTGGTGGCCGTCCACCAAAACCATAGAGGAGATCATCGTCGTCGCCTACGCCACCGCGTCGCCGCTTCGACGCTCTTCGGTTCTTCGTCTTCTTGGAGTGCTGCACTCACGAAGGAGACGTTCGATCTCGTACGACGAGATCAGGAGATCATCGTGCTTGGATCAACTGGTTGGATTGCGAGGACAACGCAACTCATCCCCGCGCTCGCAAGCTACTTCTCCGACGATCGGACTTGAGACAGGAGGTCTCTTTTCGTAGAGACTCGATCAACTACGCTTCAAGAGGTATTCCTTTATACTTGTTGTGGTTATAGATGAAACGATCCGAGAATCGTTCTTGGATCATGTGGTTTCATCGCATAAAAATTTTTTAAATTCCGCTGCACAGAACAACTAGTACGACTAGTCGTTCTTCGCCGTATTCGATACGACGCTCACGCTTCCGTGATGCGCTTAAGGATTATTCCATATCCTTCAAGTGGTATCAGAACCTTAGGTCGAAGGTTTTGGATACGATCCGCAAACCTAGGACGACTTGGGTTCGTAGACGTCGTGAAAGTTTTTGTCGCATTTGTTTTTTGCACTTCTGTTTAGTGAATAAATTCGGCCCTGTTTAAATTGTTTAAACACGAATTAATGACTTGGATTTTGTTCCCCATTAAATAAGGAAACCATAGGATATGAGTTTACGTAATTTGGATTCCGTTTGCTCGAGATATGGTTGTTTTAATGAACATGCATGCACTGTTGCGGGAACTGCAGATCTTAACATGATTAATGAGTTAATTACTGTTTAGATCTGCCTCGAAATGCGTGAAATATCACTTAGGTTTTGTCTTAAATCAAATTAGCAATTTTTGAAAATTGATTTTGTCTAATTTGGATTTAAAATGATTGAGATATGTTAATTTTAGTAAGTAGGGGTCCCTGCTCAAATTACAGTCCTTATCAAGAACCATGTGATTGTCAATTAATGAAATTAATTTTTAATTTCAAGAAATAATTATGGAAAATATTTGAGAAATATTAGAAGATGATTATTTCCTTAATTGACTTGGCCTCAACCAATAAATTGATTAGATTTGATCTAGATCATAATTGGAAATACAATCATCAAACTCCTTCCTTGAATAGGATTGGGAATTTGTCTAGCAAATTTCCTTAAAATCAAAAATGTTTTGATTATTACTATATGGTATAATTTCGGTTGAAGAACCGATGATCATCTCAAGTACAAATTGATCTATTTGGCATTATCCTTTCCCGAGGCGGATATGGTGTCTAGTCGGAGATGGCTGGGGTAGCGGGTTGCAACGTATGTGGTTCGTCCCACTCTCGCCGGTACTGGTCATGACAGCGGGTAGGGACTTGATAATGCCGAAGAAATCAAGATATATTTTCTAATTATTAAAATTCAAATTAATAGGTACTTTTGAGAATAATACCATATATATATTCTGTTGGGAAAAGAGTCTTCGATAATTATTCAGAAAAACCCTAGGCTCTCTTATATAGGGAGAGACCTTAAGGGTAAATTACAATGAGGTCTATAAAAGATAAAGAAATAACGAGAAGATACATAAAGAGATAATAATACTAGAAACTATCTCTACATTCTCCCTCAAGGTGGAGCATAGATGTCTATCATGCTCAGCTTGGATGAACATCTCTGAAAAGGTCCTCTGAGCAGTGGCTTAGTGAATACATCTGTAGTCTGATCTCCTGAGCTCACATGTGCAGTAGATATCAATCCTCTCTGGATCAAGTCTCTAGTATAGTGGCAGTCAACTTCAATTTGCTTGGTCCTTTCATGGAAAGTTGGATTGTTGGCAATGAATAATGCTGTCTGATTGTCACACTGAAGCTTCATAGGTAGGGGCACAGCTACATGTAGATCTTCTAGTACGGAACGAACCCACATCATTTCCGTGCTGGTTTGAGCCATGGCCCTATATTCGGATTCGGCACTGGACCTTGCCATAACAGTTTGTTTCTTGTTTTTCCAAGAAACCAGAGAGCCTCCAACAAACATTGCGAATCCTGAGGTTGATTTTCGATCCTTAGGGCATCCTGCATAATCTGCGTCTGCACACGCTGAGACGGATAAGTTTGTGCCCTTTCTGAATAGCAGCCCTGAACCTGGAGAAGACTTCAGATACCTCAGTATCAAATGTATAGCATCCATGTGAACTTGTCTTGGCTGCTCCATAAATTGACTCACCCTGCTAACTGCGAATGCAATGTCTGGATGAGTTATGGTAATGTAGAGGAGTTTTCCCACCATTTCTCTATATCTCCTCTTATCTACTTCATCAGTATCACCATCATACAACTTCATGCTAGGGTCCATGGGAATACTTGATGGTTTGCATCCATCCATGCCAGTCTCAATCAGGAAGTCTGTAATGTACTTCCGTTGGGTCATCACCAAGCCCTGTGCATTCCTTGCAAATTCCAACCCCAGAAAGTATCTTAGGGTTCCAAGATCCTTTGTAACGAACTGACGGCCTACGAATGCCTTCGTCCTTTCTATGCCCTGAACATCGTCTCTTGTAACAAGAATATCATCCACATAGACCATAATGACAACCGTACCTGCCGATGACTTCTGGACAAACAACGAGTGATCGGCATTTGACCTCTTGAATCCATGTTGCTCAATTAGGTTGGACAGCTTCTGGAAACCATGCTCTCGGACTCTGTTTGAGGCCATATATCGCTTTGTGAAGTCTACAGACCATCTGCTTCTCCCCCTCAGCAGTAAACCCAGGTGGTTGCTGCATGTAGACTTCCTCCTGTAAGTCCCCCGTACAGAAAGGCATTCTTGACATCGAGTTGAGATATACTCCAATCACGGACCACAGCAACAGACAAGAGGATACGAAGAGTAGAGTGTCTCGCCACTGGAGAGAACGTATCCATGTAATCCACGCCATAGGTTTGTGTAAACCCACGAGCGACCAAGCGTGCTTTGTACCTATCCAACGTGCCATCTACGTGATATTTAACTGTTGAAGACCCACTTACAGCTCACAACGGATGCATCAGGAGGTGCAGGGACCAAAGACCATGTGCCACGGGACTGCAAGGCCCTCATCTCTTCTTCCATAGCTAATCTCCAGCAATCATTCTGCAAGGCTTCCTGCTAGGTCCGTGGTATATCCACGGAAGATAAGGCTGTGGGAAATCTCTGAAAATCACCAGTGAGACGGTGAAAGGAAACCTGTGAAGCAAATGGATAAGAGGCACATTGCCGCCTCTGCTTCCGAATAGCAATCGGAACATCAAGATCATCATCCGCTGCACTGGATGGGCTAGTGTCGTCCTGTACTGAAGAATCTTGCACATGTACCACACCTGACCCGTCAGTAGTAATGCCATCTGAACATACCTGAGGCGTGATGAGTGGCTGATGTGTAGTCTGAGCAGGACCTGACCGACGCGTATAGAATTTAGGTAACGGTGAAACGATAGGTCGTGGCATAGGTGGAGGAGGTGGTGGTGGTGGTGGTGGTGCTGGCGTGGGGACAGACACAGGGGTAGACTCAGGTGAACTCCATGTAGGTGGTGGAGGAACATAGACATCATCAGTGGCAGTGGATGGTACTATTCTGTCACCTGCAGGAGAGAAATACATGACAGACTCAAAGAAAGTGACATCAGCACTCACGAAGTACCTCTTAGTCATAGGATCATAATACCGGTAGCCCTTCTGAGTCCTGCAATAACCAACAAAGACGCACTTGACTGCTCTAGGAGAGACTTTGTCAAGTCCGGGAGATAGACGATGAACGAAAGCCACAGTACCAAAGACACGTGGAGTCAGAGAGAATAACTCCTTGTCTGGAAAAATAAAAGAGATAAATATATTCTCACCAAGAACTGAGGATGACATTCGATTGACCAGATAACATGCAGTAAGAACAGCGTCCCCCAGAATGAAATAGGAGCACAACTCTGAATCAACAGGGTTCGAGTAATATCCAAGAGATGGCGATGCTTTCTTTCCGCCACACCATTTTACTGTGATGTATATGCACAAGTGGTTTGGTGAATAATACCCTTTGATGAAAGAAATTGAGAAAGTGAGCGTGTACAGAATTCTAGGGCATTATCCGTCCGAACATATTTGACTGAGGAAGAGAAAACATTATGCACTTCATTAATCAAATTTTTGATCACATCTCCTGCTTCAGATTTATTCTTCAAAGAAAGACCCATGATACACGAGAAAAATCATCCACTAGCACAAGATAAAATATGTGCCCCTGATGATCGGGAACATGACTCGGACCCCATATATCTATATGTAACAACTCGAATGGGGAGCTACTGCTCTGACTATGACGACTTGGAAAGCTCGACCTATGATGCTTTCTCAACTGACATGCTTCACATCGGAAAGACGAACTAGGAGAGATCTGGGGCAGAAGATGACGCATTTTCTGGAGCGGAAGGTGACCAAACCGGAGATGCCAGATGTACGGAGAGACTGGTCCGGCAGAATGAGCGGAGACGCCAGCATAAGAATCCTGAACCAGCCCATATAAACCATTCTGCTCAGAGCCACAGCCAATCACCTTGCTCGTGAGTATGTCCTGAAAAATGAGAGAAGACGGGTCAAATATAGCACGATAATTCAAATCCTTCGTAATCTGACTAATAGATAACAGATTCGTTGAGAACTCAGGAGCATGTAGGACATTCTGTAGCTGCATAGTGGAGGATAGGAAGACCTCCCCCTGTCCAACAAGGGGCGAATGGGTACCATCTGCGATCTGCACTAAACGGCCGGGAGGAATGTCCCTGTAGGCCTGTAATCTATCTCTATCTCGGCATAGATGATGTGTGGCTCCCGAATCTATAACCCAGTCAGATATATCATGAGATGGTGTGAAGGCAGTAGATCTACCTGAGGTACTAGCAGCGGCTGATGAACTGACAGAGGCAGTAGCAGCAATATCTGAAGAACCACCAGACGAATCACCAGATGAATGTGGCATAATATCTCGGAGACGGGCCACAAGTTCATCAAATCGATTATCTGCAGTAGACGGTAATGGAGACTGAGAGTGCTCTGCAACACGTGCCGATGCTGGGAACCCATGCTTAGAATAGCATGTCTCTTCCGAGTGTCCTGTGCGGTGACAATAGGAGCATGTCTGACTGAAGCGACCACCCCTTCCCTTGGGTCTACGGCCAAGTCCACGACCACGACCAGAAGGCGGGCCACCTCTCCCACGCGAGACTGCCATCGCTGTTGGGGGTGGAGTAGAAGAGCTGGAGGAAACAGGAATGCCACTGAGCCTTCTGTAAACATCCTCCACTGGAGGAATAATTGCATCAGCTAGGATCTGAGAACGGGCGGCATCATATTCAGGATCAAGGGCCGCAAGTAGAACACCCACCTTGGTGGCGTTCCGAAACGTCTTCTGCTGCTCAGGAGTAGTAGTGAGTGGAATGGTACTGTATAACTTCTCAAACATCCCTCTTAGGGATGTGTATAGGGAATGGAGAGGTCTGTCGCTCTGCTTCATTGTGAAAATGTCATGCTGAAGCTGCAACATCTCTGTCTCATTTCGCACCTGCGAATATGTGTCGGCAAGAATGTCCCACCTTGCCTTAGCAGTGGGCTGATGGAGGACGTCATTAGCAATCTCCATCGTCAATGTACCAGACAACCAGACCTTTGCGTAGGAGTCATCAGCCTCCCATGAGGCATATATCCATGTCTTCTCCGCAGCCTCATCCTCGGTAAGAATGTGTTTCTTACCATTCGACTTCATGAGGCTCATGAACTGCATAGCCCAGAGCTCATAGTTAGACCCGTCCATCTTCACTATTGGCGCAGGACCTTTGAATGCGCCGGTGGAGGGCATATCGACTTTCGATTCTGACATACTGCCACTGGAGAAGAACTAGGGTATGTAGACAAGGTGATGAATGTCTACACCAACTGCATCGGATTTGAGTGCGTATGTAGACGTTACGCACTCAAATCCATATATCGGCGAAGGGAGGACTAGGGCACGCCTTAGAGGAGGCTTACAGCCCTTGCAGCGGCAAGGATGCCGCCTGGGACGGTGTGCGGCTGGCTGGACACCGCCGGGGGGGCCTTGGGCGGTGGGCTGGGGGCCTCGGGCGGCGGGCTGGAGGCCTTGGACCACGTGGGGGCCTAGGCCGAGAAGGAGAAACCCTAGGGCGGCGGGGAGAGGCCCTAGGGAGAGAGAGAGAGGGAGCCGAAGATCGGCGCCGAGGAGAGGGCGGCGGGTGGGGAAGGGGGCAGCGGGAGTGGAGAGCCCTAGGGCTGCTCTGATACCATGTTGGGAAAAGAGTCTTCGATAATTATTCAGAAAAACCCTAGGCTCTCTTATATAGGGAGAGAAATTAAGGGTAAATTACAAAGAGGTCTATAAAAGATAAAGAAATAACGAGAAGATACATAAAGAGATAATAATACTAGAAACTATATTTACATATTCAAGTAAAACAATCAAGTTTGTTGATCTATTATGAATAGAGTTGTTGATTCCCTTGGAAGAATTAATTACATGAATATGATTCATAATAATTAATTAAATTTGAATATGAGATGGAGGATCACACAAGTGACATCCATTGTCTCCCGTTAAGGCGAAGGGTTTCGTCGCCAGATATTATATATAGGAGACGCCTGTCCGAAATGACAGCTCCTGCATATGATCCATTTGGATCGAGCTCGTCGCTTCTCGAAAGAGTAAGGAAGTATGCATAGTGACCCAATATCAGGTCCTCATATTATTGGGGCGATATTGGATTGCGCATAGCGAGTTGTATTCCTGTTGACGGTTGGTTCAAATAATGACGAGTCAACATCACCTTAGGGGTGGTGGGCCCGGGTATTAAAGACCGAATTGGGAAATGCAAGTTGGACTTGCAAGGCGGAATGTGTTCCCGCTTCTCTTTATTGGAGTCATAGGTTCTCATATTATTGGGATATGACAAAGATAAAGAGGACATCCCAGTTCTTGCTTGAGATATAGCGGTAAGTATATCTCTTACTTTGAAAGTGATTAAGGGAATAAACTTTCATAGTTGACAGAGCAAGACTAATTTGATTTAAAATGCCTTGATCAAATAAAAAATAATTGAATATATGATTATATGTTCTAATATTGTGCATTCTTAATTTAAGAAATGAAGTCCATGAACCCACTGAGCAGGCTTCTGGAGGTCAACCAGTTGACCGGACCAAATTACTCGGATTGGATCCGTAATTTGGAGCTTGTTCTCTCAGCCGAGCGCATAAGTTATGTGCTCTCAGAAGACAAGCATGAAAACCCTAAATCAAAGGAAGAGAAAGTATGCAATGACAAGTATGATGAAGATCATGTCTTGGCTAGATGCTAAATCTTGGGTTCTCTCTCCAATGTTCTTCAGAAACAACATGTGGAGAAGAGTACTTTACCAGGAGATAATGCAGAATCTGAAAGATATGTTTGGTGACATTAACCGCACCCAGCGGTACAACGTTATTGTTGGGAAAAGTAAGTGATCTGTTATTCAAAGGAACCCTAGGCTCTCTTATATAGGGAGAGACCTCAAAGGTAAAATACATAGTAGTCTAGAGAGAAATAAAAATTACGAACAGGTACATAACATATAATAATATCTATCTCTACACTCTCCCTCAAGGTGGAACATAGATGTCTATCATGCTCAGCTTGGAAGAACATCTCTGAAAAGGTCCTCTGAGCAACGGCTTGGTGAATACGTCAGCAGTCTGATTCCCTGAGCTCACGTGAGCTGTAGATATCAATCCTCTCTGAATCAAGTCTCTAGTGTAGTGGCAGTCGACTTCAATTTGCTTTGTTCTTTCATGAAACGCTGGATTGTTGGCAATAAACAAGGCTGCCTTATTGTCACACTGAAGCTGCATGGGTAGAGGTACGGCTACATGTAGATCCTCTAGTCAGATCGAACCCACATCATCTCCGTGCTTGCTTGCGCCATGGCCCTATATTCGGATTCAGCACTGGACCTTGCCACAACAGTTTGTTTCTTGCTTTTCCAAGAAACCAGAGAGCTCCCAACAAAAACTGCAAATCCTGAGGTTGATTTTCGATCCTTAGGATATCCTGCATAATCGGCATCTGCGTATGCTGAGATAGATAAATATGTGCCCTTTCGAAACAGCAACCCTGAACCTGGAGAAGACTTCAGATACCTCAGTATCATGTATATGGCATCCATATGAACTTGTCTTGGCTGCTCCATAAATTGACTCACCCTGTTTACTGCAAAGGCAATATCGGGACGAGTTATGGTAATATAAAGGAGCTTACCCACCATTTCTCTGTATCTCCTCTTGTCCACTTCAGCTGTGTCATCATCATACAGCTTCATTCTTGGATCCATGGGAATACTTGATGGTTTGCATCCAGCCATGCCTGTTTCAGTCAAGAAATCTGTAATGTACTTCCTTTGGGTTATTACCAGACCTTGTGCATTCCTGGCAAATTCCAACCCCAGAAAGTATCTTAGGGTTCCAAGATCCTTCGTGACGAACTGATGGTCTAGGAATGCCTTCGCCCTTTCTATGCCCTGAATATCATCTCCTGTAACCAGAATGTCATCAACATAGACCATGATAACAACCGTACCTGCCGATTACTTCTGAACAAACAACGAGTGGTCTGCATTCGACCTCTTGAATCCTTGTCGTCTATCAGATTCGAAAGCTTCTGGAACCACGCTCTTGGACTCTATTTGAGGCTATAAATTGCCTTGTGAAGTCTACACACCATATGCTTCTCCCCCTCAGCAGTAAACCCTGGTGGCTGTTGCATGTAGTTCCTTCTACAGATCACCATACAAGAAGGCATTCTTGACATCCAGTTGAGATATACTCCAGTCACGTACCACAGCAACTGATAAGAGAATGCGAAGAGTAGAATGACGAGCCACTGGAGAAAATGTATCCATATAATCCACGCCATAGGTATGTGTAAAACCTCGCGCAACCAGCCGTGCTTTGTACCGATCTAGACTACCATCAGCGTGGTATTTAACTGTGAATACCCACTTACAGCTCACAATAGATGCATCAGGAGGAGCAATAACTAAGGTCCATGTGCCACGAGACTGTAAGGCACGCATCGCATCTTCCATAGCCTTTCTCCAGCAATCAATCTTCATAGCTTCCTGGTAGGTCCGTGGTATGTCCATGGAAGATAAAGCTGCAGGAAATCTCTGAAAGTCGCCTGTGAGGCGATGAAAAGACACCTGTAAAGCAAAGGGATAAGATGTACACATCCGCTTCTGCTTCCGGATAGCAATAGGAAGATCAAGATCATCTTCTGTTGTACTGGATGGTGTAGTCTCCTCCTATAATGAAGAATCCTGCACATGTACCATGTCTGACCCGTCAGTAGTAATGCCATCTGAACATACCTGAGGCGTGATGGATGTCTGACGTGTAGCCTGAGCAGGGCCTGACCGACGCATATAGAATTTTGGTAAAGGTGGAATAGGAGGTCGAAGAGGTGGTGGAGGTGGAGGTGGTGGTGGTGAAGATGACGTAGAAACAGGAATGGACTCAGGTAAACTCCAAGTAGGAGGTGGAGGGACATAGACATCATCGTTGGTAGTGGATGGTACCAGTCTGTCACCTGCAGGGGAAAAATACATAACAGACTCAAAGAACGTGACATCAGCACTGACAAAGTATTTCTTGTTTATACGATCATAACACCGATAGCCCTTCTGAGTCCTAGAGTAACCAACAAAGACACACTTGACAGCTCTAGGAGAGAGTTTGTCAAGTCCAGGAGTCAGAAGATGGACAAATGCCACAGTACCAAAGACACGAGGAGTAAGTGAGAATAATTCATTATCTGGAAAATGATAAAGAGAGGAATTTTCTCACCAAGAACAGAAGATGGCATACGATTGACCAGGTAGCAAACGGTAAGAACAACACCCCCCCAGAAAGAAATAGGAGCACAACTCTGAATCAGTAGGGTTCGAGTAATGTCAAGAAGGTGGCGATGCTTTCTTTCTGCCACGTCATTCTGCTGAGATGTGTAAGCACAAGTGGTTTGGTGACTATTGCCTTTTGACGAAAGAAACTGAGAGAGGCACTGTGTGCAGAATTCAAGAGCATTATCTGTATGAACATATTTGACAGTAGAAGAAAACACATTTTGGAATTCATTAATCAAATTCTTAATCGCATCGCCTGCTTCAGATTTATTCTTTAAAAGGAAGACCCAGGAACACGAGAAAAATCATCCACTTCCACAAGATAAAATATGTATCCCTGATGATCGGTTACAAGACTTGGACCCCATATATCTATGTGAAACATCTCGAACTGGGAGCTACTGCTCCGACTCTGACGACTAGGAAAGCTCGACCGATGATGCTTTCCCAACTAACACGCTTCACAGCGAAAGGAAGAACTGGGAGAGATGTGAGGCAGAAGATGTCGCATTTTCTGGAGCGGGAGATGACCAAAACGAAGATGTCAGATGTACGGAGAAACTGGTCCGGCAGAATGAGAAGAGACGCCAGCATAAGAATTCTGGACCAGCCGATATAGACCATTCTGCTCAGAGCCATAGCGAATCACCCTGCCCGTTAGTATGTCCTGAAAAATAAGAGAAGACGGGTCAAATATAGCACGACAATGCAAATCCTTCGAAATCTGACTAATAGACAACAGATTCATCGAAAACTCAGGAGCATGTAGGACATTCTGGAGATACATAGTAGAAGATAGGAAGACCTCCCCATGTCTAACAAGGGGGGAATGAGTACCATCTGCAATCTGTACTGAGCGGCCATGGGGAATGTCCCTGTAGGACTCAAGTCTCTCTCGATCTCGGTCGGCAGAGATGATGTGTGGCACCAGAATCTATAATCCAATCAGAGATATCATGAGAAGATGTAAATGCAGTAGCACTACCTGAGGTACTAGCAGCAGCAGAGAAACTGGCAGATGCTGTAGCAGCAACATCTGAAGGTCCACCATAAGAATCACCAGATGATCGTGGCATAATGTCAAGTAGATGTGCCACAAGTTCCTCGAAATGATTGTCTGCAGTAGATGCCAATTGGGGCTGAGAATGCTCTGTTGCACGTGTCGATGCTGGGAAACCATGCTTAAGGTAGGATGTCTCCTCCGTGTGGCATGTGCGGTGACAGTATGAAAACGGCTGACGAAAACGACCACCCCTACCCTGGGGTCCACGTCCACGACTACGGCCAGAAGAGTGACCACCTCTCCTACCCGATACTGCCATCGCTGATGGGGGTGGAGTAGATGAGCTGGAAGAAACTGATATGCGACTGAGTCTCCTGTAAACATCCTCCATCGGAGGAATAACTGCATCAGCCAAAATCTGAGAGCAGGCGGCCTCATACTCAGGATCTAGGGCCGCAAGTAGAACACCCACCATGGTAGCATTCCGAAATGTCTTCTGTTGTTCAGGAGTTGTTGTGAGTGGAATGGTACTGTATAACTTCTCAAACATCCCTCTCAGGAGTTGTTGTGAGTGGATGTGTACAAGGAGTGAAGAGTTCTGTCGTTCTGCTTCATCGTGAATATATCATGCAGAAGCTGTAACATCTTGGTCTCATTTCGCACTTGGGAATACGTAACAGCTAGAATATCCCACATTGCCTTGGCAGTGGGCTGATGGAGGACATCATTGGCAATCTCCATCAACAATGTTCCTGACAACCAGACCTTGGCATACGAATCATCAGCCTCCCACGAGCCATATATCTATGTCTTCTCTGCGGGCTCATCTTCGGTAAGAATGTGCTTCTTACCATTCGACTTCATGAGACTCATGAGCTGCATCGCCCAGAGCTCATAGTTCGACCCGTCCATCTTGACTATTGGCGCAGTACCTTTGAACGTGCCTACGGAGGGCATATCAACCTTTGATTCGGACGTATCGCCGTTGGAGAAGAACTAGGGTTTGTAGACAAAGTGACAGATGTCTACACAAACTGCATAGGATTCGAGCATGGAAGGCCGTATCGGCGATATATCGGCGATATATCGCCGATATATCGGTATCGAGAGGTTGGGAGTATCGAAATTGGAGTGTATATCCTTTTACAGGGATACCGGTCGCCATATCGGCCCATATCGGTCAAAATGAATGGATTCAGTACAAAAAATACATGATATCGATCGATATCGCTGATATTTCGTCAATATCCCTATATATGAATGTTATTATTCATGCAATCTTGGCTCTTCAACTTGGTGTATATTTACAAGTTATTTCATGTTGTAAAACTTGAATGAAATCCATTTCCAATATCTATAAGTCAATTCTTCAAAAAAATCTAGAAGTCACGAATCAACATTAATATCGATATGTTCGAAATGATCGATATATGCAATATAAGCTTTATAGATGATCGATATATGTGATTTAAGAGTATATTTGTAAGTTATTTAGTGATCTAAAAACTAGGATAAACTCCATTTTCAATATATATATATAGGTCAACAACTAACAGTACAGCCGTAAGGTTCATAGATGATCGATATATGTTATCTAAGAGGGTAAGAGTACATTTGTAAATTATTTAGTTATCAAAGTACTTAGATGAACTCCATTTTCAATATATATAGTACGTCAACAACTAACAATATCAGCGATATGTTCGATATGACCGATATGTGCACTATAAGGATCATTGTCCTCATAAATGATCTATATGTATTTTCTAGGTGTATATTTGTAGTATTTCATGTTATAAGAACTTGAATAAAATCCATTTCCAATATTTATAAGTCAAGAATTAATACTAATATCGATATGTTCGATATGACCGATATGTGCGATACCGATATGTGCGATATATGGTCTATAAATGGATTGATATGTGTGATATAAATATGTATTTGTACGTTATTTGTTGTTTTAATATCTTGAATGACCTTAATTTCTGAAAAAATACCAAAAAATTGGCTTTTTTGCGTCATTTTCGACATTTCCACCGATATTGTCGATATATCATCGATATATCCCGATATATCCATTTCCAGGCGGACCAAAACGATATCGATATCGATACGACCTTCCATGGATTCGAGTGTGTATGTAGACGTTACGCACCCAAATCCATATATCTGGAAGAAGAGACGGCTACGAACAAGGCGTCAGGAGTCGCCGTGGTGCCGGCTAGAACCAAAGCCGGCCAACGGCGGGTAGCAGGAGTCCGGCTAGGGCACGCCGGGACAGGGACGGCCAGCGGGACTGGGGGACCGGCGGAGGGGCCTGGGGAGGCGGAGGGGCCCGGGGAGGCGAAGAGGAACCCGGGGAGGCGGAGGGGCTCGGGGAGGCGGAGAGGAACCCGGGGAGGCGGAGGTGCCCGGGGAGGCGGAGAGGGGCCCGGGAAGGCGGCGGAGCCCGGGAAGGCGGAGGAGCGCCCGGGGAGGCGGTGGCGTCGGCGGGTAGAAACGAAGGGAGAGAGAGGGCGACGGGAGGGGAGAGGGAGGGAGCCCTAGGGCTTGGGCTCTGATACCATGTTGGGAAAAGTAAGTGATTTGTTATTCAAAGGAACTCTAGGCTCTCTTATATAGGGAGAAACCTAAAGGGTAAAATACACAGTAGTCCAGAGAGAAATAAAAATTACAAACAGGTACATAGCATATAATAATATCTATCTCTACAGTTATGAAAGAACTCGTTCGCTGCAAGATGCAGGAAGGAACTTCGGTCCGTGAACATGTACTCAAAATGTTTCGGTACTTGTCGGAGCTGGAGACTCTGGGGACAACCATGGATGCAGACATGCAATATGATTTCATTCTGTTGTGGTTGCCCAAATCTTTCAATAACTTTTTTGTTTCATTCCACATGAACAAGCTGGAATTGACAAACGTTGGGCTTCTTGCTGCATTAAAGTCTGCAGAAGACGTAATGAAGAAAGATGGTCCCGTTGGCAGTGCAATGGTTGCACAGGTCAGAGGAAAGCGCGGTCGGAAGCAAAGTTCTCGGAAGGGCCCGGCCCAGAAGAGAAAGAAGAAGGGACAAGGTGTTGGCTTATCTTCCAATGCATCCACTCTAATGGCGTCGAAGAAAACAGACGTCTGCCACCACTGCAAGAAGTCAGGGCACTAGAGGTGTAATTGCCCGGATTACCTGAAGTCAGTCGACAAAGGTAAAGCCCCAGCAGGTATGAAATCTACTTTTATCATTGAAACCAGCTTTCTCGTTGGACGAGAAGGAAGTTGGGTTGTTGATTCTGGTCCTTCTGTTCATGTATGCAATTTGTTGCATTTGTTTCAGGAAACTAGAAAACTTGAAGAATGGGAGATAGTCATCCAGATGGGATCTGATGCAAGTGTTGCAGCAGTCGCCGTCGGGACTTGTCGGCTATCATTATCTAGTGGTAGAGTCCTAGTACTTAAAGAGTGTCTTTATGTACCCGAAGTCAGGAGGAATTTGATATCTGTATCTAAGCTAGTTAGAAGTGGATACTCATTCCTTTTCTGTAATAAATTAGTCATAAATCATTATAATAAATATACTGCAGATGGTATTTTGACTTCTGGTGGACTATATGAATTGTGCATCAATGAACATGTCATGAATGTTACAACCACTAATAAAAATCCTAAAAGATCCAGGGATAATAAAAATCATTCAAACATGATTTGGTATCAAAGGCTTGGTCATTTATCTGTTGATAAGATCAATAGATTGATAAAGGATGGACCTTTGGATTTTCTACAGGTTCAATCTTTACCTACCTGTGAACATTGTATTCGAGGTAAAATGACTAGGATGCCTTTCCGTAACAAGGTTACAAGATGCGAAGGTATTATTGACCTAATACATACCGATGTATGTGGTCCCTTCAGTACCGTGACTCGAAATGGATATCGATATTATTTGACGTTTATTGATGACCATTCGCGATACGGGTTTGTCTTCTTATTACGTCATAAATCTGAAACCATTGAAAAGTTCAAAGAATTCAAGGCTTTGGTTGAGAACCAAACCGATAGTAAGATTAAACGAATTCAATCTGATCGAGGTGGCGAGTACCTCTCAGATGAATTCAAGGAATACCTTAAAGAGAATGGAATTGTCTCCAATCTCACTACTCCTGGAACTCCCCAACTTAATGGTGTTGCTGAAAGACGCAGCAGGACCATCATGGATATAGTCCGTTCAATGATGAGCAAAGCACATTTACCACTTAGTTTCTGGGGATATGCAGTAGTGACTGCAATATATATCCTGAATAAGATTCCTAGCAAATCTGTACCTAAGACTCCTCATGAGCTCAGGTATGAAACCAAACCTAGTGCTAATCACTTGAGGGTTTGGGGTTGCTTGGTTCATGCGAAGAACGTGGACGCAAGTAAGCTGGAATCTCGCACTCGTGAGTGTTACTTCATTGGTATGTTAGAGATGGTATTGGATACCAACTCTATGACCCTGAGACCCAAAAGATTTTTGTCTCTAGAGATGTAAAATTTCTGGAGGATGATTTCCTCAAAGGTCAAGACAAAAGTGAAGTAGAGGAACTCATAGAATCCCCTGAGGATTCTGAGCTTCCTAGACCAGAAACTGAAGAAAATAAAAAAGAAACACCCATACCTCTTCGAAGGAGTTCGAGAGTGGTTGCACCACCTGAAAGGTATGGATTCCATGTGTCAAGTGAAACTGACAATGATCTTACTTCATTTGATGAAGCACTCGCGGATAATGACATGGATAGATGGATGCTAGCAATGCAAATTGACTCCATGCATAAGAATGATGTATGGACCCTAGAGTATCCACCTAAAGGGGTAAAATCCATTGGGTGTAAATGGATCTTCAAGAGAAAGAGGGGACCTGATGGGAAAGTAGAGACTTTCAAGGCACGGCTCGTAGCCAAAGGCTACACACAGAGAGAAGGCATCGACTACGATGAGACATTCTCTCCTGTGGTTATGCTTAAATCCGTCAGGACACTGCTGGCTATAGCTGCATATCTTGACTACGACATCTGGCAGGTGGACGTCAAGACGGCTTTCCTCAATTGATACCTCGAGGAGGATATCTATATGGAGCAGCCCCAGGGCTTCATAACTGAGGATGGCAAAGTATGCAAGCTGAAAAAATCCATCTATGGGCTCAAGCAAGCTTCTCGTAGCTGGAACATCATATTTGACAAAACCATAAAGAGTTATGATTTTGTGCAGAACCCTGATGAACATTGTGTGTACCAGAAGCTAAGTGGGAGCGCCATTGTGTTTATCGTGCTTTATGTAGATGACATCCTTATCATTGGGAATGATACAGGGATGATGACCAATGTGAAGATTAGGCTATCTCATACCTTTGAGATTAAAGATCTTGGAGAAGCCTCTTACATCTTGGGTCTGAAGTTGTTCAGAAACCGAGAAAGAGGATATTGGGATTGTCACAACATGGATACACTAAGAAGATTCTTGAACGATTCCTATGGATAGTTCCAAGAAAGGATTCCTACCCCTAAGACATGGTATCAACCTGTCTAAAGGAATGGCTCCTCAACCTGTTGAGGAAAAGAAAGCCATGGCTGGATGCCCTTATGTATCAGTTGTAGGAAGCTTAATGTATGCCATGATGTGTATTAGGCCAGATATTTGCCATGCAGTGGGAGTGGCAAGTCGTTACCAATCCTGCTATGGAGAACAACACTGGAATGCAGTAAAGAACATATTCAAATATCTAAAACGGACGTAAGATTACATCTTGGTCTATGGAGATGGTGATCTCCAAGTCTTGGGATATACAGATTCTGACTTCCAATCGGATATTGATGATCGAAAGTCGACATCAGGGTTTGTATTCATGTTGAATGGTGGTGTTGTGAGCTGGAGAAGCAAGAAGCAGGACACTACAGCAGATTCAACAACAGAAGCCGAGTACAATGCCGCATCGGATGCTGCAAAGGAGGCGGTGTGGTTGCGCAAGTTCGTCCTGGAGCTTGGCGTAGTTTCCTCTAATACTCTCATCCCGCTACTCTGTGATAACACGAGAGCCATTGTCCAGACGAAGGAACCCAGATGGCATCAGAAGAGCAAGCACGTAGAAAGGAAATACCACATCATTTGGGAGATTCAAAAGCGTAGTGACATCATCATCACCAAGGTGGCCTCTGCCGACAACGTTGCTGATTACCTTACCAAACCTCTGACACAGAAGGTTTTCGACCAGCATGTAATGAGTATGAGTTTAAGGATTGTTTCTGAATGGTTCTGAGGGCTAGTGGGAGATTGTTAGTAATGTGAGCCTGAGGCGAACCATTCCTGCAATAAATGTTATTGTAATAAATGATTTATCAATAAAAGTTATTGGTTATGTTTCACTCCCTTTCTGAAATTGATTGAATGAATGCACTATAAGGTCCCTCCGTACAATATGGGTTATATACCATGGCCAACTTGATAATCATACAGTTGTTGATTAATCATAGAGGTTGATGCTTGGATGAATATCTAAGGAGTTAGATAGAGGACTCACCTAGCATCATCAAATGATTGTCAAGTGATGATCTCCAGCCTGAGTAGGAGATGGCAATCCTTTCTCATTAGGATGATATCTGATCGACCTCTTGATGCAGGTCCTCTGCATGGGAATAGTGATTCGGAGGTATCAGATTAGTTGAGTTAATGGGTTGACTTAACGAGATCGAGATAACCAAAGATCTGTGTTGAATACTTTCACATCATAGGCAAACATCCTCTGACTAGAGACAGATGTATTGCTATATGTCTAAGTGTGTACATTTGACATACCAATAGGTTGATGACCTAACCAAGGTCTACACACCGACGAGCTGGTGTGCATATAAGGGCATATGACTAATACGATCTCTCAAAGGGATCATACAGGTTCACTTGTGAACCGGGAGACATGAGCTCACTCATGAGGTGTTGCAACTGATAAAATTCCATGCATGGTCGTCATGCTTTGGAAGCATGACATGAATTTGAAGGTAAGATATATGCTTTGTGAAAGCATATGATCTGTATCAAATCCCAAGGACCAAGATTGAGAAACTTAGTGATCAAACAATGAAGATGACAGTGTAAAAGTGATCCAAATCTTTTGGATAATCATAAGTCTTTCAGTATGCAGGATGTACAGGTATTGGGAATGTCTGAGGGTGATTTGATCATATACGATTGTATAATCATGAGGCCTCCATTCCGAGGGAGTGATGAAACAGGTCTGGATTTTAGTGACTCCTCTCAGTAAAGAAGTAACCTAATCTTAGTCCATGTATTGGACATTGATCTGAATGAGATTCGGATGCAATGAGAAGATTAGGTTTACGACCTTGATTTAATCAAGCATCTATGAGAGGTCCACGGGATCTGGATTTGAGATGTGATCTTAATATACAAGTCACTATAAATGGAACAATACAATCGCCCTGTCCTTATCTCCAAGTATCTGAGGAGAAATCGCATTATTCTTGAAGGGTTCAAGAATAATTCCATAAGATCTAAGCATTAAGAAGTTGATAATTAAATGTGATTTAATTATCATGATGTATATGGAATTTTCCAATATAATTAAATGTGATTTAATTATTATGGATAAGAATAATGTGGATAGTAATATCCAATTATTCATAATATATTAAAAATGTGATTTATAATGTATTAGAGAGAGATAATTATAATTTATATTTGTTGATTAATTATTAATGTGTATTGGATACACATTGTCTAATTAATTGAAAATGTAAATTCTAATTTGTTTTGGGTTGTGAATGTGATTCACAATTTTCCAATGGCAAGATTGCAATATTCTCAAAATTAATTATGAATTATTTTTGGAGAATAAATCACAACAAAAGTTGTTGGATTAAATAATGTAGAATTTCATGGAGACATGCAATCTCATGAGATTTCATGAGATTGCCCCCACTTGGTAATAAGTGGACGGCTACCAAGTCCTATATGGAATTGGTGGCCGTCCACTCTATTACATGAGGAGTGGAGATTTCCATGGTAGTTATCTCCTTATTTGATTGGTTTAATTTTAGGATTGATGTATATTTGATTTATCAAATATATTTGATCTAAATTAAATCATAAGTTGTTGGTTTTTACCAACAACAATCTTGACCATTGGATTGACATAAATCAATCCCATCCATTGATTTTATATGTCCCATGGATTGAGATCCATTGATCCTAAAACCCTATAAATAGAGAGGCATACCATGCTCTTTTGTACATGCTTTTGGAAGCACATCTCTCTCTCTTTCTCTACACACACGCCAACTCTCTCTCCCTCTACTTGGTGGCCGTCCACCAAAACCCTAGAGGAGATCATTGTCGTCGCCTACGCCACCGCGTCGCCGCTTCGACGCTCTTCGATTCTCCGTCTTCTTGGAGTGCTGCACTCACGAAGGAGACGTTCGATCCCGTACGACGAGATCAGGAGATCATCGTGCTTGGATCAACTCGTTGGATTGCGAGGACAACGCGACTCATTCCCGCGCTCGCAAAGCTACTTCTCCGACGATCGGACTTGAGACAGGAGGTCTCTTTTCGTAGAGACTCGATCAACCACGCTTCAAGAGGTATTCCTTTATACTTGTTGTGGTTATAGATGAAACGATCCGACAATCGTTCTTGGATCATGTGGTTTCATCGCATGAAAATTTTTTAAATTCCGCTGCACAGAACAACTAGTACGACTAGTCGTTCTTCGTCGTATTCGATACGACGCTCACGCTTCCGTGATGCGCTTAAGGATTATTTCATATCCTTCAAATCTGCAATATTGACCACATGATGAGAGCCATCAGATCCAATTTTAATAATCCGTTTTCCTATTTAGTTGAGAATAACCTTTATAAAGCATGTGCAAAAATATCTTAAAATGATAGAAAGCTAGCATACTAGCAATATAAAAACTGAAATACAAGAAGTAAAGTACATCCAGAATTTTTGAAAATGATGAAGAAACAAGTAATATAATGTACATGACTAAATTCGTGTTCACTTCTCAATGAGATAAACAAAGTCAATATAAGAAAGAAATCAAAAGAAAATCATAAACTGGAAAGCGGAGAGCTGAATCATTATGTAACCTGCTTTCCCTCACTAACGGAAATTGGGATGTGAAATAAAAGAATAAATAAATTTAAAGTATACTTTTATTTGTGGAAGAATATCAATTAAATGAAGAAGCTCTTGTACAGACCTATAGCCAACTAGCACTCCATTTATCCAAGCAAAGAAGGCAGAGTCAACACCCTCAAAATGCAACAAAATACGCCTCCCTACCAATTAAAAAAAACAATTAGAGAGTCCATTAATTAAAATTTGTGAATTACAAAAATACAAATGAAGAAAAAGACCAACTAATAAAAGAAATGAAATGAGCAAGTTAAGTTTCCACATATCCGTGGTTGAACTACTTGCATACATGGTTGATGTATCTTTATCATTTTTTTTGAGGAAAAAGAAATGTATCTTTATCATAACCATTGAACATCCAAGGAATCCACATGATTAAGTCAAGATAAAATATTGAAAATCTTTTATCGTCCAGATATGGACTATAAGGTATATGTAGTGTTCCCATGATGGCAAAATTCTAAGTGGCCTAAAAGGATCCCAGTTGAACATTTTATTTCTATTTCTTTCAGATATTACTCAATTACAAAAAAAATGAGCAACTAATTTGATGAAACCTTAATCTTCTAAGAAAATAACAAGATCATTAATGGCAAGAAAAACTAAGCATCCTTCTACTTATAAGGCTGCGACTAAAGAAATCTGGTTGGTGATGGGGATCGTGTGGTTGGATTGTACTAGACAGACCTCTTTCTGGGAGTCGCTTTCAATTCATGCTTTCGCCCAAATACAAAACTTTTTAAACTGTTCAATGTTGTTTGAGTACTTTGATTAGCGTAGGATGGTGTTATTTTATGCTCAGAGGGATTTTGTGCAGGCAAAGATTCTCCTCGAGCCTTGGCTTTTGTACTAAATTTTGTTTATTATGTTAATACAATGGGGCAGACACTTATGTGTTTCCTCCTTTTCGGTTTCAACCCCACCCCATGTACGGTGTACTTTCATCATCTGCTACATTATTCACCCCTCCCCCTTCGTGTATCTTCCCCCCTCGACGTATGTCTTACCAAAAATATCAAAGTTCTTATTGCATCGGCGTATTAGACTTGAGTACGACTCTTAAACAGTGACCTAAATTGGACTTTAGCATCACGCACTTAGCTCAACACAAATGGGAAGTCGAAAGCCCTTGCAACCGAGTTGGGACGGCACTAGGCTGCTTCATCAAGGGTGGCTCAGGAGCCATTCTTTGGGGACTGACAGAAACGGTGCTTCACTCCACCTTATTAACTAGTAGCATGGAAATCTAAAGACCGGAGTAACGGATTGAAATAAAGCTTCGGATGAATAATAATCTGTTAGTACTAGTCGTTCAACCAAGGTAGGGGTTAATGCAAACAGTTCATATGGATGTTCACTCTTGCATCCAATTACCAAAAAATCTACAAAAAAATCAAAAAATGAAAGAAAGAAAGAAAAAGGCCCATAAGGCTATTTATCCAGTGCAATTATCAAATATATTTGGATTTTAGAAAGTAGGCTAAATTGACCTTGAATTATCGTTTTACATCACATTCGCATTCTCCTTCGCATTATAAAATACCAAAAAAATATCCTTCTCCTGAAAACCGTGTGTGCATTAAATGATCTACATTAAATCAGTTGTTTTTGCCTCCTTGAGTCGACTAAGGAATTTGCCTTGGTTAAATAAAACAAAAAAATCACACGTTTCACTTGGTTGATTTATCTTTGGTGTGGTTATTTTTTATTGATCACGATTGCCCGACTACAACACAATTCTGACATATTAAACTAGGGTAAAAAGTGATTTATCAAGGTCCTTCTTGAATATCACTTTATTATGCCAATTGTGTCATCGATCTGACTCTTTAGATCCACAACCATGCATCATCCTCTACGATCTAACTCTTTATATCAATAATTATTGAGAGATTATTTTTCTCTATTTCATGTATTCCATTTATTTTCGTATCAATTATGTAATTTGCCCAACAGGAGTTCTCCTTTCTATATAAGAGAACTCTAGGGCTCCATCACAATGCAATTAAGTATTCTCATTCCACATGGTATCAGAGCGACGGTCCTAGATCGGAGTTCTGTTACCCATCCCCACCCTCATCCAATTCTCCCTCTCCTTCATCGTCGATCGCCACTATCTGCATCCCCACTGACGATCGATGCCCAGAGGGGCACCCGTCGCCAAAATAGTGACCTGACACCACCACGCGATGCCTTAGGACCGCCCGCAGTCACTAGATGAAACCCTAGGACCGACCAGCAATCACTTGCAGTGGCCCTAGCTCCGCCTGGACCTCCCAACTGCTCAGGCCACCATAGGGTCAGGCTACCACAGAGGGGCATCTCCAGTAGTCCTAGCATCGCCAACTCGTCGTCAGCTCTCCCAGTTCATCACTGCGCTTCACAAGTTCCCATAATGGTCTGATTTTGCCCTAAACAGACTTGATTTTGGGCATTTTTTGTGAAATTAGATCTCTAGGCTACTCTAGGGGCCCTAGAAAGACACCAAGATTGATGGGAACAGTTGTATGAGTCTACACACATAATTGATTTCTCGTATTATTGTGTATACGCATTTCTACCGGTCTACAGCCCCAATCGAGTTCAGTTTCGACCCTCTTATCATCATGTTGGACGAAAAGGGTGACATTTTTTATTTATCTGGTGCCTTTAAGGGCCCGACTCCCATCATCAAGATGGATGGGACAAACTATGAGTTATGGTCCATGCAGTTTTTAACCCTTATGCAGTGCAATAACAAGGAGCACATTCTGACACAGCCAGAGCCGACTGATAAGACTAAGGAGAATGCTTCGTGGAAGCAAGATGACGCATATGGAGGAGTTTTTATGGAGGCCCAGATCATGAGTATAACGCAACACGTACATAGCTTCTCACGAGTGCAATTATCCCTCCTATGGAGGAGGCTTACATCCGTCTCAATAATCCCATCCACTGCCACCACACAGACCTCCTTAACGATGACTGCATCTCGTGGTAGGGGAGGTACTTCTCATTTCAGAGGACATGTCCTGAGGAGACGGACATTAGCATGGTCCATGCACCCATTACCTTCGTTCTGGTCATTTAGAGGAGACATGCTATCAGAAGAATGGATATCCCGCATCTGCTCTTGTGGCTGAGTAGGTTGAGCCCACTACCATTTCAGCTTCTATTATAGACCAGAGATTAGATGATATTATCTCCCGTCTGAGAGAGGTAATGACTACTACTGCCGGCACTACTAGTGCACCTACAAGTCTATCTGATATTGCAAATGTTGTCACGACCTCTTCTAGCTCCTTAGGTATAGATTATGCCCTTATCAGTTATCATAGGGCAGATGTGACAAAGTGGATTATGGATTCGGGTGCATCTAACCATTTGTATGGGGATAGGGTTGAGTTCACCTGTTAAATATTTGTTCCTCTGGGCAGATCAGGTGTCGTTGCAGATGGGACTCATTCCCCATGTTACAGGGCAGGGGAAGGTTTACTTGGCACCATCTATGCACCTGCAGAATGTGCTACATGCACCGGATTTTTCAATGAATTTATTATCTATTAGTTAAATCACTAAGGACTTGCGTTGTCATTCCATATTTTAATAGATCATTTCTGTTGCATCTCATCACCTCTTACAGCTTTGTTCCTCTGGACAGATCAGTTGTCGTTGCAGATGGGACTCATTCCCCCTGTTACAAGGGAGGGGGAGGAGTGCTTGACACCATATATGTACCTGCAGAATGTGCTACATGCCCCGAATTTTTCAATGAATTTATTATCTATTAGTCAAATCACTAAAGACTTGCATTGTGTGCCATTTTTTTACCACTCTTCTCATGAGTTTCAGAACATACTCACGGGCAGGGTGATGGGATGTGGCCTTGAGCAAGAAGGTCTCTACAGACTAATCCAATCTCCTTGCGTTGGTGCTTCTTCCATTCCTACTGGATCAATCTCTCTGTACATGTGGCATCTACGTTTTGGTCACCTTCCTCTATAAAAGGTATGACATATCCTCCCACAGATATCATCTCGGTCTACCTTCTAGTGCAAGGCTTGCCTGCTTGGGAATCATCATTGGTCTTCTTCCCCTTATCATCAGAGTCGCCGTGGTAGTAGCCTTTTTGAGTTAGTTCATTTTGACATTTGGGATCACAGTCGTGCTCTAACCATCAGGGACACGGGTTTTATCTTGTAGTTGTGGATAATTTTTCTATACTAACATGGGTTTTTCTTTTGAAAACAAGTCTGAGACTAATCTTTCATATCTTTCATTATAGAAATAAGAAATATTTTTTTAAGTATGTTCGCTCTGACAATGCCTAGGATTTCTGTACTTTACAGCTTTTTGTGCCTTCATATCTCTAGGCATCATACACCATACATCGTGTGCATACACTTCTCAACAGGATAGTGTTATTAAAAGCGAACACCATCATTTACATGATGTGACCAAGACCCTCCTAATTCAGAGTCGTGCTCCCCATTCTTTCTAAGGTGATGCGGTTCTCATTGTCCTCTTACTTGGTAAATTGTATGTCATCCTCATCTTTAAGAGAAAATATTCCTTTCTCGATTGAGTTTCCCCAAAAGGCCATGTTCTCCCTTACATCCCATATCTTTGGCTTTGTGACATTCGTGCACCACCTAACTCCTAATCATGACAAGCTCTCCCCTAAAGATATCAAGTTTGTCTTTGTAGGCTATCTCGGACCCAGAAGGACTACCGTTGTTTTAATCCGGTTAGACAGAAGTACTATGTTGGTGTTGATGTCACCTTTCTCGAGTATGTCATGTATTTTTCTCCAACAGGTGACAGGTTGACTCCATCTGACTCTGGAGAGGAGGGATATGTGCCTCCTCCTATGCTACCACCGCCTCCAGCTCCACCAACTCCTCCACCACCACTACCTTCACCAATTACACCAACTCCACCGCTATCTCCCATGGCTCCTATATCCCCACCACCCAATACGTGGCTTGATATTTGTCACATTTTTACATTCATAGGCCTTACAATATTCCTCCTACTCATGAGCATTCCCCATCAACCAACACGCTCCAAATATGTTATGAGCACATTGTTTCCACTGATGGTACTAGTGATTTTCCTATGCAGCGAGCTACTTTACATGACGAGCAAGTGCTTCACGTGAGGCTAGTTTGTAGGTTGTGGAGGATGCAGATGACCTTGATGTGCCTATTGCTCTGCGGAAGCAAAGGCGTACGTGTGATACGTATCCTCTCGCTACCCACGTCTCTTTGGGGCTTTCAGAGGATTTCTGGAGGTTTGTCGTGAGTCTGTCAGTCGTAGAGATTCCACAAACATACTAGGAAGCTATGCGAGACAGTTAGTGGCGTCTTGCCATGGAGGAGAAGATGGATGTGTTACAGTCGCATGGCACGTGGAGCCTTGTTATTGACCTTACAGGGGAACTGCAGTGGGATACGTGTGTTTACAGTGAAGCACCGTGCGAATGGCAGTGTTGATCGCTACAAGGCGAGGCTTGTAGCGCGTGGGTTCACATAGACGTATGGGGTGGAGTATCAGGATACTTTCTCTCTCATGGCTCGTCATTCTACAATGTGAATCAGTGATACAGGATTGGTCCTTGTCTACGCTTGATGTGAAAAATGCATTTCTCTATGGTGACTTGCAGGAGGAAGTCTACATACAGAACCCACTTGGATTTGATGCTGAGGAAATGCGTCAAAAGGTTTGCAGACTTCATAAGATTATCTATGGCCTTAAGCAGAGTCCCAAAGCATTGTCTCAGAAGCTATCGGACTTGATAGAGCAGTAGGGATTTATGAGATCGACTGCAGATCATGCACTATTTGTTCAGAGGACTTAGAGAGGTATAATTGCTATACTGGTCTTTGTTGATGATATCATTGTTACAAGAGATGATGTGTAGGGTATCCGTGAGGCTAAGAATTTCCTTGAACAATAGTTTGTCACCAAGAACCTTGGCAGTTTATGTTACTTCCTAGGACTTGAGTTTGCTGGAAACCAACAGGGGTTTTTTCTTTTGAGAGAAGATGGGATGAATCTAAGCAGTGTCTTGTTATGACCCAAAGGAAGCATGTTACTGATCTTCTCTTTGAGATAAGTATGGTGGATGTACGCATGCTACTACTCCCATGGAACCTAGCGTGAAGTTAGATAATGATGGTACATAGGAGATAAACAAGAGGTGATACAAAGAGCACATTCAGAAGCTCCTATATGTGACAATCACTAGGGCAGACATCTCTTTTTTAGTAAATAGAGTTAGCTAGTTTATGAAGCAGCATAAATAGGAACATATGGATGTGGTTTATATGATTCTGAGGTACTTGAAGTCTGGTACTGGATTATTCTTTAGCAAAGGGACATCCCTCGCAATTACAGCATGTGCAGATGCAGATTATGCAGGATGTCCCATGGACAGGAAGTCTACCTCCGGTTTTACAGTGTTCACAGGGAGCTCTTTGGTGTCATAGAAGAGCAAAAAGCAGATTGTGCTTGTCAGATCTAGTGCACAGTCATAGTACAGAGCCATGGCACAGGGGAGTACTGAGATGATGTGGGGCAAAATATGTTCTGACTAACCTAGCTATTGACATGCCTCTTCCCATGCATCTACAATATGATGACCGGAATGCTCTTTTCACTGCCAACAACCCTATCTTCCATGAGAGGACCAAGCATATTAAGGTTGATTGTCACTGCACTTATGACATTATTCAAAAGAGCTTTATCTCCATCTCCTACGTCGGCTCAGGGGAACAGATAATAGAAGTGTTCACTAAGGTCCTAGCCAGAGGATTATTCCAGAGGTGTTGTTCCAAGCTGATCATGATTGATATCTTTGCTCTATCTTGAGGGGGGTGTTGAGAGATTATTTATCTTTTCTCTATTCCTGTATTTCATTTCCTTTTCATATCTATTATGTAAGTTGCCCAACAAGAGTTCTCTCTATATAAGAGAACTCTAAGGCTATATCATAATGCAATTCAGCTTCCATAATAATTCTAAATAACAACAACAATAAAGCATTTTACCACATCAAGTAGGGCCGGTTACATGGATTCTTTACCTCCATTCAGATCTATCTTGGGTCATTCTCGGGCTTAGATCCAAAAACTAAGATCCCTTCGTATAGTCTCATTCCAATAATTCTTGAACATTCCTCACTCTCTCTTAGCTAGCTCAACATCCCAACACTCACATCTCCTCACTGGTGCATTGGCCGACCTCCTTTGCAAATGGCCAAACCACCTTAAGCCGAGGTTCTCGCACATTATCCTTGATTGGAGTTACACCAACTTTCCTTCTGATTGCATCATTCCGAATCTGATCTTTGCGTATGTGCGTGTGTCCACAACATCCACCTTGATGCAACGTAGAATAGAAATATAGGGCCACATATTTATTTAATTTTATCTGTTAATTTTATTTACGCTTATTTGAGTCGTCGTATGTTTAATTCAATAAACGGGATCGCCTGTGATCTCAATTAGTTAGAGATTTGAATTTCAAATTAGTCGGTTAGTCGGTTAGAGTCTATTTAGGATAATTAGTTGAATTTCTATTTTGTGTAATCTCATCCCTCCTATATAAAGGGATGGTAGACTACTTATGTAGACGATTCAGTTTGATGAAAATTTGAGATTTACTCTCTATCTCCTCTCCCTCTCCTCCCTTGCCGTGGTCTACACGCCTTCTCCTCTCCATCCCCTCGTGTTCCCGACGAGTTCTCTTCTCAACCCCTCTATTTCTCCTACCACCGAAAATCCACCGTTCAAAGATTTATTTTTCGTCGACGCGCAAAAGATCTGTTTGCATCAATTGGTATCAGAGCATGGCCTACAGATCGTCCCCACGATCTGACGATCCGTCCAGACGTTCGCACCGACATGCATCGAGGGACTATCATTCGTCCGAACGAAAACGGAGAGCCAACGACGCCTACAACAAGGAGACGATGAGCATGCTACTTGATTTACAATCCCAATTGCAATCCAAGTTTCGAGATATTATGGCTAACTTCGAGGCCCTATGCGCCTCCAAATCAAAGGCTCCAATGACACCAATCACCGAAACCGATTTTGACGAAGGAAAGATCGCCGTCGGCAACCAAATGCTTGCAGTCCAGGATGCTTCAGATCAAACACCACCGATGGCATCACCCCCGACCATGGCTTCAGCCTCGCTGCAGCCCGGCCTCGCCCTCACCGCACCCATGGTGAGCCCCCAACGGCGCAACGCCTCCATCGCTGCCATCCCCTACTGCCGCAACCCCCACACCCCCAGCCCCATTCCCGAAGCCCCTGTCCCTGCAGCCCAGACCCCCGTACCCGCTGCCACCCCCTTGCCCCAACACTCCCATCCCCGCCAACCTTCCCCACCACTCCCAGGCCCATCGCGATACACCCCCCTACCCCGCCTCAGCCTACCCAGGCCTCTCCGACCCTCGCCGCATCGCCCCAGTCCGCCACCACCCGCACCTCCTCGGCGAACCCCACTTCCCCCACCCTCTTCTCCTCCCGCCTCACCGACACTCCTATTCCATTCCTCCAGCACCTTCCAGGCCCCCATCCTGCACCTTGATATCCCACACCGCGCATGCTCCCTCCCGCAACTTCACGCGTCTCCCCTCTATCTCGGCCTCGCAACGGCGACATCCCCCTTCCCTGTCCCCTCCCGCCACCTTCGTACCACCTGAGGAGCACCATCCCCTCAATACCTCCCCCTCCTCGCCCCCCGTACCACCTTCCCCGCCTGACCTTCCTGTTCCGCAACCTTCCCCCTCCTCCCCGACCCCACTCCCACCTCCCCTGCAGTAACCCAGCCACTCCCGCCACCACCCCTACTTCCACCAAACACCCCAACCGGTCGCTGCCCATCTCACCATATCCTTGCGAGCAGCGTCAATCGCACGGAACGCCTGGGAACGGGTTCACGGACGTTGCCTCCCCCATCCCTATTGCCGCCGCCTATTTATTTCGGAAGGAGAAAAACCTAATACTAATTAGGAATGCAGTCACAACTGAATCCCTAGAAATTGGGGATATGAATGGGAAAATTTGCCGGAAAACCCTCCTCATAAAAATGTTTACTGGACAGCCATGATTGAAGGGGTACGAAATTTGCATGCCAATCCCTTGGAGCAGGAATATTTTAAAAGAAGGGCTGAAAAGAGAAATTTGGAAAGTCTCCTTATCCTATTAGGATTAGGATCATGGGTTTTACCTATTTAAAGGCCCCATGGCTTAATTCCCTGGACACATCTCCTCCTCTACTCTCCTTGTGCTATTGCTTTGCTATGGACTCTCCACGGGCCGAGTTGATTGTCATGAAGATGCCCCATCAGTTCTTCGAGCACCACGTCAACGGGATAAAATCCGGATGGGCGCCCGCCTCTGGGCCACACCTGCTCTTCTACCACGAAGCCCACGTCACCAACGCCCGCGTCGTGCATGTATGGATCCCACCATTCGCTCCACACCAATTCTTCCGTGGGATGACATAGAACGCAGATTCGAAATTATCAGCCTCCAAGCCTGCAGATCCAACAATTCGTCAGGAGACGAATTTTTAAAAGCGGAGGAGAGTTGATGCAGCGTGGAACAGAAATATAGGGCCACATATTTATTTAATTTTATCTGTTAATTTTATTTACGTTTATTTGAGTCGTCGTATGTTTAATTCAATAAACGGGATCGCATGTGATCTCAATTAGTTAGAGATTTGAATTTCAAATTAGTCGGTTAGTCGGTTAGAGTCTATTTAGGATAATTAGTTGAATTTCTATTTTTTATAATTTCATCCCTCCTATATAAAGGGATGGTAGACTACTTATGTAGACGGTTTAGTTTGATGAAAATTTGAGATTTACTCTCTATCTCTGCTCCCTCTCCTTCTCCCTTGTCGTGGTCTACACGTCTTCTCCTCTCCATCCCCTCGTGTTCCCGACGAGTTCTCTTCTCAACCCCTCTATTTCTTCTACCACCGAAAATCCACCGTTCAAGGATTTATTTTTCGTCGACGCGCAAAAGATCTGTTTGCATCACACCTTAGCATTTTCATTTCTACTACTGCCATTCTCTGCACATGTTTAAGGTTAACAGGCTAACATGCATATCAATAGAGCATAGCAGGTCTCGCGGCTGCTTTGTAAAACTTTCCTTTGATTTTTAAAGGAATTTTCTTATCACAGAGAATAGTATAGGCTCCTCTCTACTTAAGTCAACCTTCATTTATTTTATTAGTAATATCTCCATCAATTTCTGATGCAAACGGCTTCCGGCGTCGATGATAAAATAAAATAATTGACGGTGGAATATCGGTGGAGAAGAGGAGAGGTTGAGAAGAAGAACACTCGTCGGTAACGAGGGATTGAAGAAGGAGAACCGCGGAGATCGCGTGGAGGGAGAGGGGAGAGAGAGGGATAAAATGAGATAAACTCAATTTTGATTCATAATTGACTGCTTAAAAACAATGGCCTACCCTCTCTTTATATAGGAGAGAGGGGTTTACAAAAATAGTAAACTAACTTAATTTGACCACAAATTATCCTAATTGGACTCTAATTAATTAATTGACCAAAATTAAAATTAAAATCTACGAAATAAACGTTGAGATCACATGCGATCTCAATTATTTAATTAAACAACTACGACAACCAAAAAACGTAAATAAAATTGACGATTAACTAATTAAATAAATACGGCCCTATAATTTGGGGTCACGCTGCATCAACTCTCCACCGCTTTAAAATTCGGCTCCTGACGAATTGCGTGATGTAGGTGGATCGTTGGAGAAGTCATCCTGGACTTGGGGCTTCAATTTCCCCCAATGCGATCATTTTCCACGTTACGTTTGTAGTTTTTTCCAATTGGGGGGCATCTCTGCAATTTTCGTACCCCTTCAAATTTCCTCACATTCCTCTTGCCTTGGACCTTCATGCAAATATGATTTTTAGGAAGTTTTGTTCTGCAATTTTTCCCAATTCACTTTCCAATCCCACATTCTGTGGGATTCACGATTCGCCATCTTCGGAGTGCCCGTTAGGGCACGCTCGGATTTCTCGTGCATATATCGCCGCCTGATGCGGCGGGGGCTGGCCAGGGCTTTGCGCAGCTCGGAGGGGCGGCGGGATTCAATCGGGCCTCCGCGCAGGAGGCGCGGTGCTGTGGGGCGGCGGGGGTATTGGGACCGGGCCTGGTCGGAGGAGCGGTTGCTGGTGGAGAGGCGCAGGCGGGCCGATCGGGGAAGGGCTAGGGAGGGTAGGCGACGCACGTGAGTAGGGAAAGGCGGCTGGAGGCGGGGAGGGGAATGAAGGAGTGTTGGGCGCGCAAGGGGGTCGAGACTGGGAAGGCGGCGGCAGGCGAGTTGGGGGCGGAAGGAAGATGCGCACGGTGAGGGTGGCGAAGTGGGGTGGGGTCTCAGACGGTGGTGGTTCGGCAGGGGGTGGGCTGGGAAGCGGGGAATGGCGCCGGAGGGTGCTGGGGTTGCTGGCGAGACGGTGAAGGTCGCGAGTTCGGGGGAGAGGTGGCGGGTGGTGATGAGGGAGGGGTTCGCGGAGGTGGGGGCGAGGTGCGGCGGCGCAGGTGAAGGGTTGGGGCGGCGGCGGGCTGCACTGGGCGTCGCCGAGGGGCCGGGAGAAGGTGGCGCGGGGGCTGATCGACCTGGACAGCAACATCTTTCTGCACATAATTCGAGGTTTTCGTATCCCTCGTCCACGGGATCTTCGTCGAAGATGGGTCCTTGGTCCCCCTTTGCTTCTTGCACAATAGTTGTATCAAATAGACCTTCATTTGGAATAAAAATACCTTCGTTTTTTGCACCGAAATCGGGTTGGACTGTGGCTGCCATGATCTGATTTTCGTCGTCGACGGATGAATCTTCATCTAAGGTTGTGTCCAACCATGCTTGGACCTTCAAGGATGCCGCAAGACGCTTTTTGTACTTCCGTTGACGCGAACGCGAATGCGGCCCATGAGATATGCGGTTGAGATCAAGCTTGAGACGCCAATATGCCACGGGATCGGTGAATCGTAGGAACGACTCAATATCCATGCTCTGATACCAATTGATGCAAACGGCTTCCGGTGTCGACGATAAAAATAAAATAATTGACGGTGGAATATCGGTGGAGAAGAGGAGAGGTTGAGAAGAAGAACACTCGTCGGTAACGAGGGATTGAAGAAGGAGAACCGCGGAGATCGCGTGGAGGGAGAGGGGAGAGAGAGGGATAAAATGAGATAAACTCAATTTTGATTCATAATTGACTGCTTAAAAACAATGGCCTACCCTCTCTTTATATAGGAGAGAGGGGTTTACAAAAATAGTAAACTAACTTAATTTGACCACTAATTATCCTAATTGGACTCTAATTAATTAATTGACCAAAATTAAAATTAAAATCTACGAAATAAATGTTGAGATCACATGCGATCTCAATTATTTAATTAAACAACTACGACAACCAAAAAACGTAAATAAAATTGACGATTAACTAATTAAATAAATACGGCCCTATAATTTGGGGTCACGCTGCATCAATTTCCCCACCACGTTGCAAAATAAATCCCAAGTATCTAAAAAAGAATCACTCTTATGAATGTTATCATCACCAATCTTCACATCGATTCCTTCACCATTGCTTCAATCAAAAATGCACTCCATATATTTAGTCTTAGCCCTACTTATATGAAATCCTTTATTCTCCAATACATGTCCCCAAACCTCAAGCTTCTCATTTATTCCATCTCTAGTCACATCAATAAACACAATACCATCAGCGAATAACATACACTAAGGTTTCTCATCATGAACGTGACTTATCAACTCGTCCATAATCAAAGTAAAAAAATGGACTCAAAGTTGAACCTTGATGCAGACCAATGTTGATGTCAAAATAGTCAGTCTTCCCAGATTGTATCCTTATACACGATGAAGCTCTATCATACATATCATTTATGAGGTAAATGTATAGTACGGGTACTTGTCTCTTCTCCAGAACTCTCCACAATATCTCCCGTGGGACAGAATCATAAGCCTTCTCCAAATCAATAAAAATCATATGAATGTTCTTCATTTTAGCTCTATAACTCTCCATTGTTCTCCTCGGCAAGTGGATGGCTTCAATAATTGAGCGACCTGAATCCGAATTGATTTCCTTTTACTTTGGAAACTTGCATCAACGTTCTTTCCATCACATGTTCCCAAATTCTCATAGTGTGACTCATCATCTTGATGCTCTGTAATTTGAACAATTTTGAGTATCTCGTTTGTTCTTATAAAGAGGCACCACAATGCTTCTCCTCCAGTCTTTTGGCATTTTCTTGCTTCGTCAAATAACATTGAATAAATTTGTAAGCCAAGTCAAACCACGCTCACCTAGAACTCTCCAAACTTCTATAGGAATGTCATCAGGTCCTACACCTTTCTCATGTCTCATAACCTTCAAAGCATCCTCTGCTTCCTTTATATTTGTCTATAGCTTGCACGATTCAAGTAACTTTCACTACTAGCTAGATCTCCCAAAGTAATCTCTCTATTTCCTTCCCGATGAAAAGCTTACGGAAGTACTGCTTCCATCTATTCTCTATATCTATCTGAGTAACAAGCAAGTGACCTTCCTCATCTTTAATACATGTCACTTGAGAAAAGTCTTTGATCTTTCTTTCTCTTGCTTTAACCAACCTAAATACATCCTTCTGGCCCTCCTTAGAGTCGAGATTTTCGTACAAAACCTCGTAAGCGTTTGACTTAGCTTCACTTACAGCCTTCTTTACTTCCTTCTTTGTTATTTTGTAGCCTGCAACAGTTTCATCTATTCCATAATAATTCTATGGTATTAAAATGGCCACGATGCATAACACTAATTGTATTGAAGGATCTTTTCTTAATCAAAAGAGGAGGAAAATACGCAAAGGTTCCTGCCCCACGTATATTAATCTATTGTAAAAATACCCTCACAGGAGTTCAGAGAATTTTAGGGCGTGGTTGAGGAAAATGCACTGGTTTTGCTCCTGGATTTTACAAACACCAACCGTGGTCGGGAGAAGCTGAACATATCCTTAATCTTCCTTCTTATAAAGGACATTACGGAGCAAGCAGAGGACTTTGGGCCCAATGCGTTGTCTAACGCCATTTATCGTATTGTAGTCAAAGTCTAGGCAAATCCACTATGGGGGGTTCTCGACGCGATCATTGTGCCTAATCAAACGGATATTTCTCGGTCCAGATGTGATCACTTCCTAGCATCCTCTGATTTGTTGGAGTTGTTTCCTATGGCTACTACCTACTTTAGACCAAGATCTTGGTCGAACCACACGCCTCTGGTGTGGGAAACAAGGGAGGCGACTTTACCCCGTTCTTTTTTTATATTCGAGAGGGCCTAGTTATTGGAGGATAGCTTCAGAGATTGGTCTACGAGCACTGGATGTCCACTATTTGCATTGGCTCCATCTGAAGGACATGGTTAGATCCTCAAGCGCATCACGGAAGCGTGAGCATCGTATCGAATACGACGAGGAACGACTAGTCGCACTAGTTGTTCTATGCAGCGGAATTTAAAAAATTTTCATGCGACGAAACCACATGATCCAAGAACACTTCTCGGATCGTTTCATCTAAAACCACAAACAAGTAATAGGATTACCTCTTGAAGCGTGGTTGCGATCGAGTCTCTAAACGAAGAGACCTCCTGCCTCAAGTCCGATCCGACGGAGGAGACGCTTGCGAGCGCGGGGATGAATCGTGTGCTTCTCGCAATCCATGTTGATGATCCAAGCGGCGGATCTCCTGATCTCGACACACGAGATCCGACGTCTTCTCCACGAGCGAGGCGCACCGAATGAGATGGAGATCCACGAGCAAACGATCGGGCAGCATAACGACGACGCTGCGGCGATGGAGACTCCCTCTAGGGCATCCATGGTGGAGTCATATGAGAGGGAGATAGAGTAGGCGTGTAGAGAGAAAGAGAGAGAGAGAGAGATGTGCTTCAATAGCATTACCTAGAGAGCATGGTATGCCTCTCTATTTATAGGGTTTTGGGATCCATGGGTCTCAATCCATGGGACATATAAAATCAATGGATGAGATGGATTTATGTCTAATCCAATGGTCAAGATTGTTGTTGGTAAAAACCAACAACTTAAGATTTAATTTAGATCAAATATATTTGACAAATCAAATATACATCAATCCTAAAATTAAACCAATCAAATAAGGGAGATTACCAACATGGACATTGACTCCCCATGTATCATGGTGGACGGCCACCAATTTCAATATAGGTTATGGTGATCGTCCACTTGATTACAAGTGGGGCAATCTCATGAGATTTCATGAGATTGCATATCTCCATGGAAATCTCCTTTATTTAATCCAACAACTTTTGTTGTGATTTATTCTTCAAAAATAATTCACAGATAATTTTGAGAATATTGCAATCTTACCACTGGAAATTTGTGAATCACGTTCACAACCCAAAACAAAATATAATTTACATTTTCAATTAATTACACAATGTGTATCCAATACACATCAATAATTAATTAACAAATATAAATTATAATTAGCTCTCTCTAATACATTATAAATCACATTTATAATATATTATGAATAATATGGATAGTGCTATCCACATTATTCACATCCATGATAATTAAATCACATTTAATCATCTTGGATCTCTATTCTCACGTGCCCAAATAATATGAATCACATTCACACTATTCACATCTTTGATAATCAAATCACATTTAATTATCTAAGATTACTCCCCTTATAATATGAATCAAATTCATATTATTCATGATAATTAAATCACATTTAATTATCCATCTTCTCAATGCTCGGATACATATATCAACAATAGAATTATCCATGAACTCTTTCAAGGATAATGCGCTTTCTCCGCGAATACTTGGAGATAAGGACAGGGCGATTGTATTGTTCCACGTATAGTGACTTGGATATTGAGATCACATCTCAAATCCAGATCTCGGGCCTCCCATAGTATTTGATAAAATCAAGATCGTAAATCTAATCTTCTCATTGCATCTAAATCACATTCAGATCAATGTCCAATGTTTGGACCAAGATTAGATTACTTCTCTACTGAGAGGAGTCACTAAAATCCAGACCTGTTTCATCACTCCCTAGGAATGGAAGCGTCATGGTTATACAATCGTTTATGATCACATCACCCTCATGTATACCCAATACCTGTACATCCTGCATACTGGAAGACTCGGAATAAACCTGAAGTATAAGATCAATTTTACACTGTCTACTTCAGAGTTTTATCATTAAGTTTCTCATTTGATCATTGGGAGTCGGTATCGATCATATACTTTCCAAAAGCATATATCATACCTAGGTCTTGATAATATACTTTCCAAAAGTATATATCAAACCTACAAATTCAGTCAAGCTTCCAAAGCGAGACGACCGTGCACGGAATTTGGTTCTCCCCAATATCTCATGAGTGAGCTCATGTCTTCCGGTTTAGTAATGAATCTATATGATCCCTTTGAGAGATCGTATCACTCATATGCCCTTATATGCACACCAGCGCACCGGTGTATAGACCTTGATTAGGTCATCAACCTATTGGTCTGCCAAATGTACATACTCAGACATATAGTAACACATCTGTCTCAGGTCAGAGGATGCGTGCCTATATCATGACAGCATACGACATAGGACTTTGGTTATCTCGATCTCGTTAAGTCAACTCTTTGACCTAGCTTATCTAACACCTCCGAATCTCTATTCCTATGCAGAGGACCTGCATCAAGAGGTCAGTTAGATATCAGCCTTTAGAGAAAGGATTGCCATCTCCTTCTCAGGCTGGAGATCATCTCTTAACAATCATTTGATGGTGCTTGATGAGTCCTCAATCTAACTCATTAGATGTTCATCCAAGCACCAGCCTTTATGATTCAATATTTGAATCAACAGCTGTATGATCATCAAGATGGCCATGGTACATAACCCTAATTGTACTAAGAGACCTATTATGCAAATTATTTATTCTTCATTTCATATCAGGGAATGATATTTGCAATAACATTTATTGCATAATGGCTCGCCGTGGGCTCACATGTCCAACACCATCATGGCACGTCTTGCACAGAAGATTGCCTCTGCGATCTAAGCTTTGTCTTTTCAAGAAGGAAACTCGAGAGGAGAGAAGGGCGGTGAGGGTGGTTGCTCAGTCCATCGTAGGAAAATTATATGGTGTTGAAGATGTCAAGGATTTGGACACAGGATTGCTAGAGGGAGGTGTTGTCAAAACTCTATAAGATATGTGGTAGTCAGCAATAGAAGAGTGGAGGGAGAACGTGCCATGTTCCTAGCATTAGTGGAGCATTTGAGAGATTTCTCTCACCATACGGGTGGTCGACCGTGGAGATGAAATGGGTTGGGGGTGTCACAGGTTTCCAATCAGCATGGGAGCCATTTGATATAGAGTTTTATCTTTGAAGAAGTGAAGACCGCGGAACGCAGATGGGGCACCTGGACCGGACGGTTTCCCTGTGTTCTTTTTCAAAGAGTTCTAACCTCTGATCAGTGGAGAGGTGATGGAGGCCATGCAGGAATTCGCAATGAGAAATGCAAGATTCGAAAAAGTAAATAAAGCACTCATTTGCCTTTTACCAAAGAAGGAATCCTCAGAATTGGTTGAAAACTTCCGCCCGATTGCACTTTTGAATGTCATCTACTCGATTGTTGCGAACATCTTGGCGATAGGTTAAACATTGTGCTGGGTAATGTTATGTTGCTGCTTCAGTCAGCATTTATCCCTGATAGACAAATTGGTGATAGTTTGGTCGTCATAACGGAGATCCTTGCGGATTGGAAACGAAGCCACAAAAGAGGAATTTCGTGGAATATAGAGTTTTCAAAGGCCTGTGATATTGATGCTTCATGTTGTCTGCATTAGCACGTCGAGGATTCCCAGACATTTGGATTTCATTGATAAAAAAGATATGTTACCTCTCTGTCTTACTCGATAATTGTGAATGGATGCCCAGAAAGGGATTCTTTCGGCCTCGACGGGGAGTTCGTCAAGGTTGCCCCCTTGCCCGCTTACTTTTTGTCAATGCAGCAGATGTCCTAGCTTGCATGATGCATCAGGTAACTTCTCAGGACATCACAGTTGGCTACTCTTTAGAGGATATTCCTGTGCCTCTATTCCGAAATGCAGAGGACACAATTTTCTTTATCAAGGGTGGGAAGGATGAGACAAAGGGCATGGCAAGTTTTGGAGATTTTTGAAGAGCTCTCTGGACTTACTCAACCATAGAAAATCTACGGCTATTCCTTTTAAGATTTAAGATGATGAAGCTAATGATTATAGTTTGGAGTTGGGCAGAGAATGTGGTAATCTTCCTATCAAGTACCTCGGGCTTCCACTCACATGTGGCAGATTAAAAACTTCTGATTGGCTGCCAATAATCAAGAAGATGGAGGCAAAACAGCAGGTTGGAATGGAGCTTTGCTTTCAAGAGGATGACAGATGGTACTACAGAAGGCAGTGCTTTTAGCTATCCCAATCTTTTTCATGGCATCTTGTATGTTGCCAGGCGACGTTCGACGGCGTATAGAGATAATTATGAGGAATTTTTTTTGGTCCAATTCTGGACAAGTGATAGGGCTCTATCCTGTGTAAGGACCTCGTCTGGGAAGACTGACTATATTAAAATCAACATTGATTTACATCAAGGTTCAGCTTTAAGTCCATTTCTTTTTACTTTGATTATGGACGAGTTGACAAGTCACATTCAGGATGAGTTACCTTGGTGTACGTTATTTGTTGATGATATTGTGTTGATTGACGAGACTAGAGATGGAGTAAATGAGAAGCTTGAGGTCTGGAAACATGCATTGGAGACTAGAGGATTTCATATAAGTAGGGCTAAGACGGAATATATGGAGTGCACCTTTGATGGAAGCAACGGTGACGGAATTGAGGTAAAGATTGGTGTCGATAACATTCAGAAGAGAGATTCTTTTAGATATCGGGGATTTTTTTGCAACATGATGGGGAAATTGATGGAGATGTTACTAATAGAATAAATGCAGGCTGGCTAAAGTGGAGAGAAGCCTCTACCATTCTCTGTGATGAAAAATCCTTTAAAAATTAAAGAAAAGTTTTATAAAGCAACCGTGAGACTTGCTATGCTCTATAGATCTGAATGTTGGCCTGTGAACCATAGACATGTGCAGAGAATGGATGTAGCAGAAATGAAAATGTTAAGGTGGATGTGTGGACACACACGTAAAGATCGGATTCGGAATGATGCAATCAGAAAGAAAGTTGGTGTAGCTCCGATCGAGGATAAGATGCGAGAAAACTGCTTAAGATGGTTTGGTCATTTGCAAAGAAGGTCAGTTGATGCACCAGCTAGGAGATGCGAGTGTTGGGATGTTGAGCCGGCTAAGAGAGGGTGAGGACGGCCCAAGAAGTGTTGGAAAGAAACGATACGAAGGGATCTTAGTATTTTTGGATTTAAGTCCGAGATTGACCCAAGATAGATCTGAATGGAGGCGAAGAATCCATGTACCCGACCCTACTTAATTGTGGGAAAAGGCTTCGTTGTTGTGGTTGAATTCTGGACAAGTGATGCAAATGGGAAATTTGCAACCGCAGAAAATAAAAGTTGACGGTGAAAAAATTATTTGGTGGAAGAAATTGGAGGGATGGAGAAGAGAAAACTCACTGGTTGCGAGAGATTTGGGAAGAAAAGTGTGAAGATCGCGTGGAGGGAGAAGGGATAGAGAGAAGAGAGATAAATTCTCAATTTAATTGCAATTTGAATTGTTCCTAAACAATTAACTACCATCCCCTTTATATAGGAGGGGTGGGGATTACAAAAATAGAAACAAATCAAAATTCAAATTGACTCTAATCGATTAACTAATTAATTTTGAATAAAATTCAAATCTTAATTTATCCAGATTGACTCTAACCAACTAGCTAATTAATTTGAGATCACAAATTATCTCGCTATTGAAATAAAATTGCAACGACTCGATTAATCGTAAATTAAAATTGGACTCTAATTAATGGACGACAAATTAAGTAAGACCCTATTTCTTTGCTCCGCACTGCATCAACTCTCTGTCGCTTTGAAAAACTCACCTCCTGATGAGTGGCTTTGTTTTCGATTGTGGTATTGGGGGATGTTTGTGTTGAATCCATTGATCAATTGACTCCAATTTTATGTCATTCTTCCTAATTCAGCATCATGTTTGTAGTTCTTTTCAATTGGAGGGTGTCCCTACAATTTTTTGTACCCCTTCATTTAAAGTATCTCCTCCTAAATGGCTACCATCTTTAACCTTTATACAAAAGGTTTTAGAAGGAGGTATGCTTCTGCAATTTTTCCTAAAACCCATTCCCAATCCCTAAATTTTACGGGATTGGCTTATGGGAGATAATCCAAGAGTCTGGAACTTGCTCTCCCTTCCATTGATGTCGGCGGCGTCGAACCCTACGGCTAGGGTTCTCGTAGTATCCGCGGCACGTGATCGCACGAGGATGGCCACGCACAATCACGCAAGGACGGCGGTGTGTTCTTCCAATGGCGGCGGCGCACAGTGACACCAGGGCAGCGTTGACGAGGGCTTGAGGTTGACTTTTGGCAGCGGGCGGTAGGGTGGGATCAGGTGGGGCGCGGCCGGTGGGAAAGGGGATAAAAAGAGGGGATGGTGGCGGTGCGGGGCTGAGGCGGTAGGGGCGACAACAGGTAGAGAGGGGGAGGTGATGGAGAGGGGTTGTAGGGGAGTGTGTCAAGGCAGCGGGCGAGCAGGGATGGTGGTGGAAGCAGCGTTGAGCAGGAAAGGGGAAGGAGTCGGCAGTTGTGCGGGGTCGGGAGAGAGGATGGAGGCGAAGGGGAGGACAAGCGACGGTGGAGTAGGGAGGGCAGCAGTGATGATGGCTTGGGAGGGGGTGAGCCGTGGCACAGGGAGGAGGTGGAGGGCGTCGGGGAAGGTGTTGGAGAGAGGGGAGAGGAGGGTTGGTGGTGCGGGGAGGGGAGGAAAAGGTGGGCGACGTCTCAGGGAGGAGGTTGAGGGGGTCGGGGAAGGTGCTGGAGAGAGGGGAGAGGAGGGTCGGTGGTGCAGGAGGGGAGGAAAAGGTGGGTGGTGGCACAGAGAGGAGGTGGAGGGGTCGAGGAAAGCCTTAGAGAGAGGGGACGAAAAGGTGGGTGGCGATGGTGCTGGGAGTTGCACCGGAGGTGCGGGAGTGGCGGAGGGGACCCGTGAGAGGGTTGAGGATGGCGTTAGTGTCAATTTATCCACTGACTGTAGGACTGAAATTGTCTGGACAGCAAGCAGATCGTTGATGACGATGATTTCTTCTTGCTTTTCTTCTTGGAAAACATGGACAAAAGCTTTGTGGGCACGAGGTGGTGTTTCATCGGCCTTTTTAGCAGCACTTTCCGCTAGTTGTCGCGTCAATGCTTCAACATTCCGCAGCTCACGCATCTTTGTCGCCAAAGCTTGCATATTTGCACATACTTGGAGCATATCGGACAAGGTTTTTCTAACCTCAGCACCATGCACGGTCTGATGAGCGAGAACCTTTGGATTTATGCTCGCATGAACGTCTGGATGGATCGACAGAGTGTGAAGACGATCCATAGGCCATGCTCTGATACTAATTGATGCAAATGAGAAATTTGCAACAGCGGAAAATAAAAGTTGACGGTGGAAAAAAATATTTGGTGAAAGAAATTGGAGGGATGGAGAAGAGAAAACTCGCCAGTTGCAGGAGATTTGGGAAGAGAAGTGCGGAGATCGCGTGGAGGGAAAAGGGATAGAGAGAAGAGAGATAAAATCTCAATTTAATTGCAACTTGAAATGTTCCTAAACAAATGACTACCATCCCCTTTATATAGAAGGGTAGGATTACAAAATAGAAACAAATCATAATTCAAATTGACTCTAACCGACTAACTAATTGATTTGAATAAAATTCAAATCTTAATTTATCGTGGTTGACTCTACCAACTAGCTAATTAATTTGAGATCACAAGCAATCTCATTATTTGAAATAAAATTGCAACGACTCAATTAATCATAAATTTAAAATTGGACTATGGTTAATGGACGACAATTAAGTAGGGCCCTATTTCTTTGCTCCGCGCTGCATCAACAAGGCGAGAAGGGAACCCATTTGATCGACTGGGAAAAAGTTACCTTACCTAAACCTCTCAGAGGGCTAGACATTTCGTGTCTGGAATCTATGAACAAAACGCTACTCCTGAAGTGGGCTAACAGAATTTGGGGAGATAGTGATGATCTTTGTTGCGGATTGATCGGGAAATTATATGGTATACAGGTGCAAGAGATTTTGGTATACAATCAGTCTGCCTTTTGTTCTTCTTTTTGGAAAGGTATTCGCTCTGTGATACCACAATTTAGTGATTTTTTCCTATTGTCTCTAAGAGATGGAGCTTCTTTTGCTTTTTGGACCGATAATTGGATGGATTCTAGTACTCTGGCATCTAGAATCCCATGTCTATAAGTTATTTCATCCTCGCAAAGCATGAGGGTGGGGACTGCTGGAGATGGCGGAGTTTGGTTGCCCACTTTGACACTTTCTGTTCAGATTTTTCAGGACCAACGCCTGGAGGAATTTATCCTTCTTCTAGACTCACTGAGCCATACCCGAGACTCGCATGGGGCAGAGGGACCATTAGAAGTGGAGAGGTGGAGATTTTTTGGCAAGACGTGCACACAGTTCGTTGATACACTGTTGGGGATATTTAATGCCATCTTTGTTCATGACTGCAAACTTATCTAGGAGTCAACCTTCCCCATTTGGCAAATTGCTTATACCATATGCATAGCACATTCTCTAAATGTAATAGTACTCCAGTAGTTAGAGAATTTAATTTTGCATGACAACATCATGGAACATGTTTATTTGCGACATTATTTAAGAATTTTCCTCTGATGATGATGTTGGAAGAATAAGAGTTGTTGTTTATTCCTGAGAGCCCTAGGGTCTCTTATATAGAGAAAATCCATGGGTAAATTACATAAGACAAAACATAGAAAAATATAAAAGACAAACGGTACATCGACTACATAATTCTTTCGACACTCTCCCTCAAGATGGAGCATAGATATCGGTCATGCTCAGCTTGGAAGTACACTTCTGGAATGGTCCTCTGAGTAACGGTTTGGTGAAGATGTCGGCAGTCTGCTCCTCAGAACTAACATGTGAAGTAGAAATGAGAAATCAGCCCCTTATGGATCATGTCTCCGGTGTAGTGACAGTCTACTTCAATATGCTTGGTTCTCTTGTGAAAGGCAGGATTATTGGCAATGAACAGTGCGGCTTGATTATCACATTGTAGCTGCATGGGTAGAGCTACATCTACATGCAAGTCTTCTAATACAGCTCGGACCCACATCATTTCCGTGCTTGCTTGTGCCATAGCCCTATATTCAGATTCTGCACTGGAATCTAGCCACAACTGTTTGTTTCTTGCTTTTCCAAGAAACTAGAGAGCTACCCACAAACACAGCAAACCCTGAGGTAGACTTTCGGTCCTTAGGGCATCCTGCATAGTCAGGCATCCGCACATGCAGAAACAGATAAATGGGTTTCCTTTCTGAACAACAATCATGTGCCTGGAGACGATTTAAGGTATCTGAGTATCATATATATAGCATCCATATGTACATGTCTCGGCTGTTCCATAAACTGGCTTACCCGGCTAACTACAAAGGCAATATCAGGTCAGGTTATAGTTATGTAAAGAAGCTTCCCCACTATTTCTCTATACCTTCTCTTGTCAACTTCTTCTGTATCATTATCATACAATTTCATGCTAGGGTCCATAGGATTAGTAGACGGTCTACATCCAACCATGCTTGTCTCAACAAGCATATCTGTAATATATTTCCTCTGGGTCATTACTAGACCCTGTGCATTTTTGGCGAACTCCAACCCCAGGAAGTATCGTAATGTACCAAGGTCCTTTGTAACAAATTGACGACCCAATACTGCTTTGATCATCTCTATCCCTTAGCATCATCTTCTGCAACCAAAATGTCATCAACATAATTCTTTCGACACTCTCCCTCAAGATGGAGCATAGATATCGGTCATGCTCAGCTTGGAAGTACACTTCTGGAATGGTCCTCTGAGTAACGGTTTAGTGAAGATGTCGGCAGTCTGCTCCTCAGAACTAACATGTGAAGTAGAAATGAGAAATCAGCCCCTTATGGATCATATCTCCGGTGTAGTGACAGTCTACTTCAATATGCTTGGTTCTCTCGTGAAAGGCAGGATTATTGGCAATGAACAGTGCGGCTTGATTATCACATTGTAGCTGCATGGGTAGAGGTACATCTACATGCAAGTCTTCTAATACAGCTCGGACCCACATCATTTCCGTGCTTGCTTGTGCCATGGCCCTATATTCAGATTCTGCACTGGATCTAGCCACAACTGTTTGTTTCTTGCTTTTCCAAGAAACTAGAGAGCTACCCACAAACACAGCAAACCCTGAGGTAGACTTTCGGTCCTTAGGGCATCCTGCATAGTCAGCATCCGCACATGCAGAAACAGATAAATGGGTTTCCTTTCTGAACAACAATCATGTGCCTGGAGACGATTTAAGGTACCTGAGTATCATATATATAGCATCCATATGTACCTGTCTCGGCTGTTCCATAAACTGGCTTACCCGGCTAACTACAAAGGCAATATCAGGTCGGGTTATAGTTATGTAAAGAAGCTTCCCCACTATTTCTCTATACCTTCTCTTGTCAACTTCTTTTGTATCATTATCATACAATTTCATGCTAGGGTCCATAGGAGTAGTAGATGGTCTACATCCAACCATGCCCGTCTCAATAAGCATATCTGTAATATATTTCCTCTGGGTCATTACTAGACCCTGTGCATTTTTGGCGAACTCCAACCCCAAGAAGTATCGTAATGTACCAAGGTCCTTTGTAACAAATTGACGACCCAACACTGCTTTGATCATCTCTATCCCCTTAGCATCATCTCCTGTAACCAAAATGTCATCAACATACACCATGATGACAACTGTACCTCGAGTAGTCCTCTGGATGAGCAGTGAGTAATCTGCATTGGATCTCTTGAATCCATGTTCTTCAATCAGATGGGAAAGCTTCTGAAACCATGCCCTTGGGCTTTGTTTAAGTCCATAAATGGCCTTATGAAGTCTACTGATGCAGATAGAAATTGCAAACGTTGATGAAAATAATTTGATGGTGGATTTTCGGTGGAAGAAGGAAATGGAGGGGTTGAGGAGAGAATGCTCGTCAGAGAATGAGAGATTTGAGGAGGAAGAAGCGCGGAGATCGCGTGGGGGAGAAGAGAGACGAGAGAGAGGATAGAGAGATAAAATCTCAATTTTTCATATCATTTGAACTGACCTAAACACTAGTCTATCATCCCTTTATATAGGAGGGATGTGTTGGGAAAAATGAGCAAGTTGTTTATTCCATAAGCCCTAGGCTCTCTTATATAGGAGAGTAGCCTATGGGTAAATTACATAAAGCATACAACTGAAAATAAAATTAACAAAGGGATACAAGCACTACTCTATATGCATCAACACTCCCCCTCAAGATGGAGCATAGATATCAATCATGCTCAGCTTGGACGCACACTTCTGGAATGGGCCTCGAAGTAATGCCTTGGTAAATATATCAGCAGTTTGATTCTCTGAGGTGACATGGGATGTAGCAATGAACCCCTTCTGAATTATGTCACATATGTAGTGACAGTCAACCTCAATATGCTTGGTCCTCTCATGGAAGGCTGGGTTGTTTGCAATAAACAAGGCTGCCTGATTATCACATTCCAACTTCATAGGAAGCGGTATATCAAGACATAGATCTGTAAGTAGAGCTTTCACCCACATCATTTCTGTGCTGGCATGGGCCATAGCTCTGTACTCAGATTCAGCACTGGATCTAGCTACCATTGTCTGTTTCTTGCTCCTCCACGAGACTAGAGCATGTCCAACATAGACTGCAAATCCTGAGGTGGACTTCCTGTCCTTGGGGCATCCTGCATAGTCTGCATCAGCACACGTTGTGATAGAGATCTCCTTTCCCTTCTTAAATAGCAAGCCTGCACCTGGAGATGATTTTAGATATCTCAGAATCATGTGTATTGCATCCATATGGACCTGACGTGGTTGCTCCATGAAGTGGCTCACGCGACTCACTGCAAATGAATATATCAGGTCTAGTGATCGTGACATACAGTAGTTTGCCTACCAGTTCTCTGTACCTTCTCCTGTCCACCTCCTCTGTGTAATCATCATAAAGCTTCATGCTGGGATCCATTGGTGTCATAGCAGGCCGACACCCAAGCATATCTGTTTCACTCAATAGATCTGTAACATATTTCCTCTGCGACATTACTAATCCATATGGATTTCTAGCAAACTCCAGCCCCAGAAAATATCTAAGGACTCCCAAGTCCTTGGTGACAAATTCGGGTTCCCAGTTTTTCTTTCGCCTGCTTTATGCCCTGCTCATCATCTCCTGTAATCAAGATGTCATCAACATAAACCATGATTACAATGATACCTCTAGCCAGTCTTCTGTACAAACAAGGAATGATCAGCATTGGAGTGTTTGTATCCCTTGTTTCTCGAAGAGATCTGAGAGCTTCTGAAACCATGCTCTGGGGCTCTGCTTAAGGCCATAGATAGCCTTATGTAACCTGCATACCTTGGAACACTCCCCTCAACAGCAAAACCAGGTGGTTGTTGCATATAAACTTCTTCCTGCAAATCTCCATATAAGAATGCATTCTTCACGTCCAGCTGATGGAGCGGCCAGTCTCTAGCAACTGCAACTGACAACAAGATCCGTAGAGTGGAATGACGTGCCACAGGCGAGAATGTGTCTAGGTAATCCACCCCGTATGTCTGAGTAAAGCCACGTGCAACAAGACGCGCCTTGTACCTGTCAATGGAGCCATCTGCATTGTGCTTCACTGTAAATACCCACTTGCAGCTCATCGGGTTCACATTTGGAGGTATAGGAACCAAACTCCAAGTTCCTCTGGACTGAAGTGCCGCCATTTCTTCCTCCATTGCTAGCCGCCATCTACTATCCTGCAGAGCATCTTGATGATTTCGTGGAATATCTACAGCTGACAGTGCCACAACAAATGACCTGAAATCTCCAGATAGCCTGTCAAAAGATACGGATGCTGATAATGGATATGTAACATAGCTCCTCTTCGACTTGCGTAGAGCAATGGGAACATCTAAATCAGTTGTAGCCTCATCTGGCCCCTGCAACATATCCTGCTCAGAAATGTCGTCAGATCCATCAACAGTAATATTTTCATTACATACCATAGGAGAGCTAGTAGACGAGTCATGACCATGAGCGGGAGGAGGCCTGCGGGTATAATGGAACGGTAGCGGTGAGATAGGTGGTGGTGGTGGTGGTGACGGCATCTGGGGTGGTGGTGCTGGTGACGGCATCTGAGGTGGTGGTGTCATGTATATGGCATCAGTGGATAGAGGTGATAGATGCTTGTCTCCTAAGGCTGAAAATACATAACAGATTCAAAAAATGTAACATCTGCACTGATCATATACAGCCGACGCAGAGGATCAAAGCACTTGTACCCCTTTTGAGTTCTGGAGTACCCAACGAAAACACATTTGACAGCCCTAGGAGAGAGCTTGTCAGTACCAGGCGACAACTGATGGGCAAATGCAACCGACCCAAACACACGAGGAGTAAGAGTGAACAGATCCTTGCCAGGATGAATGAGGGAAAACGGAATCTGTTCATTCAAGAAAGAAAAAGGCACACGATTGATTAGGTAACATGCAGTGAGAACTGCATCACCCCAGTAGGAGTAGGGAACATGACTCTGTATAAGGAGTGATCTTGTGACATCAAGAAGGTGACGGTGTTTCCTTTCAGCAATTCCGTTCTGTTGAGATGTATGAGCACAAGATGTTTGGTGAACAATCCCTTTTGTAGAGTAGTAATTGGCAAGAACATTGGTGCACAATTCTAAAGCATTATCACTTCTCACAAACTTCACAGATGTGGAGAAAACATTTTGTATTTCATTCAGAAAATGGATAATGATATTTCCTGCTTCAGATTTATTTTTCATCAGAAACACCCATGACACTCTAGAAAAATCATCCACAAATACTATATAAAATCTGTGTCCCTGATGATCAGGTACACGACTCGGACCCCAGACATCAATATGAAATAACTCGAACTTGGAGGTACTACTCCGACCTGGACGACTGGGAAAGGACGACCTGTGATGCTTTCGCAACTGACACCCCTCACAATGAATAGGTGTGTGAAGAAGACCATAAGGTAACACTTGACGCAAATTCTGAAGCGGTAAATGACCAAAGCGCAGATGCCACAATAAAGTAGATACTTGTCCAGAAGGAGAGGATGAGGTTCCAGCAAATGGGGTCTGATTCAGGTGGTAGAGGCCTCCTTGCTCATAGCCACGACCAATCACGTTGCCCGTATGGATGTCCTGAAAAATCAAAGAAGATGGATCAAAAATTGCCCGACAATGTAGATCCTTCGTAATCTGACTAATTGACAACAAATTCATTGAAAAATCAGGTGCATGTAGCACATTCTTGAGCTGCATAGAAGATGTCAATCTAATCTCCCCCTGACCAGTGATGGGGGAATGTGTACCATTGGCAATTACTTTTGTCCGTCCTGGAGGGATCTGAGTGTATCCTGTAAGTAGACTCTGGTCGCGACATAGGTGATGTGTAGCGTCCGAGTCCATAATCCATGGTAATGTATCTGATCTACTACTGTTGAGTGCGAGTATACTACCTGAAGCACTGGTAGACGCAGAGGCAGAAGCAGCGGCATCAGAATGACTCTCTGTAGTCGCTGCTGGACCAGATGGTGGAATAATGCCCCTCAGACGGGCAACTAGATCATCGAACCGTTGATCCAAAGTAGCAGCAGATGGAGGCTCTATCTGCTCAGCAGCTCGTGCGGATGCAGGAAATCCATGCTTCGAGTAGCATGTGTCTTCATTGTGTCCAACTCGGTGACAGTAGGTACATGTTGGCCTAGTACGGCCACCTCTTCCACGAGGTCCACGTCCACGGCCCTGTTGATGAAATCCGCGACCTCTGTTGGCTGCCATGGCTGAAGAATTCTGACTCGCAACCGTGGAAGGAACTGTGATCCGACTCAATCTATGAAAAGCTTCCTCCATGGGAGGAATAGTAGAGTCAGTCAAAATATGTGATCGTGCAGCCTCATACTCTGGATCGAGTGCAGCCAGGAACACACCCACCATGGTCGCGTTCCTGTATGTCTTCTGCTGTTCTGGCGTGGCTGTAAGAGGCATGAAGCTATAGAGCTTCTCGAACATCCCTCTCAGTGATGTATAGAGAGAATGTAAAGGGCGACCATTCTGCTTTATTGTGAATATATCATGCTGAAGTTGCAGAATCTTCGTCTCGTTCTTCGCCTGAGAGTATGTTGCCGCCAGAATATCCTACATATCCTTGGTTGTGGGTTGATGTAGGATGTCATTGGCAATTTCAATAGCCAACGTACCAGATAGCCAAACCTTGGCATATGCATCATCAGCCTCCCAAGAGGCATTGACTCCAGTCTTCTCAGCAGGCTCAGGTTCAGTAAGGATGTGCTTCTTGCCTGTTGACTTCATCATGCTCATGAACTGCATTGCCCACAGTTCATAATTTGTACCATCCATCTTTACTATAGGCGCTGAACCACGAAAGGCGCCAATAGATGGGATATCTGACTTGTTTTCTGACATCTTGGATACTGAAGACTGGAGTTATTGACCAATGATGATCTTTGTATACAATGACATTGACGGGTTTAGTTGCACATGTAGACCTCAAGCAACTAAACCCATGATGATGATTTTCTGCGCTTTAGGGCTGGACACGTGCACGCGTACAGGAGGTACACGCGCTGGCGCACTGGTCGCGCGCTGGAAGTGCAGTTCACGCGCATTGGATGCGCACTGGGCTGGTGCAGTTCACGCGCACCAGGAGTTCACGACACACGCGGCACAGGTGCACCATGAGTTCACGCGTACAGCCGCACAGTGCAGCCGCACAGCCTCGCGCGCAGGAGTTCACGCGCACAGATGCCAGGTGCACCAAGAGTCCACGCGCAGCCGATGGGAGAAGCCCGCACGCGCTCGCGCAGATGGGATGCGCGCAGATGGGATGCGCGCAGGCGCAGGAGATGCGCGCAGGCGAGGGGAGCGCACGGAAGGGAGGGCGGCGCCGATCGGATGAAGAGAGAGAGAGAGAGAGAGAGAGAGAGAGAAGCCGGCGGGTGTGGTGGGGTAGGGTTAGGGTTTTGAGAACTCCGGTCTAGGACCGTCGCTCTGATACCATGTTGGGAAAAATGAGCAAGTTGTTTATTCCATAAGCCCTAGGCTCTCTTATATAGGAGAGTAGCCTATGGGTAAATTACATAAAGCATACAACTGAAAATAAAATTAACAAAGGGTTACAGGGCACTACTCTATATGCGTCAACAGGATGAGATTACAAAAATAGAAACTCAATTCAAATTCAAAACAAACTTATCCTATTTTGACTCTAACCGACTAACTACGAAATTCAAATCTCTAACTAATTAATTAAGATCACACACGATCTCTTTATTTAAATTAAATAAATTACGGCGACTCAAAATAAACGTAAATAAAATTAACGGATAAAAAGTAGAAAAATACGGCCCTATTTCTCCATCTCACGCTACATCAACTCTCCTCCGTTTGAAAAATTCGTCTCTCGACGAATTGCTTGATCTTCGATGTGTCGTTGGAAAATTCGATCCTTGAAATTGTAGCTTGCAATTCCTTTAAATAGATCTTTTTCAATGTTACGTTTGTAGTTCTTTCCAATTGGAGGGCGTCTCCGCAATTTTCGTACCTCTCCATCCCTTCTTAGGTTACCATCAACCTTATTCTTTAAAAAAATTCTAAGTGGATGTGCCCTTTTGCAATTTTTCCGAACAAATCCCAAAATCCTACTTTGGGGGGATCCGATTCCTTTTAGAGGAGAGCCCCACGCTAGGGTTTCTCTCTCCTTCATGTGATGGTTGCGGGAGCAACATGGGGGCAGGCGATGGTGACGGTGAGGAAGCTGGTGCGAGCGGCAGCGGTGCGTGAAGCGCACGCAGTGGTGGCACGGGGCAACAGAGAAAGCGGCAGCGGCCTGGTGGAGGCGGCGATGTTGGATCAATGGCGATGGGGTGGGCAAAAGGAAGGGTGCGGTGGCGCCGGAAATGGGAATAGGAGGGGAGGGTGGCGCGAGAGGAGGCACAGGGACATGGGGCTTCGACGGTGCAGGTGCAACGTTCAAGGGAGGGGCCAGGGGCGTGGGAGTGGCACGTGTAGGTAGTAGCAGCGGTGGGGGCAGAGAAGGCTGTCGTGGGAGGGAGTGGGGCAGGGATGGTCGGGGTTGCAAGGATTGCGGGTGGTGGTGGCGGCGTTAGTGGGGCTGGAGGTGCGGTTGCAGAGGGAGGAGGCGCTGAGGGCGCAAGTGATGCATGAGGGGGCGTTGGAGGGGTTGATGGGGCAGGGAAGCTTGCTGGGTTTGCGGGAGGGGCTGCTTGCGTGGTTGGGGGCGTGGGGTTTGCAGCCGGTGGGATTTCTGGGGATGCGAGGATGATGGGAAGGGGGGCAGGGGCTGGGGCCTGTGCCGCAGGGATGGCGGAAGGGGCTGATTCCAGTGTTGGAAGGGGTGTTGTTGCGATCGGGGAAGGTGCCGGAGGTGTGAGGATGGTGGAGGGGGTCCGCGAGAGGGTCGCGGATGGGCCGAAGATCGATTCCTGCAGCTTTTGCGAGCCTGAATATACCTGGACAGCAAGCGTTTCATCACTTTTTTCTTTTGGAATGGCCTGGACAGCGAGCAGGTCAGTGTTTTCCTCCTCTGAAACGGCTGGGGTAGTGAACAAATCATCCTTGACGTTGTTGTTTTCGCCTGACATGGCCCGGACAGCGAGCACATCGTCGTTGTTGCCTTTTCTTCCCTCCACAATGATCTGAGCAGCGCACAGATCATGGTCGACAACAATATTTTGTTCGCCGTCAACTTGCGCCATAAAAATATCAACATCGTACCATGAGTCTATCCATTGTTGAACCTTGATGCTTTTCCGGAGGCTGCTGCATGTAAACTTCTTCCTGCAGATCGCCATACGAGAATGCATTTTTAACGTCTAACTGGAACAAGGGCCAATCACGTACCATAGCTACAGACAGAAGAATACCAAGAGTGGAGTGACGGGCGACTGGAGCGAAAGTATCCATATAGTCCACTCCATAAGTCTGAGTGAAACCTCGTGCCACTAGCCGTGCCTTGTATCGATCAAGGCTAGCATCTGCATGATACTTAACAGTGAATACCCATTTGCAGCTAACAACAGAAGCTCCTGAAGGAGCGGGAACCAATCTCCATGTGCCCCTCGACTGTAGGGCAGCCATCTCCTCCTCCATTGCAGACCGCCAGCAATCAGATTTCAAGGCATCCTGATAGGTCTTTGGAATCTCCACTGAAGATAAAGCCACTGCAAATCTTTGAAAATCCCCTGTGCGGCGATGAAAGGAGACCTGTGAGGCAAGAGGATACGTAGCACAGTTGCGTTTCTGCTTTCTCATCGCAATAGGAACATCCAGATCATCAACCATTGAACTCGCCGGAGCAGATTCACCTTGCAATGATGCATCCTGCATAGGCACACTATTTGACCCATCATTAGTAGTAACGTCAGAACATACATGGGACGTGCTGGATGATTGGCGTGGAGCATGAGCAGGACCAGGTCGACGGGTATAAAATTTAGGCAGTGGCGAGACAAGGGGTTTTGGTGGAGGTGGTGGTAGTGGAGGAAGTGACGTAATGTTAGGAACTGGATTGGACAATGGAGGACTCACCGTAGGAGGAGGAACATAGACCTCATCAGTAGATGTGTTAGATACCAATCTGTCACCTGCAGGTGAAAAATACATAACAGACTCGAAGAAAGTGACATCAGCACTGATAAAGTATTTCCTGTTAACCGGATTGTAGCAACGATATCCCTTCTGCGTCCGAGAATACCCCACGAAGACACATTTGACAGCTCTAGATGAGAGCTTGTCAAGACCTGGTGATAGCTGATGAACGAATGCAACAACTTAAAAAACACGAGGGGTGAGTGAGAATAATTCCTTATCTGGAAAAACAACAGAAAGAGGAATTTTCTCACCAAGTACCGTGGACGGCATACGATTTACCAAGTAGCAGGCTGTAAGGACGACATCTCCCCAAAAAGAAATGGAACACAACTCTGGATAAGTAGAGCAAGGCCCTAAATGTCAGTTTCGGTCATCGTTTTGATATCGACCAAAACAGAATTTCGATGGAATTTCGATGGAATTTCGATCGAAATTTCGGTCATTTCGGTCATTTTTTGTACTAGGACCCCCATATTTTGGTCATTTCGGTCATTTCGGTCGAATTTTGATTTCGACTGGATATCGATATTCGACAGAAATTCGACCGAATTTCGCTGAAATTTGAGGCCATGAAGTAGAGTACGAGTAATGTCAAGAAGGTGACGATGCTTTCTCTCAGCAACTCCGTTCTGTTGGGAGGTGTAGGCACATGTAGTTTGGTGTATAATGCCTTTTGACCAAAGATATTGTGAGAGAGACCGAGTACAAAATTCCAATGTGTTATCAGTACGAACATATTTCACATTGGATGAAAAGACATTTTTTACTTCATTGATAAGATTTTTAATAACATCACCAGCTTCAGATTTATTCTTTAAAAGGAAAACCCACAACAGACGAGAGAAATCATCAACCACGACAAGATAAAACATGTGCCCCTGGTGATCAGGGACACGACTGGAACCCCAAATATCAATATGGGGTAACTCAAAAGGGGAGGCACTGCTCCGACTCTGACGACTCGGGAAGCTAGCTCGATGATGCTTCCCTAACTGACAAGCTTCACACCGGAAGGACGAACTTGGAGATATATGAGGCAAAAGGTGACGCATGACCAAAGCGTAGATGTCAGGTATATGGAGAGACAGATCCAACAGCATGAGAAGAGACTCCAGCATATGAACTCCGGTTCAGACGATAGAGACCATCCTGCTCAGAGCCACAGCCAATCACCCTGCCCGTTAGAATGTCCTGAAATATAAGAGAAGATGGGTCAAAAATAGTGCGACAATGCAAATCTTTTGTAAGCTGACTAATAGAGAGTAAGTTCATCGAAAATTCAGGGGCATGTAAGACATTCTTGAGACGCATGGAAGAGGATAGCAAGATCTCCCCCTGTCCAACAATGGGGAAATGAGTCCCATTGGCAATGAGCACCGACCTCCCTGGAGGAATCTCTCTTTATGAGATAAGCCTGTCTCTGTCTCGACATAGATGGTGCGTGGCACCAGAGTCCATGATCCAATCGGAGATGTCTGAGCTATAACATGTGGTAAAGGCACAGGCACTACCTGAGGTACTAGCCGTGGCAGAGGTACTAGCAGAAGCAGACGCAGCTATATTGGAAGGGCCTCCAGAAGAATCTGTAGACGCAAGAGGCATAATATCCCGTAACCGAGCGGCGAGTTCTTCAAATCTCTGATCCGAAGTAGAGGATGATGGAGATGCAACATGTTATGCCACCCGCGCTGATGCTGGAAAGCCATGCTTCGAATAGCACGTATCCTTCGAGTGACCTGGACGGTGACAAAAATTGCAAGGTGGACGGGACCGACCACCACGACCTCATGTTCCACGACCACGGCCACGAAATGAAGAGGAGGAACCACCTCTCCCTCTGGAAGCAGCCATCGCAGAGGGAGGTGGTGTAGATGTGCTGGATGGAACAGAGATGCGGCTAAGCCTTCGGTAGACCTCCTTCGTAGGAGGAATGGTAGCATCTGCAAGTATCTAAGATCTGGACGCATCATATTCAGGATCAAGAGCCGCAAGAAGGATTCCTACCATGGTAGCATTACGAAATGTCTTCTGTTACTCTGGTGTGGCCGTCAGAGGAATAGTGCTGTAGAGTTTCTCAAACATCCCCCTAAGAGATGTATACAAGGAATGAAGTGGCCGTCCATTCTGCTTCATGGTGAATATGTCGTGCTGCAGTTATAGCATCTTGGTTTCATTCCGGACCTGGGAATATGTTGCCGCAAGAATGTCCCACATCGCTTTAGCGGTGGGCTGATGGAGAAAATCATTAGCAATCTCCGTCGACAACGTGCATGACAGCCAGACTTTGGCATACGAGTCATCAGCCTCCCAAGAGGCATAAATCCCTGTCTTCTCTACTGGCTCATCCTCGGTAAGAATGTGCTTCTTACCGTTTGACTTCATGAGACTCATGAACTGCATCGCCCAGAGCTCATAGTTCGACCCGTCCATCTTCACTATTGGCGTGGGACCTTTGAACGCACCTATGGAGGGCATATCAACCTTGGATTCTGACATATTACCGCAGGAGAAGAACTAGGGTTTGTAGACAGAGTGACAGATGTCTACACAAACTGCATAGGATTTGAGTGCGTATGTAGACGTTACGCACCCAAACCCATAGAGATGGCGAAGGAGGCGGCTACGACCAAGCCGGCAGGGGATGGGTGGCGGGGCCGGTCAGGGTAAGGCCGGCGAGAGGTGAGTGCCGGGACCGGCTAGGTCACGGCTGGAGGCGGGGCCGGGAGGCGAGGTGCCGGCTAGGGCACGTCTGGAGGCGGGGCCGGGAGGCGAGGTGCCGACTAGGGCACGGCTGGAGGCGGGCCCGGGAGGCGAGGCGAGGCTAGAGACCCTGGGGCTGGAGGCGGGCGGAGGCGGGGAGCCCGGGAGGCTAAGGCGGGGAGCTCGGGAGACGGAAGCGGGGAACCCGAGAGGGCGGCGGAGGCAGAAAGAGAAGGGGGGAAGAGGGGGGTGGCGGGTGGGAGGAAGCCTAGGGTTTAGGCTCTGATACCATGTTGGAAGAATAAGAGTTGTTGTTTATTCCTGAGAGCCCTAGGGTCTCTTATATAGAGAAAACCCATGGGTAAATTACATAAGACAGAACATATAATAATAGAAAAGACAAACGGTACACCGACTACATAATTCTTTCGACAGATAAGATTAAAAAATGCAAATGCAGTGAAAGAGTCCGTATAGATATATCTAACATCCACAGTTAGATATATCTAACATCCACAAATATCATTCTTAATTCATATTTATAATCACGGATAAAAAGTCATCTTAGATGTCTAGATAAAATAACGACTGTCCATAAGTATGTTTTTTTAATATGCTTACTAAAGTAGAAATAAATAGCTTCAGAGATTAAGAAAGCGTAACATCTAAAAATGAAACTATATGTGTGTATAATAATGCTTAGAAAGACATACCAATCCATTCTTTTGGTATCTGAAAAGTTTTTCTATAGCAGCCTGTTGGATTCTCCAATGGAACAAAGGGTGGATTAGGTAAAAAAGGATATGCTGTATTTGTATAAATCGGTCGATCATATCCATGCATCTGCCAATTCGAAGGAACTGTTTCAATAAAAATGCAGTCAAGGTCAAGCAAGATGTATATCCAGAATAGAATGTAGAAAATGAACAAATCAAATGTGCATTTGAATATTAATATAATATCTTAGCCAATTCCATCATAATACATATGACAATGGAATTCAGTAAATCAAATCTATAAGTAGTGAAACTATGCGTTCTCATTGTGCTATAACAAGTTGAATACAGATGATACGATAACATGGTAAGCTATATATATTGAGAATAATGTTATAGAAAATAATACTTCTGTATTTGTTATTTTCTTTCTATGTAATTTTCAAGAAATAATATTTTCAACGTGTAATTTTCTATGAATAAAGCGCTTCTGAAGAAGTAGGTGATTTCTGGCATGCGCTGATGCCCATCAACGACTTGCAATCATTGGGTTTGGTCAGAGCGAATATTCTCATATAACATCCTTATATAGCTATCTCGGATTCATGGTATTGTGGAGACAGATTACAAGCACATTTTGACATGGCGTATGCCACTCCAAATAAAAGATTTTCTTGTAGATCTTGCGACAGAAATGTGTGTTGACGAACTCTCGGCGGGCAATTTTTCTATTTTATGGTATGGACTATGAAAGACTTTTTCCCTAAGTAATGTCATTGGTAATGAGTGCAATAGACAACTATTTCTTAATGTCAGCAATTCAAATGGATCTTGGACTAAATTGGATTGCTCAATTGACTTAACCATCTCTCATTGTAAGTGCTCCTCCTCAAGCATGTTACTCATCTCGCTACAGTCAAAAATCTCATACTTACACTCAAATTTAAATGATATAAACTACCGAGTCAAATTGTTACAGCTAATTGATGAGGACTATTCATATCTTGTCATATTTAAAAAGAATAGGCTGAAAGGTGATTTTGGAGTGATGATCCGTTGAATAACGAAGTTAAGGATCAAAGGAGTGATGATCCTCTCTATATTAAAGGGATTTCCTTGATAGAAGGTCAGGCAAGGTTGTCCTCAAGCACCTTTATTTATTGTGATTGTGATTGATGCACTTTCTATTATAGTTAAGCGAGTTGACCATGATGAATTCTGCAACATGTTAAGACATTAGGAGATTTCTATCTCTATCATTTAGTAGCTTATGGCTATTTTTTATGGAGGATGACTTCCTACATGTTAGAGTCAACTTGATAGTTTTGGAGATTTCCGGTGACATCTTGCGCCAAAAAGTCAATCACAGAAAGTTGGTGTTTGTTCCCTTTTGGTTTATCATCTGATGAGATTGATGGGGACGGTGGTGTGCTTTGTACTCAAGGAATCATTGCCCCTTATGGGTTTGCCCTTGGTGAATGGTAGGATGCATTAGGTGGATTGGTTGTCGCTTATCGAGAAGCTTGAAAAGAAGCTGGCCAGGTGGAAGGCCAGATGCATGTGAAGAGGTGGATGCCTGATGCTTTTCAAGGCAGTTCTCACTGCCTACCCATTATTTTTCCTCTCATTAAGCCTTCTACCAGTGGATGTACAGAGGCATCTTGAAACTCTTGTAAGGAAGTTCTTTTGAGACATCTTTGGGAAAGCTTTGGGAACCCCCTGGTAGAGTGGAATGTTGGAACTCAACATGTTGATCATAGTGGTTTAGATATGATTCGACTAAAGGAGATGAACAAGGCTCTTCTTCTCAAATTAGCTAGAGATTCCTTCATTTCTCGTACCGACGATGAGTGACGGTAAGGGTTTCTGTTGTTGGATGGATGATTGGACCAAGATGTGTCCGTGTCCCTCGTATAGATGCCTTAATGACACCAGGGGCTACCGGTTGTTGGTGGTTGGTCAAATGGTGCATGGTCACCATTTTTCTGCAGTGGTGTGGCTTTTTTGGGGAAAAATGTGGGCATCCAAAGTAATGGCAACCCATTCATTTTCAATTCTAATGTCAACCTATTCATTTTCATTTCTAAGTAACATTTTCAATCTAATGTCAACCTATTTATTACTGCCATGATTCAACAAGAGACTTAGCAAGCTCTCAAACATTTTCTATGTAACATCTCTCTTGCAGAAAAATCACACTATCTTTTGGCTAACTAAAGCATCCACATGGTAGCGACGACCAAAATTCTATCCCTATCGTATCCCTGCAATTTGATATCAGATAGCCAGAGAAGTCAGAAGTGCGAAGACTTGTGTTTGTCAACTCAAACCTAACGTCAATAGACACCTCACACTAGAGAAAGAGGTGCTCCATATATGGGCTAGTCACATGGAGTCTTTGGGTGGGCATCTTCTCAAGGTTGCACCCATTTTTCTTTAAAAAAACCTAGTCACATAGAAGCAAGAAACAAGCATTTGTCTCTCACTCTAGTATGTAGAGAATAGAGAGCGATGGCACAAGCCATCGACAGAAATGCAATGGATCCACATAATTTTTATACGATTAAATGGCTTTTCACCCACTACCTATTAACCATGGTTGTATTTAGTTCCACATTAAGAGAGAAAGTTGCATGGAGGCCTAATTATATGGTTGTTTGCCTGGCGCTACAGTAAGGAAATAATAGCAAATATGACCCTATTGGATCCTCCTGCAGAGTTGTGCTTCTTAATTTCCTCATTCTATGCTATAAATAATCATCGATACACAATTTTGTCTTCTTTCTTAATTCCTTTTGACGTATTGACAGATCATTTTAGTGATGTCAGACACTAACAATCTAATGATTATAAGAAAACAAATAGATAAGTCCCAACAACTTGCCTGGTATAAACCCCCAAGATGAGTCTTCAAACACACGATCAAAGAAGTTGAGTGGAACAGACTCCGGATTAGAAGCCAGATGAAATTTCCAACTTCCACTTAATGACCGCACGAATGGTAAGCCTTTAACCCAATAAGATGCACTGTCCAGAGCACTCAAAATGGCATCATCATTCCAAACAGCTGATCTAGATCTCAGAAAGTTCACCTTGTACCGCTCATACCAATATCTCAAAGATCCTGCAAACAATAATCTTTAAATGATGTCTAAATTGGGACTGTCCAAATAATGGATTTTCTATTCTCTTTAAATATATCAGGGAAATGATGTCGAGCACACAAGACAGAATAATATTTATAACAAATCATGATGATGTTGAAATTTTTTAACAAAAACGCGGCCATCAGCAGCAAGAAGCCTATTATAATTCTCGAACTCCAGTGCTAGACGTGAAAATGTATTCTTTGAGACGAGGAAAAGCCCCAATTTCTCAACAAGGACTTGCCCCCACCATACCTGCCTAATGGCCTCCAACTGTGCCAAATCATAAAAGTAAAAATTCCAGAGTAGCACTGCTGACCTTCAACAGAATCATGGCACTGCAATGGCACATGAGCATCACGCTTCCTCCACTTAATAAACGAAGGATCCTCCCATGCCTTGTAGCCCTCCCCAGACGGAATCGGCAGCGAAGCAACAATCGAAGCCACCGCCATTCAAAACAAAACAAAGCGGATATACCAGGACAATTCTTGATGTGATCAAGAAAAGAATTCAGAAAGCAGATGAACACAGATGTTGGTAAAAATTACGCAGCACAGTGGTGTTGATGGCCTCGGTCGCCAGGCGGGGCCGCTAAGAGGGGCCCCGGTGGTGGTTCCGTGTGTGTCAGTGTGTGAGGTTGAATGGAAAGGTGGACAGACGAAGAGAGGTAAGTGGACGAGCGAGTTCTCGATATTTCCAACAAAAAGGAATGGCACTTTCCTTAAATGGGGATTGAAGAGGTGAAGTGGGAATTTAGATCGGAAGAAATGCTTTCTCACGTATTTTTAGATACCTAAGTGGACGAGCGAGTTATCGATATTTCCAGCAAAAAGGAATCTCACTTTTCGTAAATGGGAGTTCAAGAGGTGAAGTGGGATTTTAGATCGGAGGAAATGTTTGCTCACGTGTTTTTAGATACTTTTAAAGGTAAATTTGCTCGGTCGTATACGGTGTAACATCATGCCCCCAACCATAGGCATAGATGAGACAGGAGCATCGAATACGGTCTCATTCGTTAATTATTTTTGATATGCAGCAAACCAACTTATGCATCTTATATTGATATTTGAAATATATAATGGTAAGAAAAACAATATGAAACGAAATATAAACTGCAATATTCATTTTTATTGATCAAATGTCAAGTCTGTGTCCAACAATTTGAGATATGTGATATAACTATATAACGTGTAACAAAAGTGTGTATAGTATTTCATTACATCATCTCTGAAAAAACAGAAAAGAATGTGGAAAGCAAACAAACTATTCAATCTATACGCACCTTGTTTAGTGCAAATAGACATGTGGAAGCTCTGAAGTATTATGCATGATACTGTTAAAGTTGTTGCACAAGTGCACTCGTTGGTTCAAATGAAGCTAACATCATGAGCAATTGTCCACAAACGAGTCACACATTAAACTCTAGTGTAAGGTTGTAACGTCTCGGGCTTAGGTCACCGGTCCGTTATCGAGGAATACTGACCCTGACAACTTGTTGGATACGAGCCCATATGGGCTCGTTGACAACCACCCAAAATGCTTAAATCCAAGTTGTCAAGTAGTAATGCCCACCACTTATAGCGCACTCTCACACTTTGTGAGTTTTAGATGTGGGACTATATTTGGGAATATGTGTGTTACAACCTCCCTCACTTATATTCGCAACGTCCTCGTTGCGACATGACCCATCACTTATTCCCAGTGACAGTGGTGGTTGCACGTTCCGGGTAGCCATTTCTTTCTATCTCTTTGTAGAGGCGGCTCCACCTCTCAGGTAGCCCTTTCCACTATCAGAGGTAAATTTGGCTCTGATACCATTTGTAACGTCCCAGGCTTAGGTCCCCGGTCCGTTATCGAGGAAAATTGGCCCTGACAACTTGTTGGTTCATATCCAAATGAACCCGTTGGCAACCACCCAAAATGCTTAAGCCCAAGTTGACAAGTAGTAGTCCCCACCACTTATAAACCACACCCACACTTCGTGAGTTTTAGATGTGATACTATGTTTGGGGGTATGGGTGTTACAACCTCCCCCACTTATATTCGCAACGTCCTCGTTGCGATATGGTCCATCACTTATCCCGGTAACAGTGGCGGTTGCACGCTCCGGGCAGCCATTTCCTCCTATCTCTTTGTAGGGACGGCTCCACCTCTCGGGTAGCCCTTTCCACTATCAGAAAGAAAATGGCTCTGATACCATTTGTAGCGTTCCGGGCTTAGGTCCCCGATCCGTTATCGAGGAATACTGACCCTGACAACTTGTTGGATACAGGCCCATATAGGCTCGTTGACAACCACCCAAAATGCTTAAGCCCGAGTTGTCAAGTAGTAATCCCCACCACTTATAACTCACTCTCACACTTTGTGAGTTTTAGATGTGGGACTGTATTTGGGGATATGTGTGTTACAACTTTAAAATAGGCGCAACACGAGGACTTCACAGGCGGTCACCCAACCTAGTACTACTCTCGCCCAAGCACGCTTAACTTCGAAGTTCTGATGGGGTTCGGTGTATTAATGCTGGTATAATCGCACATATATCCCCAAATATAGTTCCACATCTAAAACTCACAAAGTGTGAGAGTGTGTTATAAGTGGTGGGGATTACTACTTGATGACCTGGGCTTAAGCATTTTGGGTGGTTGTCAACGAGCCCATATGGGCACGTATCCAACAAGTTGTCAGGGTCAGTATTCCTCGATAACGGACCGGGGACCTAAGCCCGGGACATTACAAATATTATCAGAGCCAATTTTCCTCTGATAGTGGAAAGGGATACCCGAGAGGTGGAGCCGTCCCTACAAAGAGATAGGAGGAAATGGCTACCCGGAGCGTGCAGCCGCCACTGTTGCCGAGATAAGTGATGGACCATGTCGCAACGAGGACGTTGTGAATATAAGTAGGGGAGTTTATAACACCCATACCCCCAAACATAGTATCACATCTAAAACTCACGAAGTGTGGATGTGGTTTATAAGTGGTGGGGACTACTACTTGACAACTTGGGCTTAGGCATTTTGGGTCGTTGCCAACGGGTTCATTTGAGCCTGAACCCAACAAATTGTCAAGGCCAATTTTCCTCGATAACGAACCGAGGACCTAAGCCTTGGACATTACAAATGGTATTAGAGCCAAATTTCCCTCTAATAGTTGAAAGGGCTACCTGAGAGGTGGAGCCGCCCCTACAAAGAGATAGGAGGAAATGGCTACCCGGAGCATGCAGCCACCACTGTCACTGGGAATAAGTGATGGGTCATGTCGCAACGAGGACGTTGCGAATAAGTAGGGGAGGTTGTAACACCTATATCCCCAAATATAGTCCCACATCTAAAACTCACAAAGTGTGAGAGTGGGTTATAAGTGGTGGGTATTACTACTTGACAACTTGGGCTTAAGTATTTTGGGTGGTTGTCAACGAGCCCATATGGGCCTGTATCCGACAAGTTGTCAGGGACAGTATTCCTCGATAACGGACCGGGGACCTAAGCCCGGGACGTTACAAATGGTATTAGAACCAATTTCCTTCTGATAGTGGAAAGGGCTACTCGAGAGGTGGAGCCGCCCCTCCAAAGAGATAGGAGGAAATAGCTACCCGGAGCTTGCAGCCGCCATTGTTACCGGGATAAGTGATGGACCATGTCGCAATGAGGATGTTGCGAATATAAGTGGGGGAGGTTGTAACACCCATACCCCCAATCATAGTATCACATCTAAAACTTACGAATTGTGGGTGTGGTTTATAAGTGGTGGGGACTACTACTTGACAACTTGGGCTTAAGCATTTTTGGGTGGTTGCCAACGGGTCCAATAGGGTCTGAGCCCAACAAATTGTTAGGGTCACTTTTCCTCGATAACGGACCGGGGACCTAAGCCCGGGACGTTACAAAGGTAAACAAGGAATGTGTACTCAAAATTATTTAGAAGAGATATGCATGTAGTGTGAAAATTGATATGTACAAAATTTCTCTTATTTACATCGGGTCACCCGTTCAACAATTTCTCTATTTAGTTAATTTCATCCTCTACGAATGTGGACACATTTATATTAAGTTTAAGACAAGTTGTTAGAATCCATAACAATATATAATGCAATTACTAATATTCGAGTACATTCTTTTTCTTATATAAGCACACAAGAATATGAAACTTGCAGGCCTCCTCTTTGTGGACCTCAGTATAATCCTTTAGTAAAACCCTCAAGTAAATAATTCGTGCTTAGATAGAAAATTCATATCTCAAATCGCAATCTTCATTAACCATGTACCGGAACACCTATAACGATACTAATGCTCAAAGTAATATTCGATGTGGCCACACATATTGCTACCTTAAATCCTAATATATTAGTACGAAAACCAAGAACTTCACAGTCGCAACCTACCAACTCCATCAGACGACTTTTGGACATAAGTGGACGACTAGGTGCAATGCATCACCCAACTCATCCATTAAAGACACGGCCTTTAAGGGTTTTACCTGGAGAATCCAGATCCCGAGGGTGCATCACCCCTTGCAGCACCTAGCTCCATCCATCCTATCACAACAAAATCTCATCCCATGGATGAAGATTATAAAAACCACCATAAATTTGTCCAGTGACGTTGGAAGTTGAATCATTTAATATATTCGTCGATGTAATTGAACATCATGTTTACTACTCTTCCTTGTTGTAGCACATTACTAATGTATTTATTTTATGATCATCATATGTGATATGTATCTTAAAAACTCCACTCATGGTCTTACCGATTCTAACCACGATATCAATTTGTATATTCATTTCAAAATCCTCCCATTACACTAGTACCACTATGGATCAAAATCCCTAAGTTTTTAGTATGTATGCCTAACGATGATAGGTAAATATATTTGATTCTTAAGTGTTTCTAGTGGAGTATGTAAACAGTATGCTATGTGTATCGAATATGTTGCTCTTTGTGTATATTGTGTGTATACTATGTTTCTCTTTGTGTCGAATAGTAAACTATGAATATATTATTGATGAATCTCATATTCATCTACTTTATTTATTTATATCATCTCCGTTGCATAAGAAATCCAATAAAAATCACTAATAACAACACTAATTAATTAACATTGTGTTGTAAATAATTACCTATAATTATTATATATTATTATCCCTATTATTGTGCTATTATTTTATTATTTATTAAAATTCCAATAAAAAATTAATTTAACTTAGATTAAATATATATATACTTAATTAATCTCAAATTAAATCAATCAAGCATGGAGATTATGGAATGGATATTGCCTCCTTCCATTAAGAGGAGTGGATGACCACCCTTTCCTAATGGGAGTTGGTGGCCATCCACTCTCCCAATTAGGAATGGGACAATCTCATGTGTCTCATAAGATTAAATTATTCCATAGAAATCTCTAAGATTTACAACAACACTTGTTGTAAAATTATTCTACAAAAATAATTCATAATTATTTTGTGAATATTGCAATCTTGCAATTGGAAAATTGTGAATCGCATTCACAACCCAAAATAAAATGTAAATTACATTTTCAATTAATTATCTAATGTGAATCCAATTCACATCAACATTAAATTTGTAAATGTTATTTACAAATAGCTCTCTCTTATATATTATAAATCACATTTATAACATATATGATTAATATGGATAGTGCTATTCACATTGTTCATATCCATGGTAATTAAATCACATTTAATCATCTTGGATTTCTATTCTCATGTGCCTAAATAATATGAATCACATCCGCATTAATTACGTCTTTGATAACTAAATCACATTTAATTATCTTAGATAACCCTTTTTATAATATGAATCAAATTCATATCATTCATGATAATTAAATTGCATTTAATTATCCATTTTCTCAATGCTCTGATAGATATATCAATAATGAAATTATCCTCAACTCTTTCAAGGATAACACGCTTTCTCCACGGATACTTGGAGATAAGGACATGGCGACTGTATTGTTCCACGTATAGTGACTTGAATATTGAGATCACATCTCAAATCCAGATCTTGCAGATCTCTCATAGATGCTTGATTAAATCAAGATCGCAAATCTAATCTTCTCATTGCATCTGAATCACATTCAGATCAATGTCCAATATTTAGACCAAGATCAATTCACTTCTCTATTGAGAGGAGTCACTAAAATCCAGACCCGTATCATCACTCCCAAGGAATTGACGTGTCATGGTTATACAATCGTTTATGATCACATCACCCTCAGATATTCCTAATACTTGTACATCCTACATACTGGAAGACTCAGAATAAACCCGAAGTATTAGATCAATTTTACACTGTCTACTTCAGGGATTTATCATTAAGTTTCTCACTTTACTATTGGGAGTTGGTATCGATCATATACTTTCCAAAAGCATATATCATACCCAGGTGTTGATCATATACTTTCCAAAGCATATATCAAGCATACAAATTCAGTCAAGCTTCCAAAGCGAGACGCCCGTGCATGGAATTTGATCTTTCTAGTATCTCATGAGTGAGCTCATGTCTTCCGGTTCAGTAAATGAACATGTAAGATCCCTTTGAGAGATCGTACTACTCATATGCCCTTATATGTACGCCAACACGCCGGTGTATAGACCTTGATTATGTCTTCAACCTATTGGTCTGCCAAATGTACATTCTCAGACATATAGTAATACATATGTCTTCGGTCAGAGTATGTGTGCCTATATCATGACAACATACAGCATAGGATTTTGGTTATCTTGATCTCGTTAAGTCAACTCTTTGACCATACTGATCTAACACCTCTGAATCTCAAATCATATGCAGAGGACCTACATCAAGAGGTCGGTTAGATATTGGCCTTTAGAGAAAAGATTGCCATCTCCTTCTCAGGCTGGAGATCGTCTCTTAATACTCATTTGGCGGTCATTCTAACTTTTAGATATTTATCATGACACTAGCCTCTATTATTTAATAATTGAATCAACAACTATATGATCATCAAGATTGCCTTGTACATAACCCTAATTGTACTAAGGGACCTATTAAGCAAATTAGTTATTCTTCATTTCAGATCAGGGAATGAAATTCACAATAACATTTATTGCATAATGGCTCACCGTGGGCTCGCATGTCCAACAACTTGAGCTTCGAGCATGTGACCTCATGCATGTCAAACAAAGATCGGAGCTTCGATAGCTCCAACCTCTAGGTCCGTTCCACCTCCCCGTGTATCGTCTTCTTCCTCAGGTAACCTCCATTTATCTTTCATTTCTTAGTTTTGCTCTTGATTCTCGATTTATATCTTGTATTCATCCATATCCATTCTATTTTCTCAACATCAGAATAGCATCGTTGCCTTCTACAATTTTCACGCATGTCTAACAGCTCCTCCTCCTTTTCTACATAGACTGATCCACCTCACTCTTTCACTGACCTTGCAAAGGCCAGTGGCCCACCTAGGGATTCGCTCCCTTTGTCCGATAAAGCCCTTCACTTCATCCCATTTCGACGCAAATAGACATCTTAGTGCTTCGGCTATGATATGACACCTGCAGGAGGCTAAAGATCTTCAATGATTGGAATCTTTGATTGGAGTCCGATCTTTATTTTCTTCTCTGATCTCACTCCATTCACCAGATGAACCATGCATTTATAAAGCCTCATTGAGTCATCAGCTCCTTCACGAAACCCTCAAGAAGGTCATCATACCTTCAAACAACATGGAAAAGCCAAGAGGAGCAAACAAGGTGTCTACTATAGCTCCGCCCGCTCGCTGCCTTACACGGAGGAGAGGGAAGAACATAAGGAGAAGATACCATTAGATCTGATTCTCAAGATCGGATCCGACGATTACGATCATTCCCAAGCCTCATTCTGAGGCAGCGATTCATCGCTAAGGATCGGTGCACCTGAGCTTGTTGCGAAGCACGAGGAGCCGACACATGGCCCAAGTTGCACCTCATGAGCCTAGCCTCGGTCGCGTGCGTCGTGTATGCGAGTATGGGCAAATTACAGAACAACCCTAGAAAGATTCAAAATTGTAGATAAGTCCCGCTCATGGAAAAGTTACACGTATACACTAGTGAGTTTCTGTAATTGTTATCTAGTCCAATTTGGACCTATTTGTAATTAAATAATTCATATTTTATTGCTAGTATGCCCCTAACTTATTCTCTTAATAACTTGTGAACCGCTTATCAGAATTTAATTAAATTAATGTCGTTGGAAAACAAATTTTGTGCTTTTTAATTTAGTACAATTAAATCGTTGATTTGATCTACAAAATCATGCATTAATTTTAGAGTGCTATTTTTATCTATTCATCCTTATTCATTACTCAAAATCAAATTTTATTTTGGTTGAGTTGATCTGTTCTTAACATTGATTTATCATTAATTAATCATTTGTTTTCATAAGTAATTATTTTATTTAATTGTGAGCTTATTTGTTGGTTGTGCATCTAATTTGTGATTGCATTGCATCATGATTTATCATGTAAAATAATAGCATAAAATGTTTAAAAATGCATACATTTTGTTTTTCTTTGCATTCTGCTTAACTTAGAGAGCCTATAAATTGCTCAAGTAAATAACTAACACCTAAATTTAATTAGATAATTGCCCGTGTCCCTGTGTTCGACCCTAAACTTGCCCAAGTATAAATTTAAGCCGAGAACTCTTCACATAGATCTTATCTCAATTCTTAATGATTGTTGATTGGCCCATGCTACAACGAGAGCATATTATTTTAGGTGATTGATGATTCATCAGATGGCATTGTTGTCGGGGACAAGCCAATATTTTATTTAGTGTTAATTAATTATTTTTTATGATTTTTAAAGCTTTTTAGGTTAAGTTTTTATTTTGTTTTTGTATTATTTTGTCTTTATTGTTTATGTCTTCTTAGCTATTTAATTCACTTAATTTCTCCTGTGAACTTTTTGGCACTCTAATTGTTTTATGGTACGGGACCGTGAAGCTGACGTAGCTCAGAGGACCATGAAGGCGAGGAGCTTGGAGATTCATCTGGAGAGACCACAAAGCAATTTTTATTAGGAGATTTTTTAGTTCCATTAAGTAGTATTTTGTGTTGTACTTTATTGTGTATTATTTGTTGCAATTTGTTCTGTAATTGATTTCCAATTTACAACGGTTCTCGATTGAGTCCGCACGTGTGTAAAAAGGCTTTTATTTAGTCTTTAAATCTCGTAATTGTGTCGAGAGTAATTCTCGACTTAAGTAACGCTTCAAATAGAAATATCTTAGGTCACTTTTTTGCTTGATCTATCTCATAACTTAAGACACACAATTTTATCTCATAAGATTCACTAAAATCTTAGGAGATTCATCGAGGTGCACTTAAGCGATGTTCTATCTAGTCAAAATAATTGAACTTCTTCATCGGTAATATAACTCCTGCTAGGTGCGATTTTTTTACTTGCATCATTTAGAATAATATTTACATATTCGGTCTTGCATCCACATGGAGAGTTCTGGGGATCACTGTAAGTATTCCTAAACAACTTCATGCATCATTGATTTCCAACTGCATTCCATTTCGTCTTCTCTCTCCATTTTTACCAACCTTAGTATAAAGGAAAAAAGGACTGTACATTAGGCAATTATAATGTGGTCACCTAATTCAAGTAATAACCAACAATTAAAATTGGGACTGAATTAATGTAAATTGACTTCAAATAATTTGAAATAAAATTCACCTTGTGTTACAGGTAGTAAAACCCTCCTTGTATGCCTGTATTTACCCCCATACAGAGTGGGTGAGGACGTACCCCTAAGGTTAGAGCCCAAAACCCTAGACTTCCACCCTAAATCTCCAGGTCCAACTTTCACGGTTTTTGGGAGCTGTGTCTGACCTTAGAAATACATTTTGGTTGTCTGCACCTATAAGGACCTTTTGGGGTGTGATATTGAACCTGGCAACTCAGGAAGATCCCTCAATTGATTGAGGGATTATAGGACTTCAACTGGGTGTAGTAGGAAGATCCATGTATGCTTGTATAAGATTGTTTGAATCACCAATTAAATTTGCCAAAATAAATAACAGATCGAACTCTTACGGCTTTCACGTGTCGAGTTGGTGAATCTATTCAAAGGGATTTGTTTGTATTGTATTGTGTAAGTTGATTCTGCACATTTACATGCACCATAGTACCTATTATTTTTTTAATCGAGCATGCTCATTTCTCGTATTCTCTTTGAAGTTAAAGATGGATAATTGGCTGGAAATTTCTTCGGACTTCGCGAACCTTTCGTTGAACCATCCAAATATCACTTCTTCCAAGATCCAACCACCTTCTTCCCCTGGACCTTCCCGGATCCGAAATAACCCTTGTTTCGATCTGATGTAACATGATTCATTCTTAGGAGGTGGTTACATCCCTATCATTCCCTTTCTTTCTTCTCTTCTCACTGAAGAAGACCATTTCCTTAGTGCGATCGACTTGATTTCAAGTCTTCATCAAGATCTCACTCCAATCCTCTTTTTGATGAAGGTTTAGAAGACTCATTCACGATGCCTCCAAGAGACAGAACGGAGAGGAGGAAGAGCATGAAGATCCGATGCAAATGGTACTAACCAGTCTAGATGCCTCTAAGAAGAATGAAGATTATTAAGAGTGTAGATTGGCCAGTTAAATTTGGGATTAGATGCACCTATGGATGCATGTTGAATGGTATTTTTGGGGTTTTTACACTACAACAGAAACTGACTAGGGCGATGGACTTGTGGCAATGGAAAAGGGAATTGTGGCGACGGAAAACACTGTGGCGACAGCTAATTCATCGCTCTTAATCCGTCTCCAAAACTCACGTCGCCACAGACTGTGATGGCGATGATTCTATCGCAAAATATTTTGTGACAGGTTTTCCATCGCCAGAGTTCATAAAAAAAACTAGGGTTGTGGTGACTGATTATTCCGTCACTACAACCCAATATAGAAAATTACACAAATTCATACATACATACACTAAACCCAACATGAATGATTATGATATTACCGACGAATGCTTCATGCTATAAAGCATCATAAACAGTGAATTCAAGCTAACTGTAAAGATTGCTAAAACTAGCACGTTGGTGTAAATAAATAATCAATTGTTAAATGACATTAACCTTTACACGTGATACAAATTTCTGGTAAAAAAATACATGTGATACAAATTGTTACAAGAATGACAACTACTGCATTTAAACATCATTATTTTATTTCCTCTCCATTTCCCTATTTCTGGTGTCAGAACGACCTCAATTTCATTTTCTATTGTCCTATCTTTAGCATTCAATTAGTACACCATGTGATAAACAATGGATTGTTTTCCTGCTTTCTGAAGGCTTCTCCATGCTTTAGAATTGTGATGTATCTTTCTCATATTTCTTCAAGCACTCCTCCGTTTGAGCCTTGTCCTATTATTCAAGGTTGACCAGAATAAGAAAATATCATAAATACCAAATATAAATATTTACTTCCAAATTCAAGGGAAAAAAATCAGAAATCGAGTACGCTCGTACAACATTCACAAAGATATGCCAATCAGTAAGAAAAACCTACACTTAGTTACTAGAAAGCCCTCTCCCTACATTGTAGACAACATATTGTGTAAAGATTTTAAAAAAAGGGTACTCACATTGCTTTGATAACTTTCGATCTTTTCTTCAGTGCTTACGAGGAAGAATGAATGGAGAACTATTGATGATTTATATGTAAAAAGCTACATGGAAAGCTTACCTTGAGTGTTGTATGAGATCGTGAGTTGGAGAAGGCATGAAGTCGTCTAGGTCAGCCTCCTTGTTCTTATTCTTTTTATCTTATCGTATAAAAAAATGGTGTCACGCCAGTTTAACTCTTGTTTTGTGGAATCACATAAGAGATGTGATAGCAAATATAAAACAAAAGAGGCTTACTGTCTTAAAAAATATGACATCTCTGCAAGATTGGGTGGATGGTGTTCTTTGTTGTAAGTCTAGTGCATGTGCTCAGGATATTTTGAGCAGACCCCAATGATATTGTCAGCCTTCTCTCCTTGATTGATCATCGGCATGAGGCATATCGCTTTGGCCCTGAGAAAATAACATGGTCTCCTGGTTACTGTTGGAACCATGTTATTTAAAATAATATTTATGAAATTAAGAAAATGCAACTTGAAAACGACCAATAAAGCATATTCCTAGTATCATGGATGATTAGCAGGTATAATGTTGATTTCACCAAGGAATTGAGATTGAGGAACATTACTTCCAATAACTTATCAAAGAAATGGCAATAAAAAGATAAAATGAATTAGCACCACTCTTTTTGATCAGGTTCAACACCATTAACAATCCATATTCCTAATGAAGCTTGGCTACATAGTATGCTCCTATTCTTATCCCACCGAGCAGCAAACTAGACACATTTACACACGAACACACACACACAGACACATATGCACAAACATACACACATACATGCTATTATAGATATGGTTACAAACAAGCATACTCCTACACACATTTACACACACTTAATATGACAAACATTCTCAAACATTCGCATGCACACAACCACACAAACATTATACATTCACAAAGATACAAATTTACAGATACATATAATACCACACAAATATTCACACACACATTACATATGCAAATCACACACTCATTAATACAAACAGAAATTCACACACAAGCACACTCATTCATGCACACATACATGCAACATATAATCGTGGACATATTAAAACCACAACTCACACATATATATAGTGGATATGTGAGGATCAATGTTTGAAAAAACTAAAAACGGAACGAGGCGGTTTCCCTGGAATCGAGGCAAGGCGTAGCCTCGAGGAGGTCGAGGTGTAAGCCTCAGTTTACAAGGATAAATATATATAAAAACTACAATAAATATATACTAAATGAAATTATATATATTCTGACTAATATATGATATATATCATTATAAGATATGATAAAATTATAAAGATAAAAATACCGAAAGAAAGATATACAAATGTATGAGAATGCATCTGTTGGTTTTCATCAGAATTCTAACTATCTAACCCAAGTTGAAGAACCAGTGTCTGCACCCCTCACATGAACTTCCCTTGAATTCTATCTTGTTTGTCCTTCTCGGCATATTGCATAGCTTATTGTGTAACAACTCCTTAAAATTAAGTTTACAAGTAATGCTTTAAATGATATTTGCGGATTCGTATGTTTAAGGGTATAACTTAAGAGTTTTTGACATAATCAGACATGTTTAATGGTAAATATGAACATGAAAGTGGCCAAATTTAAGCATTCATCTTGTATATTTATATCCTAAATAACTAGACCTTTATAAACATATGAAATTACTAATAGGATAAATGATTAACATAAAAAATAATTTGAAAATAAAAAGACGCCTCAGCAACCGCCTCGCCTCCGCCTCGACCTCCTCGACCAACTGAGGCGTTCGCCTCTCAGAGGCCCCTTGAGGCGGCCGTTCTGGGGCGGTTTGAGGCCGCCTCGCCTCGAGGCGTACGCCTCGTGCGCCTCGAGGCGCATTTTTTTGAACCCTGGTGAGGATGCATGCATATATGCACACTCAAAGATCAAGGATGCATGGTAAATGTTAAAAACACAAATCTCACACATAATTCATGTATATTAGATGATTGTCTTAGCTACATGGTGATATGTTTACTCATAGAGTGAAGTGGGACTAATATTACGCCAAATGTAGCATCAAGTCACCTGACTTATTAGCTGATCTGCCAGAAAGAAGACCATCTACACATGCATAAAAAACATACACCACATAAATTAAAGCGCATACATTTGATTTCTCGCATTAGTGCTTGCTATTTTTAATTAAAATCTAAATGATTGGTTAAAAGAATTCCAAAATAATCAAAATTAAACTGCAAAAATGAACAACATAGGAAAGGGACCTTAATGTCAAAGTAGAATTGTGACTACATGCTTCGTTATTACCGGGAGCATGCAATCTGCTTGATGATGTGAAAAAAAGATAGCTTAATTTAAGAAAATATCAAATGCAAACAACAACGGAATAAAATTACAACAAATAAAAAACTTCCTACCTGAATTGGAAAAAACATATGTACTCAGGATCCTCCACCCGGAAGTTAGTGTTATAGATCATACCATCTCTGATATTTTCCATATGCCCAAAACAAGACCTGACATAACCTACATCATGTAACATAATATTTTCGATAGTGATATGACAATATTTGAAGGTTTATATTGAATTTTGCAATTGACAAGGAAATTTGTGTTCCATAACATATAAATAAACCTTAGGTAGGGACTGTAACACGTAAAAGATTAAAATCCAACAGTCAAAGCAAATTCCAACTGCAGAATATGAAAAGAAAGAATGATACATACTTAATAAAAATAGATGATAGCAATTGTAGGGTAACTGAGAAGAATGAAACTAGTTGTTGCAAGCTAGCATCTATTAACTAGTTCCACACAGAGAAAAATGAAAACATGTTTATCATGTAAAATAAGGAAGAATACAATGTTTTCAACATACTCCAAGGATATTTGTAACTTATCACGTACATCTCTTACATAATTTTCTCATACCTAATTACATTAAGGGATTTTTACCCAGCAGACCTTATAAACTTTGCCAATCACCTCCACGACCTTTGAAACAACCTAATTCACCCCTCGACCCCGTAAACTTGTCAATTCTTACCCCATGAACCTTTCGGGTAATATGTTTTAAGCCTGTGGGGGTTCTTGGGGTAATTTACAGGGTCGATGGGGTAATTACGTTGTGCAAAAGGTCGTAGAGGCATTTTAAAACGTTTATAGAGTCTGCTGGGTAAAAATACCTTACATTAAATGTTTCCAACTCCTGGTAAGACTCGGAAATCAAATAAAAACTTACCTGTTTTAATCGCCTGGTAATTAGACATTACAGAAAATAGAAAACATATTGTACTAACTCACTTAAGTGGTTAATGGTCACACGTGATATTCCATCTTAAACAACCATACTTTAAATAATTACATGTTATTAACTGCATGAACTTAGATCTTAATTAAGCAGCATTTTTGCATTTTTTGCCTGAATGTTCGTGAAGCGCGTCAAACTAAATGGTTGCATACAGATGGAAATATGAATCATAACTTAATACCTTAACATTCATAACCTTCTAGTTGAGGTAATAGTGGCTCAATGAACTCGTCATCTTTGCATGCAAGCAGGGCTGAGATCTATCACTACCATGGATGTGCAATGATCATTGGAGTGGGAAGTACTGATGATCGCGAAATCCACCTCTTTAATAATCGTGAATTGTAGTATAGGAAGTGAATTTCGGTCGTCAAAATACCACAATCTTTGAATGTTGTGGATTATTTTTACTTGGTAAGTTTACCAAGGTCGAACACAGGGAACGGTGATTTTTAGTTGCTTGGTTTTTAATCAAATTAAATAATTAATTAATGCTTGATTAATTTCTGTTTTTGCAAAAATATACAATGCAATAATGGAAATGTTATGCAAGGAAAGTAAACAGAGTTTATGCTCCGGATCTGTGATTTAGTGATATTTAATCCAAACAAGATTAATAAATAAATCCTCAAAATATATCACAGATCAAAAAGAAATTCAAAATGTAATCAATCAAATCCAAGTTGTAAGGAGGTATTGAATTATCCTGTCAAGACTCCTTGTAATTCGCTCCTCAAAAGCACAATTTAAGCAAAGGAGTGATAAGGAAATTAATTAACTTCTTCTTCCTCGATCTAGCCTCCTGCACAGATTAATTTATTAAACCACAAAGATATCGAGAGGTTGATAAAATTATAATCCACAATAGAACTCCTGCAAGAGAAATCATCAAATTATCCAAGGTGATTGTGGCACAAATATGTCAAAATAAGCCTACACATGTCAACAGATATACTCAATAAATATTATCAATAAACAACCTCAAATCTGTCCACAAATGATGCTAAGTTGTAGAGCACGGAATTAGCTTCGAAACGACATATTATATGCTAAAATCGGAGTCCGTATGACAAAGATATGATAAAATGAAATTCAGGGACTAAAACGTAATTAAAATAAAGTTTTTCCTTCAAAAGGATCCCTGGAAGGACTTATCTGCAATTTAGGAAAGTCGGAGGAGCCTGGACGTAATTTACCCCTGGCGGGGGTATTTCTGTAATTTCTGAAAGTGCCAGGGGTATGGTTGCAATTTACCCCAAAAGCACGTGCGCCGCACGTGCTTGCGGAGGCTCGGGGACGAAGCAGGAGGTTCGGGCGCCCCGAGCCTAGAGGTTCGGTCCGAACCTGAGGCTCGGATCCGGGCCTGAGGCTCGTGTGGAGAGGCGGTGGTTTGGGAGCCCCGAGCCTCGAGGCTGGGGCCGAGGCTCGGGGGGGATGACGTGGCAGCCCCTGGGCCGTTGGATCTAGGGCCTATGCCCGATCCAACGGCAGCTGTACGCTGCTAGGGAGAGCCGCGACGGGCGGAGGTGGTGGCGCCGAGGCTGGCGACGCCGCACCTCGGCCGACACACGGCGCGAGGGGCGGCGCTGGGGGCGGAGGTGCTCAACCGCTGTAGCGGCTGTGGTCGAGCGATGAGGAGGAGGTACCGCGCGAGCGGCTGCGAGGCGGAGGTGCTCAGCCTGAGGCGGAGTGGCGGAGAGGCTCAGCCGCTGGTCGGAGATCGGAGCGGGGCACGGAGGTTCCGCGCGAGGCGGAGGCGGAGCTGGTGGCGCCGCGCGAGGCGGAGGCGCGGCGGTGTACCTGCAGGGAGGTGAAGGTCGGTGGCCGAGCAAGGAGGGGCTTCGGCCGGTCGAGGGTGACGGAGGTTGTTCCTGCAAGGAGGGTTAGAAAAAAAACAAAGGGGGTGGGGTCGAGTTCGCCTGGAGGGGGAGGAGCAGGGCTCTCTTCCGGTTCTTGCCTCAAGGGCCGGCGATAGGCCAACGAAGCTCGGCCGCTTAGAGCGGCAGCAGAGGTCAAGTCGACCACTGGATCACGCCGGGGTGAGTAGCCGCTGTCACCGGCACTGTAGGAAATGGCGGATGCGGAGCTGGGCTGCGGTAGGTGCGGATTTATAGGACGACGAGGAGGGGTTAAGGCCGCGCATGGCGGCTTTGATGGCCGCATGTGGCGGTTATGGGGCGTCCATGGGCGTTACAGGAAGGAAGGGGTGAAGGAAGAACGGCTGGGGAAGAAGGAAGATGGGGTCACGTGCTGGGCACGTGACCCGGGGTGCGGCTGGAGAGAGGAAACAGCGGGGTGCCACGTGGCACGCCCTGGAGCTGCCACGTGGCACCAAAAAAATTTCAGATTTTAAAGTGGGAAAAAGAGATAGAAGATGACCTCGGATCAAAAAATTTTCTTCACGAAAGTTGTTCGTCTCGTCGAGATCTACAACTTTCATGAAGGGCCCGGGAGCAAAAGAGGTCACCTGTGAGAAGTGATATTTTTGGTGGCTTTCCATGTGTACGAAAAACCGCAATTTTGGAGTTTTGTAATTTTTTGGTGGTTTTAGAGGGGATAAAAATTCTAGAAAAAATACGATAAAATAGAAGAAAATTATTTACACATTAATCTAATTTTTTTGGATTTTTAATGGATAAGAAAATAGGAAAATAAAATAGAAGTCAGAAACGGACAACTTTTGTACAGACCGACAACGGACACTCGGACTTGGTCAGTTTCTTTGATTTCAGTTTCGATCTGGATTTGGATTTTCATGTCGCTTAATAAAACTTTCATCAAAGAACATAAATGAAAAAGAAACAAAATTAAAAGAGTTAATTAAGCACATAAAATCGCAGGTCAAAATTAGCAAGAAGTTAAAATGCGCAAAAGAGGCCCAAAACCCAACTTTCACATATGAGCTCCGAATTTTATGAAATTGGTCTTGTTTTGAAGGTATTTGAAAATGGAGTACTTTAAAAGTGAGTAGACCAAAATCGGACACTGTATGTGGGAGATATGCTCATTTTAGTCCGTCAGATGTGAAATTTGACTTTGGGATTATTTGACACTTATTGGGGTTAGTAATTTTTTTGTATTTTTTATTTAATAAGGTTAGTAATATCTACACAATGGAAGTGGTTTGGGGTCAATCGGAGTTAGGATGAATTAACTAAAAATGTGAGAAGTTAGCGGCTTTTTGGGCTAATTTACACTGGGGATTTTAAATGCAATTTATGCATGATGAAATGCGGATATTATTTACACATGCATGATGGCTAATAATGCTCTATTAATGTTTAAATACAAGTAGATGATGGGGGACAGAGCCTAAATGACCAATTTTAGCATGATGAATACGAGATTCATCATACCCCTATACTTAGACCATGCTCGTCCCCGAGCATGAATGAATGACTTAGTTGAATACATCCCTGACCGTGTAAGTGAATTTTCAAGGCTTAGTTCAGAGAAGACCCTTAATTTGAGTGATCCTAAAATTCTGAGCTCATCCAAGCTTTAATCAAAAGGAACCCAACTTCTCTAATGTTCAGACTCTCTTTTTGTACATATAGTATAAGGATATGATTTTAGGTGTACTGCATTTCATGAGAGTCGAGTTGGGGCATCACCCAAAGTTCCAATCCAAGAGACTCTCCTCTAGACCTGACCCTCAACCTTAGGGAATAAGTCTATTTTTGCTTCAGTCAACCGTCTCATTAGTTTGTCAGACTTGAAAGTGTAGATGGACGGCCAGTTGATGGAGGGCATAGGATTGTGTCTGATTTTCTCTCCCTTTCATTGGAACAAGGTGCCTCTCGAGTGCCTTATTACTCAACACAAATATATTTTATTTTGTTGATCAATGTGTCCGTCAAGAGAATTTGGAGTCGTCTGCACTTGTTTTTCTGGGAGTACACCGGGGTGTGTCTCTTTTGAGTATCTAAGATACCTTCGACACCCAGACTTGTATCGCTTACGATGCAGAGCCCTTTTATGGTGTCAGCCCGACTCCTTGGTCCTAATTAGCGCTTGGTCCAAGTGGACACTTTGAAAATGTTTGGGAGCGCTCGCCATTGGTGGAAGCTCATTTAGAATTTGACTTTGGATGATAGAGCTTTTCTTTGACATCTCTTTTTTTTTGTTGGCTAGCTCCACTGCTTTTACCAAAAGTTGGCGCACACTGATCAACAATTTTCATTAAGTTTCATCACACCCTGGCACTTAGGTCAATATCAAAAAGATAGCATATGAACTTGTTCACATACTGGCTGGGTTTTTGCTGACACTCAGGTTTTCTGCAGCCTTCATTAACTTTATCCCATCCTCGAATATCATCAGATCGGGTCTAAACTCAAATCTCTAGTCCTAGTTCCTCAAGTGATATCTCACCTCATCTCATCAATCATGCAGTTGTGAAAGTGATTGTGCTGATCATATTCTTTTTGAATGTTAGAGATGAAGAGTGCAATATAGCGCTCAAATCTTTCAGACTAGGGAAGTGTGGATTATTAAGTTCAAAACCCTAATGACTAAGGCAGGCTAACTCAGAATCTGAAGATTTCAAAAATCAAGTGTCCTCAAAAATCCTCAAGCCTTGAGTGATAGTGAATGTGCCAGGAATATATCAACCAAGGAATGCATGAAATGCTTGATGAAATGCAAGACCATGAGTGATGTTTTTTTTTAATGCATTTTTTTCAAAAAGCTTTGTTTTTTTTGGTGTGTTTTGTTTTTTTTTTGTTTTTGTAAACAGGTATTATACACACTACTTGTACCCATCCCCGATGTTAGATAAAAACGATTAAAGTACGAGCTATGGATAAAGTAGATAAAATATATACAAACACACCCCCCTATACTTAGCTTGTGCTATGTCCTCATGGCACAAAGTGAAATGTTGACATAGCTCGCACCAAATATAGAAGGATTAAAAACAAAAGAAGAAAAGTGATGTATAAACAATGGATGCGGTCCCCCTATACTTAGGCTCAGGACAGCCTAAGTATAATCGGTTAATTACAGATGGGGAACCGGGTAGATGCGGATGTAGAAGATCAAGGAGGTTTGCGACGGACCTTCTTGCGTGAGTGTGGAGTGAGATAGTATGGAGATGTGGAGTGTGATGAAGAGGGGATCGATGAAGAAGACCAGCCATCGTCGGAGTCGTCCTCAAGAGAATAGTAGTTGTCTGCAGAGGATCTCCAACTTTTGTCGATCAGAGGTAAGTGCCCTTGGATCAGAGCTGTACCTATTGCACTTATCTGATGAACTACATCAGGACCAGACGAGGAGTCTTCAGAAATCACCTGATGTCTAGGGTCAAAGGTGACTTTCTTGATCGGTTTGTTTCCTTGAGAAGTATTGGGAGGAAGTTGGACAGTCTTCATCTCCCTGTCTTGAGTAACCGATGTGGCATTCGTTAGTTCCTCATCAGATGAATCTCCATAAAAGTCGACCAATTCTTGAAGGGTCATGCACTGCTTCGGTCGAGGGAGAGTGTTCCTGCGGATCTTGTGGTTTATGGCTGGGGGTGTTGATGTCATTTCGGAATGATCATGAGTTTTGGTGACATCAGATGTTTCTGGAGTCGGTTCCTTATAAGGTTCAAGTATGTCATGAATTACTGCCGACTCGAAGATTGGACCACTCAAATAATCGTGGTGATCTTCAAAAATATGGTCCAATTCTTCAGAAGCTCCAAAATCTTGAATTTTCCTAGGAGCAGTGATAGGGTGGTGAGAATCCAAAGTTTGTTCAACAGTCAGTTTGTTGGGTGACTCTCCTATTGTTTTTATCAGTGTGTCATGCGGAGATGTCTGATAGTGTGAATTATCCTGATCATAACTGTTGGTTTCAAGTTGGTTTTCCTCAGAGCCGGATGTGTCATTGGGTTCGTGTTCATTGTGGTCCGAGTTCGGGAACTTGATTTCCCGAGTCTCGCAATCGACAATCGCCTTAGCGGAGGCTAAGAATGGCTTTCCTAAAATAATAGGAGACTCAGACATCCTTCCGGGGTGCTCAATGTCAAGAACAATAAAGTCCACTTTGTGTTTTCCCCCTCGGAAATTTATGATGACAGAAACAATCCCCCGCGGTCTTTTGGTAGATCGATCGGGTAATTGAACGACCACCCTAGTCTTTTTGAGTTGTCCGAGTTTGAGTTGGTCAAAGACGGACTTGGGGAGGATGTTTAATGTAGAGTCGTCGTCTAACCGAACATGAGTGAATATAGAATCCTCAATTTCACATGTGACCCGAGTCAACCGCTTGACTTTGCGGCTTTTGAGTTTGTGATTCATCACCAAAGAACTAGCCATAGATATGACATGATATTCAGTCCTGGATCGTTTCTTGCCCGTCTTTTTTGGTATCAGTCGACTCTTCACAAATCTCTTAAGATCGGGCACATATTCTATGGCTTTGATTAATGGAAGCTCTAAGATCAGACTCTTGCAAAATGCTTCCATTTCAGAATTGTCCAATTTTTTTGAATTTTCAAATTTTTCAATTTTTTTGGTATTTTCTGTAATATGGTCAGTCGGGGGGTCAGAGGTCAGTGGTTGTGTCTGATTGTGATGATCCAGTGGTTCGCATAGTGGTGGCCTCACTTCTTCTGAATTTTGCATTGACTGGATGAGATCATATATTCTCATAGTTAAAGTGTCTGCTCTATGATTAATTCTAGCAATCTCATCCTCAAACATCTCATGACTAGTGATGGAATAATCAGTCTTTATGTGTCGTGAATATGGCATGTAACCTCGAGTAGAGTGTTGATTGTTCATAAACATTATGGGCTGGTCATGAGTTGTATTTCCTTGACTTTGGTTTTCTCGTGGAGTGTCGAAGGAAAATTGATTATACTCAAGAGGATATTCATCCTGAGTAGAGGATGGTTCAAGAGGTTGTGAGATCCTAGTGACCGGAAATTGTGTTCTTCTATCAATAGCGGTCACTCTATTGTTCATCCTCGATTCAGGTCTCTCTCTCGTGTCCATAAAATTGTCAGAATGTGAGAGAGGACTATTCCAAGAAGAAGAGTGGTCATAGGGTGGGATGTATGGGCGGGTCGAGAATGATGGCTGAGGAGAAGAAGAATATCGGGACATGGTCGTGGAGATCGGGAAAGAAGACCACTGTGCCGACACCTTATCAAGAGGGATGGACTGATCAGCGAACCACGATTTGCTTGCAATTGCAAGGTCTTTGACGCACACAAATCAAACACAAAACAAACACGTTGATTCACCCACTCAACACTGGTGAAGGCACGTTAGGGTTCGACCGCTTATCTTTTCAGTTGTAATTTAGTGACAAGACAATCTTGCAAATTAAGCGGAGCTGTTAGGTGCCGAAATATTTCATAAAGACTGTCCTGAGTTCATACAACTAGTTGCACCCACTTTCAGCCAGTATAGGTGTAAGTACGGACCGTATAAACGGCTACCCGTGTTACTTTAGGACGGTGCCTTCCGCGGTGTCCTCTAAACCACCTACTCTGCTAAGGGAAGTCGGACCGTAAACGGCTACCCGAGACCCTCACTGAAAGTAGCTAATTATATTAAACTCAGTAGTCTGAATGAAGCATTTCGGTTTTTGGCTCTACCCTAAGGTGTGCGATCTTGTCCTTACACAAACAATGAGTGGGTTTCTCTCCACCAAACAAGAGTTAATTTTAGGTCAGTTTATTTGCAGTCACCTTGATTAGCAGTCCCAATTTTAGATTAAGGTTATCACTGTAGTTTAGGTGAGCACAGAAATTCACGCCTAACGAGCAGTCCCAATTCCGTTAATTCCTAAGTTGTAAAACTTGAGGAGGGAGAATCGAAAAAAGCCAATGCAAGCGTAAATCAATGATGCATGCTTAAGAGAAGGACTTACAGTGAATCCTCGCGTTCTTCATGCGGGATGCAAGACAAGGAATTTTAAATTTACACTAAATGATATGCACAGATGAAAAACGCCCTAAACAGATAGTTCTATTAGCAGGAAGAATTGATTTAAAATTTGGCTAATGTTGAACGATCTATAGTGCGTTTAATTAGTGAAAAAGTGTGGCTTAGAGATTACGAGCACAATCAATAATAAACAAGCAAGCGTATATGTGCCTAAGTCCTACGCCACTCAAGTCGGGTCCCAACCACACAGAAGGGGTTGAAACAGACCCGACACACCACAGAAATGTTCAGTCTTAATTATTACAAGGGTTCAAAGAGAGGGACCCTGAGAATATTGCAGAAAATAAAATCTACTCTAAGCTCTCTCTCTCACAGGAATTAAAATTCAAATTTGTGTCCTTGCAGATCCTTGATCGAATCTCAAATTTTCGCTCCCAGTAGTCTGCAAAGAGAGAAATTGCGGTTAGTAAATGGAGTAAGAGAGAAATGCAGAATAAAATGCAGAAGGAAAAAAATGACACAAAAATTAATTTTACAAAAATTAATTAAAAAAAATGATTCAAAACCCTAAAAATTCGCCGTTCCCCGGCAACGGCGCCATTTGATGAACGCGAAATCCACCTCTTTAATAATCGTGAATTGTAGTATAGGAAGTGAATTTCGGTCGTCAAAATACCACAATCTTTGAATGTTGTGGATTATTTTTACTTGGTAAGTTTACCAAGGTCGAACACAGGGAACGGTGATTTTTAGTTGCTTGGTTTTTAATCAAATTAAATAATTAATTAATGCTTGATTAATTTCTGTGTTTGCAAAAATATACAATGCAATAATGGAAATGTTATGCAAGGAAAGTAAACAGAGTTTATGCTCCGGATCTGTGATTTAGTGATATTTAATCCAAACAAGATTAATAAATAAATCCTCAAAATATATCACAGATCAAAAAGAAATTCAAAATGTAATCAATCAAATCCAAGTTGCAAGGAGGTATTGAATTATCCTGTCAAGACTCCTTGTAATTCGCTCCTCAAAAGCACAATTTAAGCAAAGGAGTGATAAGGAAATTAATTAACTTCTTCTTCCTCGATCTAGCCTCCTGCACAGATTAATTTATTAAACCACAAAGATATCGAGAGGTTGATAAAATTATAATCCACAATAGAACTCCTGCAAGAGAAATCATCAAATTATCCAAGGTGATTGTGGCACAAATATGTCAAAATAAGCCTACACATGTCAACAGATATACTCAATAAATATTATCAATAAACAACCTCAAATCTGTCCACAAATGATGCTAAGTTGTAGAGCACGGAATTAGCTTCGAAACGACATATTATATGCTAAAATCGGAGTCCGTATGACAAAGATATGATAAAATGAAATTCAGGGACTAAAACGTAATTAAAATAAAGTTTTTCCTTCAAAAGGGTCCCTGGAAGGACTTATCTGCAATTTAGGAAAGTCGGAGGAGCCTGGACGTAATTTACCCCTGGCGGGGGTATTTCTGTAATTTCTGAAAGTGCCAGGGGTATGGTTGCAGAGGTTCGGGGACGAAGCAGGAGGTTCGGGCGCCCCGAGCCTAGAGGTTCGGTCCGAACCTGAGGCTCGGATCCGGGCCTGAGGCTCGTGTGGAGAGGCGGTGGTTTGGGAGCCCCGAGCCTCGAGGCTGGGGCCGAGGCTCGGGGGGGATGACGTGGCAGCCCCTGGGCCGTTGGATCTAGGGCCTATGCCCGATCCAACGGCAGCTGTACGCTGCTAGGGAGAGCCGCGGCGGGCGGAGGTGGTGGCGCCGAGGCTGGCGACGCCGCACCTCGGCCGACACACGGCGCGAGGGGCGGCGCTGGGGGCGGAGGTGCTCAACCGCTGTAGCGGCTGTGGTCGAGCGATGAGGAGGAGGTGCCGCGCGAGCGGCTGCGAGGCGGAGGTGCTCAGCCTGAGGCGGAGTGGCGGAGAGGCTCAGCCGCTGGTCGGAGATCGGAGCGGGGCACGGAGGTTCCGCGCGAGGCGGAGGCGGAGCTGGTGGCGCCGCGCGAGGCGGAGGCGCGGCGGTGTACCTGCAGGGAGGTGAAGGTCGGTGGCCGAGCAAGGAGGGGCTTCGGCCGGTCGAGGGTGACGGAGGTTGTTCCTGCAAGGAGGGTTAGAAAAAAAACAAAGGGGGTGGGGTCGAGTTCGCCTGGAGGGGGAGGAGCAGGGCTCTCTTCCGGTTCTTGCCTCAAGGGCCGGCGATAGGCCAACGAAGCTCGGCCGCTTAGAGCGGCAGCAGAGGTCAAGTCGACCACTGGATCACGCCGGGGTGAGTAGCCGCTGTCACCGGCACTGTAGGAAATGGCGGATGCGGAGCTGGGCTGCGGTAGGTGCGGATTTATAGGACGACGAGGAGGGGTTAAGGCCGCGCATGGCGGCTTTGATGGCCGCATGTGGCGGTTATGGGGCGTCCATGGGCGTTACAGGAAGGAAGGGGTGAAGGAAGAACGGCTGGGGAAGAAGGAAGATGGGGTCACGTGCTGGGCACGTGACCCGGGGTGCGGCTGGAGAGAGGAAACAGCGGGGTGCCACGTGGCACGCCCTGGAGCTGCCACGTGGCACCAAAAAAATTTCAGATTTTAAAGTGGGAAAAAGAGATAGAATAGAAGATGACCTTGGATCAAAAAATTTTCTTCACGAAAGTTGTTCGTCTCGTCGAGATCTACAACTTTCATGAAGGGCCCGGGAGCAAAAGAGGTCACCTGTGAGAAGTGGTATTTTTGGTGGCTTTCCATGTGTACGAAAAACCACAATTTTGGAGTTTTGTAATTTTTTGGTGGTTTTAGAGGGGATAAAAATTCTAGAAAAAATACGATAAAATAGAAGAAAATTATTTACACATTAATCTAATTTTTTTGGATTTTTAATGGATAAGAAAATAGGAAAATAAAATAGAAGTCAGAAACGGACAACTTTTGTACAGACCGACAACGGACACTCGGACTTGGTCAGTTTCTTTGATTTCAGTTTCGATCTGGATTTGGATTTTCATGTCGCTTAATAAAACTTTCATCAAAGAACATAAATGAAAAAGAAACAAAATTAAAAGAGTTAATTAAGCACATAAAATCGCAGGTCAAAATTAGCAAGAAGTTAAAATGCGCAAAAGAGGCCCAAAACCCAACTTTCACATATGAGCTCCGAATTTTATGAAATTGGTCTTGTTTTGAAGGTATTTGAAAATGGAGTACTTTAAAAGTGAGTAGACCAAAATCGGACACTGTGTGTGGGAGATATGCTCATTTTAGTCCGTCAGATGTGAAATTTGACTTTGGGATTATTTGACACTTATTGGGGTTAGTAATTTTTTTGTATTTTTTATTTAATAAGGTTAGTAATATCTACACAATGGAAGTGGTTTGGGGTCAATCGGAGTTAGGATGAATTAACTAAAAATGTGAGAAGTTAGCGGCTTTTTGGGCTAATTTACACTGGGGATTTTAAATGCAATTTATGCATGATGAAATGCGGATATTATTTACACATGCATGATGGCTAATAATGCTCTATTAATGTTTAAATACAAGTAGATGATGGGGGACAGAGCCTAAATGACCAATTTTAGCATGATGAATACGAGATTCATCAAGTACGTCTTTTGCAAATAATCGAGAAAGGAAAATCCGCACCCCCTAAGATCACGTGAAAAAACATCGCATGATAAATCATAGAAGACATGCATAAACTATAATGATGATTGATCCACAAAAACCCTAAGATTAATCAAACCCCTAAAAATCAACATGACAGAAGGAACAATGATTGAATGCCATCACTTACTGCCAACACCCATCCGCTCACCACCGTCGCAATCCATCCACAACCCATTGCCGTTGTAGCTTGTCCGTAGCCCATCACCATAAGCCCTAGCTGGTGATTCATCTTTAACATAGGAGAATAGGAAATTTACCCTCCTAATCCTAGTTGTCGCTGTCGATCCCCATTAGCAGCAGGGTGAGTATGCTTGTGCGCTAAGAGAGGAGCACCACCGACAATCTTGTGCTTGACGGGGCCTCCAGACCATCAACGAGGTGGCACTCGACGTTAAGGTAGTTCATGAGCGAGGTCCGGCAGGCCATGTCCTCCTCTCGGAAGAGGATCCACCATTTCCGCCACCTCCCGTTGTCACCCCACCGTAGGTGTCAACGATGCGACAGAGGGGGCGGTGGGGCTGCTGCGGAGGGGGTGGGACGATCGCAGAGGCTGAGATCGTCTCTGGCGGGAAAGTTTCCTCCACCATCAAAGCCGCCACCAAGCTCTACCATTGTGGAGAATCTAGGGTTTTTACGAGAGAAATGAGAGAGATGAGGGTAAAATGATGGCTGGGCATGTCCTTTATAGGGTTCTGTGAAATGGTTTTTAGGGTTTTGAAGGGATGGTTGATCGTATTTTTTTATCCCAATGATACTGATTCTCCTTATAGAATGATCTTATCTACCCATTTAATATGTCAAGTTGCAATTCCCAATTAATCACCCCCTTTACTTTAATTTCTCCTTCTTGTCTTATTCCTCTCTCTGCACGGGTAGCTTCAGACTCGTGTCGTTTAATATGGTATTTTTTTTAAACATTTGATTTGTCATTTGAAATTTGCACCATCATTTAATGCACCATTTCACAAGATTACTTTTCATATTTGAAACTGTGATCTTTAAATATTTATATTTTAAACTTTTTATCCTTAACTAATTAAATATTTGTATTGTGAATAAGCTTTATAATCTTAATTTGCTGTTAGCATGTCACATCTCACGGGAAAGCTTAATACCGACTCCACATTATAATATTTTTTTATAATTCCAGGGCATTTCGCTAATTTTCCCTCAAAAGACAGTTAGACACTTGCAGCGACTACTCTTTCCGTCGTCACTGGGTGTCGTCGCCACAAATCCGTCACCATAATCCATTTTTCTTGTAGTGTTAAATCAAGATATGAAATAAATGTGCAGTGTTCGTTGCAACCCGAATATTTTGCAACAAAAAAATTATTTTTTCTCAAACCAATAATTATTAATTACAAGAATAATGAAGCGAGAGAAATCTCTTGCTACTTATTTATCTGTATAGCAACAGGATCGAGCTCAGGGAGGCCACAATTCCTGAGGGTTATTCAACTAATCGAAAAAAATCATCTAAAAGAAAAAGGGTATCTCAAATGCCAACTACCTTGGTTTTTGTGAATTTTACCTTTTTAATTTTTATTTTTTTTATATTTTTTATTATCTGATTTTCAAATTGTTAGGGATTTAATTTTACATTTTTTTAATTGATTTTCAAAAAAATTTCTTGCACAAAAGAAATACATTTTTTGGATTTTTAAATATAACAAAAATACTTAAAAATGTTCAAATAAAATATTTTTATGTTTTTATGATTTTTTTATTATTTTTATATTTTTTTCAGAGATTTTTAGATTTTTTAGGATTTTTAAAATGAATAAAAACAAGGGAAAATGCAATTAATGAATAAACATGACTATTTCGCAATTTGAAAATGTTAAATGAAATAAAAAATCATGAAAATTATTTTTATGAGAAACTAGAGGAAATTATCTACAATCAAGAACTAAAATCACATTTTTTTTATTTTTATATAATTGTTTATAAATTTTATAAGATTTTTAGCATTTTACATTTTTTGAGTTTTATAAATAATTAATACGTGAAAATTATAAAGAAAATAAAAGATACAAAAGGTAAACTACTCTAATTTTTTAAATTTTTTAAGCAATATTCGAATTATTGTGATTTTTCAAACTTCGAACAGGAAAAAATGACATGTTTTTTATTTTTTTAATAATAAAAAATGAAAATAAAAGGGTAAGAAAAATTTACACCATAAAGATGTACATAACAATAATTCAACAAATTTTGAGTAATTAATTGACAGTAAATGATATTTATTTCAATGATAAAAGCAAGCAAATAAAATATATGGATATAGGGACTGAAAGGCAAATAATTTTTGTTTTTGCATTAAATTATAACAAAAATAAACTTACGGGTGAAATGCATAAATTATCTAGTGAAAAGCGTGCCTAGCATGTGACTATCTCTGATAGCGACTTTATTGGAATTGTGGAAATCCCCAAGGGCTTGAATGTAATTTATCCAAATATTTTTAATGGCCCCTTAGGGTTACTGTGCTTCTTCGTTTCCACGCTAAGAGATGGGGGGGATCACCGCTGCCCCTCTCACTTTCTTATCGCCCGGCAAACGGCGGCAACCGATGCGTTGGATGGCATTGCGGGCCTTACACAAGGGTGCTTGTGACAGGAGGCGATGGATCTAGCGACAGGTCGCGGTCTTCGCGCGGCTGAAGAGGGCAGTGGAACGGCGGGCTAGCAAGATCGAGTGGGTGGCGTCGTTCTCCTCGCGGCAGGCGATGAAGGTAGAGGGCGATGGAGCTCTTCTAGGGAGGACGGTGGTGGCATTGTGGTCGGGTGGAGGGCACGGTCGATGGAGGTACTCCTCTCCACCACGATGGTAGGATTGTACTGAAGGCAGTGCTCGAGGAGATGGCCAAGGCGGCTGGCGATCGGCGGGCTGCTCCACCGGTTGGCGGTTGGATCTCCTATGCACGGGAGGTGGAGCAGTTGGCAACCTACACGACCGGCATTGAGGACAGGCGACGGGTGCCGCTGGTGCGTTTGAACAGTGCGGCGGGCATGCGTTGTTTTTTTTTAATTTTTTTGTAAAACAGGAACTGCGATCAGTTTTTTTATTTATTTTTATAAAAAACATAAACAATAACAAAAAACTTTTTTATTTTTTTCATGCGAAACAACTATTACAAAGAAAAACCATGTAATTTTTTTATTTTCCTTTTTTATTTATAAACAAATTAGGATGCGAGCATGACGGCTCATTCCCAAAATCAAAACGGAATACACGAACGGGGATCCAACAAAAAATGAGGAATGGATCCGTGTCTCCGACCACCGTATGTGGCCGGAGTTGGAAGATTGCTTAAGGTAGAATAAGAACGCGAATAGATCGAGAAAATGAGATGAAAAATCGGATCGGATTCAGATCAAATCGTGATGTGTTCTATGATCTAGAAAAAAATGACAACGAAATAAACATATGAAAATTAAACTACAATTAACCCAGGTTAAAAATAAGAGAAATGTATCTCACCTTAGGAGCAGAAAAGACCGGAATTGCCTCGACGAAGGCTGACTCACTGTCACCAGACGACTCAGAGGCTAGGCACCCATTTGCGACAAGATAACTCTCGGAGAATAGGCCATTCTCACCAAAGATTGATCAAGTGAGAATGAGGGAGGAGGATCCAATTAAATAGAGGATTACTTGAATTTGAATTTGAATTCGAATTTAAAAATTGAACGGAGATAAGGAAATAAGAAAGAATTTGAAATGAGATAAAGATAAAAAAAGAAATTAGTGTTAAAATTATTTACAATAATTATTTTTTTGTATTTTCGTCACTTTATTAAATTTAATAATAAATGTTAATTTTTTTTATATTTTTATGAGGGTTATTTAAGAATATCAACTATATACATATGGTACATTATATACATATTTAAATAAGAAAATTGTTTTTTAATTTTTATTATTTTTTCTAAATTTTTATTTTAAATAATTAGTAAAAATATTTACAAATACAATATCTACAAATAAATGGTAAAATTGCACAAACCACCCCAAAAAAACTGACTTTTCAACCATAACTCCAAAAATTATGAAATCATGGCCATTTTAAAGATAATTTAATTTAAAATACAATGGAAGTGAATTTGGTTCAATTTGAGTTCATATGGAGCCGAAATTGGTCTTTCAATTATCACTTTATGGCTTTTTTCGGATGTGGTTATTTTTATTCTATACTTGATTTTATTTTCCAAACATTTTTATTACTTACAAAACATTTTTATTTACAACTTTTGCTTTGAGCATTATTTAGTTTGAGGTCAATTTATGTACAAATAAAATAATGTAAGTATACAGATATACACAACACACATTTTTTTGGATTTTCTGATTAAGGACCCTATCGTCCCCTACTTTATTCCTGGTCGATCAGGTCAAGTCTTGACCTTCTCTCGGGGTTCAGGTCAGCCTGTATCTATTACATATGTACAGTCTTCTCTTTTTTTTCTTTTTTCTTTCTTTCTTTCTTTCTTTATTTTTTTAGGTTAAAATAATAACAAGTGTACGATATTTACACATAGATGAAAGTTAGTAAGAATATGAGGTTAGTATTATATACAGGTGTTTTATAATGGATTTTATGCTCAAATAAATGAATAAAGATGATGAAATGCATATTCATCAATGCGACATACAATCCTGGACAATATTAAATGACAAATTGGTTAAGTTCAGTAGATCCCAAAGTAGAATACGAATTAAAGCCACGGTTCCTTAGTATGTTGCCTAACTTTCACATGAATGCACATGAGGAACCATATGCATTCCTAAGGGACTTTGAGTTGATCTGCACTAACCTTAGGCATCCTAGGGTTAACCAAGACTACATTAAGGTCAAAACCCTTCCTTTTGCCTTGAAAGATAATGTGGATTATTGGATGAAGAACTTGAGGGCAGTTGTAACTACCCATGTGCAGCTTAATGAACTTTTCTTGAAGAATTTCAACCGTTTAAGTAGAACTAATTTGATGCACTCACACATCACTATTTTCTCCCAACTTCCAATGAAGCATTATGTGATACATGGGAGAGATTCAAAGACATCTTGTAGAAGTGTCCTCGTCACGGTTTAGAGCTTACCGTCCTGGTTCAGTCAATGTATTGCGGTCTCACCCCTGAGGTGCAAGATTTGGTTAGTGCTGCTTGTGGAGGCAGCTACACTTCACATGGTGTATGAAGGTAATGTGGGAAAACCATAAGTGCATCACGGAAGCATGAATATCACATCATATGCGATCAGGAGCGACTAACCTCACTAGTTGCTCGAGGTAGCGGGATTTTAAAAAAATTCAAGCGGATAAAACCACATGATCCGATAACATTTCTTGAATCTATTATCAAGACCACAGACAAGTATTAGGTTTACCTCTTGAAGCATGCTTGTGATCGTGTCTCCAAACAAAGAGACCTCCTATCTTAAGTCTGATCCAACGTAGATCGCACTTGCGGGCACGATGATGAATCATGTGCTTCATGCAATCCACGTTGATGATGTAAGCAATGAATCACCTAATTTCGTCTCACGAATCTGATGTCTCCTTCATGAGCGAGGTGTACTGAAGAAGACAGAGATCCATAAGTAGGCGATCCAGCAACATTACAATGACGCGGTGGATACGAGGATCTCAAGGTCAATAATATGGACGACCATATTATTGAGAAAGAGAGAGTGGACAACCATGAGAGAGAGAGAGAGAGTTGTTGTATATATTGTAGAATAAAAGGCTAGGGCTACCTCTCCTTTTATACTAAATTGGATTTCCATGGATCTCAATCCATGTGCTCACAAATCGAATGGCTTAGATTGATTTGTGCTTTCAATCAATGGTCATGATTTGTTGTATTTTAATAACCAACAACAAATTTGTTGGATTTAATTTAAGTTAAATATATTTAAATCAATCAATATAATTTAATTCAAATCACAACAACAAGAGATGGAATTAATGAGAAGAGATAGGTCCCTAACTCCATATAAGGGGTGGACAACCACCAAGTTGATCGAGCTCAACTTGGCCGTCCCCCTTCAAGTATGGTAAGAGGGTCTCATTCCAATATTGTTGAGATATTATTCTCCTACGATAATTCCACATATGCAATAACTCTTATTGCATAATTATTCACCAAAATAATTCCAATTTTTTTATAAGAATTTCAATCATGCCATTGAAAGAATGTGAATCATATTCACACATCCAAAAACAAAATGTAAATTGCATTTACAATTAATTGTTCAATGTGAACCCAATTCACATCAACTATTATTTCATAAATACAAATTACAATTGTTTCTCTCTAATATATTATAAATCACATTTATAATATCCATGAATATTATGGATAGTACTATCCACATCAGTTACATCATTGATAATTATATCACATTTAATCATCTTGGATGTCAATTCTCATGTACTTAAATAACATGAATCAAATTCATATTATTTATAATAATTAAATCTCATTTAATTATTCATTTTGTCAATGCTCAGATACATTATCAACAATGAAATTATTCTTAAATTCTTTCAAGAATAATGTGCTTTCTATGCAGATACTTGGAGATAAGAATAGGGCGATTGTACATTCCACGTATAGTAACTTGGATATAGAGATCATATCTCAAATCCAGATCTCGGGGTATTCCCATAGATGCTTAATGAAATCAGGGCCGTAGATCTAATATTCTTATTGTATGTACATTCTGATCAATGTCCAACATTTAGACTAAGATCATATCACTTCTCTACCGAGAGGAGTTACTAAAATCCAGACATGTTTCATCACTCTCTCTGAACGGAAGCGTGACGGTTATACAATCGTTTATGATCACATCACCCTCAAGTATTCCTAATACCCCATACATTCTGCATACTGGAAGACCCAGAATAAACCCAAAGATAAAGATCAATTTTACACTATCTTCTTCAAGGTTTTATCATTAGGTTTCTCATTTGATCATTGGGATTTGGTATCGATCATATACTTTCCAAAAACATATATCATACACAGCTATTGATCATATACTTTCGAAAAGCATATATCAAACATACAAATTCAGTCAAGCTTCCAAAGTGAGACGATCGTGCATGGAATTTGATCCTAATATCTAATGAGTGAGGTCATGTCTTCCTAGTTCAGCAATGAACCTGTATGACCCATTTGAGAGATCGTATTACTCATATACCCTTGTATGTACACCAACCGCCTGTGTATAGGCCTTGATTAGGTCATCAACCTATCAGTCTGCCGAATGTACATATTCAAACATATAGTAACACATCTATCTCCAGTCAGAGGATGCGTGCCTATATCATGACATTATACGACATAGGTATTGGTTATCTCGATCTTGTTAAGTCAACTTTTTGACCTAACTTATCTAATACCTCCGAATCTATATTGTTATGCAGAGGACCTACATCAAGAGGTCATTTAGATATCAACCTTTAGAGAAGAATTGCCATCTTCTTCTCAGGCTATATATCTTCTCTTAATAATCACTTGGCGATGCTTGATGAGTCCGCAATCTAACTCTTTAGATATCATTCAAGCACCAACCTTTATGATTCAACATTTAAATCAACAGGTATATGATCATTAAGATGACCATGGTACATATCCCTAATTGTACTAAGGGGCCTATTATGCAAATTAGTTATTCTTCATTTCAAATCAGGGAATGATTTGTAATAACATTTTTTCATAATGGCTCGATGTGGGCTCGCGTGTCCAACAATCTCCCACTAGGGAGAAAACACACCAATAGGATCAACAAGGGAACTCATGTTGATTGTGCTTTCCAACAGTTCCTTCTGGGAAAGGAACTTCTGAGTCTCTATGAAATCGGTGAAAAGATCTGTCTCTCTAAATTATGTAAGGAAATCACAGTCCTCAGGATCTGATGTAACTGTCTGTCTCTCATATGCTGTGGCTGATGGTAGTGATGGTCTCTGATCGGGGATCGTCTCAGTTTTCACCTTATCACTCCCAGAGTGAAAGATGATCTCACTAGTACCGTAATCAACTACCGCTTCGGCCGTTCGGAGAAACGATCAACCTAGTATGATTGGGGTATGGAGTAATTATGCAGGTGTGTCCATATCCATGACAACAAAATCAACAGGGAATTTCGTTCCCTACACCGTTACAATAATGTCCTCTAAATTATCCCTCATCCTCTTAATCGATCTATCAACAAACTAAAGGATCATCCTGGGTGACTTAAGAGGTCCTAACCCAATCTCAGTGAATAGAGAGGATGACATGAGATTAATGGAGGAACCACTATCAAGAAGAGTGCGACCAAATTCATGATCAAATAATTGACAATGGATGTGAGGTGCTCCCTTATCTTTCTTTTTTAGTGGGAGGTTGCTGATGGCATGAATTGTGGCCATGGTTAAGATGTGCGTTTCTCTTTTCTTTCATCTGTTCTTTGTTTGACGCTTTTGTGTACATGTTTCTTCCATTCCCTTTTTACTGCTGGCATGTATCCATAGCCTTAAGTAGTGATATCTCTAAAAAGATGTTCTGTAAGATCTCAACCACTCCAAGATCAGATAGGGTTGTTTTTAGTTTTTGGATTTTTTATTTATTTAAAGCAGAGGGAAATGACAGAGAATCAGAAGAAACATTCAAATGCTCATTTTGATTATTCAAGGTGGAATCCTCATTTACAATAGGACAACCAGAATTAGTATGTACAGTGTTGTCCAAAATAGGTGAAGGAAAAATAGAATCTAAAACAGGGTGGGTTGCTGCTGCTTATGTAGAAGAAGGATCCACGAGTGGTGTATTCTCCCTCTCTGCTGACGGTGATCAACATCTTCCTGATGAAGGTGAAGGTGTTGGTGAAGGCAGTAAAACTCCATATTCCGGTTCTACACTAGATATCTCGACTGTTGGTAAAGATGATGATGTGGACGATGAAGCTCTCTCAGTGGCTCGATGTCCCAACCCCAGCTGGTGTGCATGCAGCTACAATATACTACCACTCCTGAGTTGAATGGCGTCATATAAACATGTAACATCAATGGACATACTTATCTCAGGTATGGATGGGTCACGGGGTACCTGCTCCTTGCGTTTAAAATTGTTGGCTTGACCTAGACCTATGCAGGAATCAGTGTATTTGTGTTGGTTAGGTCGTCGTTCCTCTGAGTCAGTTCATTCATATTCTTCATGAGCAATGCAAGCTGATCAAGCATAGAATTTACTGAGGGGGCCTTTGTATGCTCAATGGTAGGTTGCACTGAGACTAATAGTGTGGAGGCTGCTGGTATCCATACTGTTGCTGATAATGAGGAGGAAGAGGAAAATATGCAAATTGCTGCTGATGATAAGGCTGTGGAAAATAAGCAGATTGCATCCGGTGCAGGCCATGTCTCCAATTTTGGAAGTGATGTGGAGATTGATACTGAGTCTGGAACTGCTGGTGTTGGTATTACTGCGGTCTGCCTCCCTAAAACTGGTGGGCGGGTCTTTGAACCTACCGGGAACCCAACTGGCCTTACCTGGACGGACGAGCCTAGTTGCGCTCTCAGTCGAGCCAGATACCGTTCACCTCCTGAATGATAGAGGGATGTGGAGCATGCTGCTCAGGAATATATGGGCCTTCTTGTTGGTATGGGATAATCCATTGTGAATGCTGCTGGACTTGATCAGGGTACGTAATAGACGCGTTGAATTGTGGATGGTCCTCCGGTATTCTACTAGGTAGGTGAGGAAGTAGTCTTCTCCCGAGCAGAAGTGTCAGTTGTTGCACTCGCGCTCTGACATGCGTTGATCGTACTTACAAGAAGCTCCAGATGCTTCGTTATTTCATCCAACTTGTCTAGGTTCTTAGTCCTCTATTCGATCACTTGGAGCTTCTTTAGCTTCTTGGATCGTTTCTCAATTATATCAACTTTGGATAGGTGATTTCCAATGATGGTAAGATCAGAACTGTCCACCCTATCCACTTCATGTGATGTCGTCATATTGACAGCCTTGTGGGGTACTGCAGGAGAGGTAACAGGATGCTTCTGAAAAGCACATGAGGAAGAAAGATCTGCTGAGCTCTCAACCATCTCCTCAAAAATCCGATAAAGGATATCCTCGTCCTTGTTGAAATGACTTCCCCCACAAGCGGCATCTACCAGCTTCTGGTTTTCTATTCTTAACCCCCCCCCCCAAAGAAATTTTGCACTAAGATTGTCTTGGGAATATCATGGTGTGGGCACTTCTCTGTCAAGTCCTTAAATCTTTCCCACGTTTCGTGAATACGCTCATGGGACATCTGGGAGAAGTTAGTAATCAATGATCGCATCTGGTTGAGGCATCCAAGAGGGTAATATTTGTTTAAAAATGTGGACCTCAACTCTTCCCATATTGCGACAACCCTTCCCAAGTGATTTATTGATGAATGTGAAATCGCCTCTTTAATAATCGATACTTGTAGTATAGGAGGCGAAAATCGGTCGATCAAAAACCATAATCTTATGAATGTTGTGAAGTATTTATACTTGGTAAGTCTACCAAGGTCGAACACAGGGACATGAGCTACTCTATTTATTGATTGATTTTTGATCAATTAAGAGCAGTTTGAATGAATTCTCAATTTCAGGTCTTCATGAAAATGTAGGATGCACTATACTAATTACAATGCAATAAAATGATGCATGTAATTTTTAATTGATTTTTATGCAATTATAGGATGATGAATGAATAATAATGCAAGGTTAAGTATATGCTATGAGAATGCAAACTTATGCCGAAGAAAGATTACATAAATGAGCAACAAATTATGAATTGAAATCAGGGTTGAATTGAGCACAACATTATGAACAAACATTTATTGAAGACAAGGATGAGTGGAGCAAGTCATCATCTAACACAAAAATTCACTTCATTTAAAATGGTGGCAGATGAGAAAATTAAACATGTCATGATGTAGATGAAGAAACAAGGATCAAAACGGCACTTAAATCATGCAATTTGGACCTACGATGCTCAAGTTATGAAGAAAACAATGCAGGGGCATAATTGTAATAAAAATGCATGAAAAGAAAAAGATAAATATTACATTTATGTCCCTGGAGGGACCTAAATGTAAATACCAAAAATCGCCTGGGCCCTGATGTAATTTTCCATGCGCGTAGGGACAATTCTGCATATTCTAGAAGCTACAAGGGCATCACTGTAAATTACCTAGGCACACATGTGAGGCACATGCTTGGGGACCTAGTTGTAAATACCAAAAGTTCTGGGGTCGTCTCTACAATTTACCCAAGTCGTCACGTGGGGTGCACGTGAGGGCCTAGGCTCGGAGTGCTCCTCTGGCTCGGGCAATGTGGCAGCACAAGGATGACTCAGCTCGAGGTTCGGTGGGCCGAGCCTGTAGGATCGGCTGGAGGCTCAGTTCGCCACATGTCGACATCACAACCGTCCGATCCATATGATCGCACGGCACCTGTAGCGTCTTCTCCTCCGCAGGCTGACGGAGAAAGCGGGGCTCCGGCAACCTGCCCTTTACTCCTCTGTGATCTAGACTGAAGATCTGGGAAGACTGCTGGTAGGCTGGTGAAGATCCTAGAGGCGCGACGAAGCTCCGAAGCTGGTCGGAGGTGAAGGTCAGTGAAGCCTCACCGAAGGAGAAAAGCTCAAAGGAGCACCGATGCAAACTCCAACCATTGAAGCTTTGATCACCTACAACTGTTAGATAGCCGAAGCTTGCGGTGAACGGTGAGTGAGTTGTGGGTGAATGGGGGCTGTGGGGGTGTCGGGAGGTGGTGGCCCTGGAGTTCTTCTCCGACAGAGCAGGGGAAGAAATGGGTCGGAGCGGAGGATGTTGTGGAGAACGGGGAAGGGTGAGTGAAGGCGTTGGCGTGGATGGTGGTGGTGTGGTCGAGATACAGAGGTGGTCAGGTGATGGTGATGGCGAGTGAGGAGGTCGGATAAATTCAAAGAAATAAAGAAAAAAGGAAGAGGAGGAAGGTACCTCGTCGGAGAGGGGAACCCGGTGGAGGAGGAGCTTGTGCTGGGCTTCAAGGAAGCCCGGGTCATCACCCTGTCTAGTCAGCTATGCCAGAGAGCTTGAGCTATCACCAGAGATGGCGGAGCTGACATGGCGGAGATGCCATGGATCACACCGGGGCTGGGGCCGTCTTTACCCTAATTGATGGTCCTCCGCTGTCACCGGAGGATCGGAGGCTGGACCAAAGCCCCCTGTATGGTGGATGGCTTGGAAGTGCGGTGGGGGTGGGACTTTTATAGGTGGTGATATGTGATATCATTCGATGATTATTTGTGATATATGATTTCGTCTTCACCTTAGAAAGCTTTGAAATGTTCAAAGATTTCACAATTTTGGTTTTGAACCAAAGTTTGAAGGAAGATGAAATGAATTTGATCTAACCTAGGTAGCTTGTACCTATTAGATGAATTCAGGGAATGCCTTATGGAGATATGAATATCATTACTATCTCAATCTTCCTAATGTACCTAAACTCAATAGAGTTGTAAGGAGATATAATTTTTTTTCATGTGTGACATGATTTGATCAATGATGAATATTAGCATAATTACCTCTTAGTTTCCAAGGTATATATGTAGTAGAGACAATATATATCCTTAATAAGGTTCCGGGCAAGTAAGCTGGAATTTAACGTCTGGGAGTGCTACTTCATTAGGAAAATAAAGGATGGTATTGGATATCTACTTTATGACTTGAGATTCTTAAAGGATCTCATCTTTGAGAATGTGATTCTTAGAGGATGAGACTCTTGAGAATCAAGATGAAAATGAAGTGAAGGAACTCATTTAATTTTGAGAAGATAATGAGGCTCCTGAAATTGGAAACTAAAAGGACAATTAAAGATGAAACACTAATACCTCTTCAAATGAGTTTGAGGATGGATTCCATGTGTCAGTTAAATCTGACATGATTAAACTTCATATGATGAAGCTTCTGAAGATCATGACATGGAAAGATGGATGTTAGCAATAAAGTCTAAAGTATACTTCATATACAAATGTTGTATATGGACCCTCAAGGATCCACCTATATGGGTAAGACCCATTAAGGTGTAAATGGATCTTTAAGAGAAAGAGGGAACCTGATGAGAAGGTAGGGACCTTCAAAGCACGGTTCGTATCCTCAAGATACACAAAGAAAGAGGACATCACTTGCGATGAGACTTGCTTTCTAGTGACCATGCTTAAACCCATCAAATTATTGCTAACTTTAGCTACACAACATGACTATGACATCTTCAAGATGTGTGTCAAGATGACATTCCTCTATGAATACCTCTCTAAGGATATTCACATGAAGTTGCCCCAAGGATTCATGGTTGAGGAAATAAAGACGTGCAAGCTAAAGAAACTCTATCTATGGACTCAAATAAGCTTCTTGTAGTTGGTACATCAGATTTGAAGAAATTATAAATGTTGTACTTTCAGATAGAATCTTGATGAATCATGTGAAGCTTAGTGGGAGTGACATTGTGTTCATCGTGCTAAATGTAGATAATATCCTAATCATTTGGAATGATATAAGGATAATAATAAGTGTTTTATAGTCTGGTTGTTCCATACCTTGAGATATGATCTCGAGAATACCTATTAGATCTTAATTCTGAAGTTGTTCAGAATCAAAGAGAGAGGGTATTGGGACCGTCATTAGTGGTACACCTTGGATATATTCCATTTCTGGAAAATTCCAAGAAAGGCTTCTTTCCCTTAATATATGGTAGTGACCTATCTAAAGTGATAGCACCTCAAAGAGTTGAGGAAGTGAATGCTAAAACTAGTTGCCCTTATGCATCAGTTACGAGAAGCCGAGTGTATGCTAGATGTGTACAAAAGCTAGATATCTACCATGCAGTGGGAGTAGTAAAATGTTACTAATCCTACTATGTAGATAAAACACTTGATTGTAGTAATAACAATATCTTCAAAGATGACAAGATTTTAGAGATAGTGATCTCTAAGTCTTATCTTCAAGAAATTAAGACTTTATAGATGGAGATCTAAAAGGTCTTAACTACGAATACCTTAGGAGATAGAGATCTCCAGAAATATGGGTATTCTGATAAGGATAATGGAAATTACATACTGGTTATAATAATTATTGAGGTGTAGTGTCAAGGATACTATGACTGGCATGATTGAGTATTGGTTGCATAAGATGCAACATTCGCATTGGATGCGAACACTGTTACTAGGAGATATGCAAGTGCTGTAAAAGGACTTGGTGTAGTCTCTTGGGAACAGAGTGACTAATCAGCTTACCTAACTATTTTTTTAATAGCTTATGATTGTCACATGAGTGAGGGTTTAAAGATTAGCCCATTAATGGCTCTTTGGGATAGTGGGAGATTGTCAGACAAGTGAGCCTACAGCGAGCCATTATGCAATAAATGTTATTGCGAATATCATTCCCTGATCTGAAATAAAGAATAACTAATTTGCATAATAGGTCCCTTGGTACAATTAGGGTTATGTACCATGGCCGTCTTAATGATCACACACCTGTTGATTCAATTATTGTATCTTAGAGGTTGGTGTTTGGATGAATATCTAAAGAGTTAGATTGAGGACTCATTCAACACCGTCAAGTGGTTATTAAGAGATGATCTCCAGTCTGAGTAGGAGATGGCAATACTTTTTCACAAGGCTGATATCTAACCGACCTCTTGATGCAGGTCCTCTGCATAGGAATAGAGATTCAGAGGTGTTAGATAAGTTAGGTCAAAGAGTTGACTTAACGAGATCGAGATAACCAAAGTCCTATGTCATTAACAGTCACGATATAGGCACGCATCCTCTGACCAGAGACAGATGTGTTACTATATGTCTGAGTAAGTACATTTGGCAGACCAATAGGTTGATGACCTAATCAATGTCTATATCCGACGCGTTGGTGTGCATATAAGGGCATATGAGTAATACGATCTCTCAAAGGGATAATACAAGTTCATTAATGAACCGGAAGACATGAGCTCGCTCATGAGATATTGGGAAGAATCAAATTCCGTGTACGATCGTCTCGCTTTGGAAGCTTGACTAAATTTGTAGATTTGATATATGCTTTTAGAAAGTATATGATCAACACCTGGGTATGATATATGCTTTTGGAAAGTATATGATCGATACCAACTCCCAAATAGTCAAATGAGAAACTTATTGATAAAACCCTGAAGTAGACAGTCAAGCTTGCAAAAGTCGACCGACGAGGCCGACTAGTCGGTCCGACTAGTCGAGTCGGGGGGGGGGGGGTAGCCGACTCGACTAGGCCTAGTTGGCCCTTAGTCGGTCCACCCGACTAGTCTGGCCGACTAGTCGGCCGACTAATCGGCCGACTTTTACAACAACCTTTTTTATTTTTTTTTTGTTTTTCACTTTTTTTAAAGCAAACATATTCTAATATGCTTAGTGTTATATTTAAAGTCAATTACTTCTTTTGTTTCGTCATGATGTCATGTTAATGTACAAATATATGTATATACATACGAATATATGTATAAAAAATTGATTTATATATTTAAAATAATTAAAAATTCAAAACTGACTAATGACCGACTAATTTCGACTAGTCGCCCGACTGCCGACTAATCCTTAGTAGGTGACCCCGCCGACTAAATACCGACTACTGCTTTCTGCAACCTTGTAGACAGTGTAAAATTGATCTTATACTTTGTGTTTATTCTGGATCTTCCAGTATGCATGATGTACATGTATTAGGAATACCTGAGGGTGATGTGATCATAAACGATTATATAACATTGACGCTTCCATTCCTAGGGAGTGATAAAACGGGTCTGGATTTTAGTGACTCCTCTCAGTAGAGAAGTAATCTGATCTTGGTCCAAATGTTGGACATTGATCTGAATATGATTCAGATGCAATGAGAAGATGAGATTTGCAGTCTTGATTTAATCAAGCATCTATGAAAGGTACGTAGGATCTGGATTTGAGATGTGATCTCAATATCCAAGTCACTATACGTGGAACAATATAATCGCCCTATCCTTATCTCCAAGTATCCGCAGAGAAAGCGCATTATCTTTCAAAGAGTTCAGGATAATTTCATTGTTGATATAAGTATCCGAGCATTAAGAAAATAGATAATTAAATGTTATTTAATTATCATGAATAATACGAATTTGATTCATATTATAAGGAGAGTTATCTTATATAATTTAATATGATTTAATTATCAAAGATGTAAATAATGTGAATGTGATTCACATTATTTGGGCACAAGAGAATAGAAATCCAAGATCATTAAATATGATTTATATATCATGGATATGAATAATGTGGATAGTAATATCCATATCAATCATATATATTATAGATGTGATTTATAATATATAAGAGAGTGCTATTTGTAACTTACTTTTTTTAATTAAATGTTGATGTGAATTGGATTCACATTGGACAATTAATTGAAAATATAATTTACATTTTATTTTGGGTTGTGATGTGATTAACAATTTTTAAATGGCAAGATTTCAATATTCACAAAATAATTATGAATTATTTTTGTAGAATAATTTACAACAAGTGTTGTTGTAAATCTTGGAGATTTCCATGGAATAATGTAATCTCATGAGATATCATGAGATGACATGAGATTGCCATGAAATCCCATATTTGGAAGGAGGTCATTTTCATTCCATAATCTCCATGCTTGATTGATTTAATTTAGGATTAAATCACATTGATTTATTAATATATATTTAATCTAAATTAAATTAATTGTTGCTGGTTTTTTACCAACAAAATCTTGGCCATTAAAAGAAACACAAATCAATGTGAGCCATTGGATTTGAGTTGTCCAAGGATTGAGATCCATGGATCCCAAAATATTATAAAAGGAGAGGTGTCCCATGCTCGTCTTGGTTACACCAAAACAACACACAAGTTGTGAACAACAACTTCTCTCTCTCTCTCTCATTCTCTACACGCCCTCTCTCTCTCTCCCTCATATGGCCATCCACCTTGGATGCCCTAGAGAGAGTCTCCATCGATGCAGCGTCGTCATTATGCTGCCGAATCATTTTGTCGTGGATCTTTGTCTCCTTCGATGTGCCTCACTTGTGAATAAGACATATGATCTTGTGTGATGAGATCAGGAGATTCGCCGCTTGGATCATCAACATGGGTTGCAAGGAGCGCGCGTCTCATCCACGCGCTCGCAAGCGTCTTCTCCGCCAGATCGGACATGAGACAGGAGGTCTCTTCGTTTAGAGACTTGATCACAACCACACTTTAAGAGGTAACCCGAATACTTGTTTGTGATTTAGATGAAATGATCCGAGAAGTGTTCTTGGATCATGTCGTTTCATCACATGAAAAATTTTTAAATTCCGCTGCCTCGAGCAACTAGTGCGACTAGTCACTCCCGATCGTATATGATGCGATCCTCATGCTTCCGTGATGCACTTAAGGTTCTTTCCATATGCTTCAAGATAGTCATTCAGATGGGATCTGATGCAACCATTGTAGCAGTCGCCATCGGGATCTGCTGACTATCATTATCTAGTGGGAGAATCCATTTACTTAAAGATTGTCTTTATGTTCCAGATGATAGAAGGAATCTATTATCTGTATCTAAACTGGTTAGAAATGGATATTTGTTCCTATTCAGTTAAAAGCTTATCATAAATCGTTATAAAAAAGATGTTGTTGATGGAATTCTACCTTATGGTGGACTCTATGGATCGTGCATTGATGAATCTGTAATGAATTTAACAACCACTAATAAAAATCTTAAAAGAACATAAATCATTCGAATATGATTTGGCATTAAAGACTTAGTCATTTATCTATTGATAGAATCAATAGATTCATAAAGGATAGACCTCTAGATTTTCTACATGTCTAAGCTTTACCTACCTATGAACATTGCATTCTAGGTAAAATGACCAGAGCAGACTTTCATAACAAGGATGCACGACGCGATGGTATTTCTTACTTAATACATGTTGATGTTTGTGGTCTCTTTAGTACCACGACCCAAAATGGACATTGATATTACTTAACATTTATTGATGACCATTCGCGATACGGTTTTTATCTTCCTAAACATCATAAGTTTGAAACCTTTGAAAATTTTAAAGAATTCATGGCTTTGGTTGACAACCAAACTGTCAAGGAGATTAAACGAGTTCGATGTGACCGAGGTGGAGATTACCTCTCAAATTAATTCAAGCAATACCTCAAAGAGAGAGGAGTTGTCTCCAATCTCACTCCTCCTGTAACTCCCCAACTTAATTGCATTGCTGAAAGATGCAATAGGACCATCATGGATATGGTCCGTTCAACGATGAGTATAGCACATTTACCACTTAGTTTCTAGGGATATGCAGTAGAGACTGTAATATATATCCTAAACAAGATTCCTAACAAATCTGTACCTAAAACCTCTCATGAGATTTGGTTTGGAACCAAGCCCAGTTTTAATTGCTTAAAAGTTTGGGGTTGCTTGATCCATTCGAAGAACGTGGGCGCAAGTAAGCTAGAATCTCACACTAGAGAGTGATACTTCATTGGGTATGTAAAGGAAGGTATTGGATACCCACTTTACAACCATGAGATTTTAAAGGTCTTCTTCTCTAGAGAAATACAATTTCTCGTGGGTGACTTTCTTAATAGTCAAGAAAAATGAAGTAAGGGAACTCATTGAATCCTCTGAGTATGTTGAGCTTCCTAAACCAGAAACTAAAGAACGAAGATAAAAGACACGTACCTGTTCAAAGGATTTAAAGGGTGGTTACACCATCAAAATGGTTCGGAATCCATGTGTTAGGCGAGATAATGATCCTGTTTCATTTGATGAAGCACTCCCAGATAAAGACATGGATAGATGGATACTAGCAATGAAGTCTGAAATAGCCTACATGTACAAGAACATTGTATGGACCCTAGAATATCCACCTATAGAGGTAAAATGCATTGGGTGTAAATGGATCTTCAAAAGAAAAAGGGGACCTGATGAGAAGGTAGAGACATTTAAGGCACAAATCATAGCCAAGGGTTGCACACAGAGAGAAGGCATCGACTACGATGAAACATTCTCTCCTGTGGCTATGCATAAATCCATTAGAACATTGCTAGCTATAGATGCATATCTTGACAACAACATCCGACAGATGGACATTATGGCAGCATTACTCAATGGATACCTCGACGAGTATATCTATATGAAGCAACCCAGGGGCTTCATAGCTGAGGAGGGAAAAACATGCAAGCTGAAGAAATCCATCTATGGGCTCAAACACGCTTCTTATATTTGGAACATAGGATTTGGTGAAAGCATAAAGAGTTATGATTTCGTTCAGAATACTGATGAACCATGCGTCTACACGAATCTTAGTGGGAGTTCGATTGTATTTATCGTGCTTTACATAGATGACATCATTATCATTGGGAATGATATTGGAATGATGACTAGTAATAAGATTTGGTTGTCTCATACATTCAAGATGAAAGATCTTGGAGAAGTCTCTTATATCTTGGGTCTGAAGCTGCTCAGAAATAGAGAAAAGAGAATTTTGGGATTGTCACAACATACATACATCAAGAAGATCCTGGAATGTTTTCATATGGAAAATTCCAAGAAAGGCTTCCTTCCCTTAAGACATAGTATACACTTATCTAAGGGGATGTCTCCTCAAAGTGTTGAGTATAAGAAATCCATGGTTGGATGCCCTTACGCATCAGTTGTGGGAAGCTTGATGTATGCTATGATGTGTACAAGGTCAAACATTTGCCATGCAGTGGGGGTGGTAAGCAGTTACCCATCCTGTTATGGAGAACAACATTGGAATGCAGTGAAGATCATCTTTAAGCATCTATGATGGACTCGAGATTACATCTTTGTCTATGGAGATGGAGATCTCCAAGTTTTGGTATACAAAGATTTAGACTTCTAATCTGACGTAGATGATCGCAAGTCAACTTCAAGGTTTGTATACTTGTTGAATGGTGGTGTTGTGAGCTAGAGAAGCAAGAAGTAGAACACTATGACTGATTCAACTACAAAAGCCGAATACCTAACTACATCGAATGCTATAAAAGAGGCAGTTCGGTTACGCAAGTTCATACTGAAACTTGGCATAGTTTCCTTTGATACTCCCATTATGTTGCTTTGCGATAATAAAGAAGCCATAGCTCAAGCGAAGGAACCCATATGACATCAAAAGATCAAACACGTGGAAAGGAAACACCGCATCATTTAGGAGATTCAAAAGCGTGATAATATCATCATCACCAAGGTGACCTCTGGTGACAACGTTGTTGATCCACTTACCAAACCTTTACCCAAGAAGGTTTTCGACTAACATGTAATGAGCATGGGTTTAAAAATTGTACCTGAATGGTTATGAGGGCCAGTGGGATATTGTTAGCCATGTGAGCATGGGGCGAACCATTGCTACAATAAAATGTTAATATAATCTTATATATATCAATAAAGGTTATTGATTTATTTCACTCCTTATCCAAGATTAATGAATGAATGCACTATATGGTCCCTCTGTACAATTACATTTATGTACCATGGCCATTTTAATGGTCATACAATTGTTGATTCAAATGTTGAATCATAGAGGCCGGTGCTTGACGATATCTAAAGAGTTAGATTGAGGGATCATCAAGTTCCATCAAATGATTATAAGGAATGGATCTCCAGCCTGAGAAGAAGATGGCAATTCTTCTCTAAAAGCTGATATCTAACCGATCTTTTTATGCATGTCCTCTGTATAGGAATAGAGATTAAAAGGTGTTAGATAAGTTTGGTCAAAGAGTTGACTTAGTGAAATCAAGAAAACCAAGACCTATTTCGTATATTGTCATGATATAGGTACGCATCCTCTGATTGGAGATAGATGTGTTACTGTATGTCTAAGTATGTACATTTGGCATACCGATAAGTTGACGACCTAGACAAGGTCTATACACCAATGATATGGTGTGCAGGCAAGGGCATATGAGTAATAGGATCTCTCAAAGGGATCGTACATGTTCATTATTTAACCAGAAGACATGAGCTTACTCATGATATATTAGGATAAATTTCTTTGAACAATCATCTCGTTCTGGGAGCTTGACAGAATTTTTAGGTATGATATATAAAGGATATGTGAGAATCCTTAAGAGCATCACGGAAGCATGGGGATCACATCGTATATGATCCAGAGCGACTAGTCACACTAGTTGCTCAGTGCAGCGAAATTTAAAAAAAATTAATAAATGAAACCACATGATCCAAAAATACTTCTTAGATCGTTTCATCTAAACCACATACTAGATAAATGAATACCTCTTGTAGCATGGTTGTGATCGAATCTCTAAGAGAATAGACCTCATGTCTCAAGTCCTATCCGTCAGAGGAGACGCTTGCGAGCATAGAGATGAGTCACGTGCTTCTCGCAATCCAAGTAGTTGATCCAAGCAATGGATCTCCTGATCTCATCTCATGAGATCGAACATCTTCTTCATGAGCGAGGTGCACTAAAAAAGACAGAAATCCAAGAGTTGTCGAAGCAGCAACATAACGACGATGCGACGACGGTGGCAACCTTCTCTCTAGGGACAGAGTGGACGTCTACTTAAAGGGAGGAGAGAGAGAGAGGTGGCATGAGAATGAGAGAGATAGAGAGATATTGATGTTGTAACTTGAAGAGCAAGGGGTGCCTCCTCTTATGTAGGCTTTTGGGAGTCCATGGATCTCGATCCATGGATATCACAAAATAAATGGATGAAATTGATTTGTGTTTCTTACAATGGCCATGATTTTGTTGTAAAAACACAACAATTAATTAAAATTAAATTAATATATTGATAAATCAATATAAATTAATTTTAAATTAAATCAATTAATCTTTGAGATCATGAGGAGGAGGCTGCTCTCACCACTAAAAGGAGGAGGATGACCACCTAATCCCCTTAGGACATGGTGGTCATTCACCTCCTTGAATTTGAAGGAGGAAATCTTCTTCCAATTCATGTGATTACATTATCTCTTGAAATCTCCAAGATTTTACACAAACACTTGTTAGAAATTATCTCACAAAAATATTTCATAATTATCTAGTGAATATTGTAATCATGCCATCGGAAATATGTGAATCGCATTCACAATCCAAAATAAAATGTAAATTATATTTTCAATTAATTATCCAATGTGAATCCAATTCACATAAATAATTAATCAACAAATCTAAATAACAATAGGCTCTCATTAATACATTATAAATTACATATATAAATGAATAAATGGATAGTGCTATCCACATTATTCTTATCCACAATAATTAAATCATATTTAATTATATTGGATCATCAATCCATGCATTCGAATAATATGAAGCAAATTAACATTATTCATAATAATTAAATCACATTTAATTATCCATTTATCAATGCTTAGATATAATTCAACAATGGAATTATTCTTGAACACTTTCAATAATAATATTCTTTCTCCGCAGATACTTGGAGATAAGGACAGAGCGATTCTACGTTCCACAAATAGTGACTTGGATATTGAGATCACTTATCAAATCCAGATATCATGGACCTCTCATAGGTGCTTGATTAAATCAAGTCCATAAATCTAATATTCTCATTGCATCTGAATCTCATTCATATCCATGGTCAACACTTGGACCAAGATCAGATTACTTCTGTACTGAGAGGAGTCAATAAAATCCAGACATGTTTCATCACTCCCTCGGAATGGAAGTGTCATGGATATACAATCTTTAATGATCACATCACCCTCAGGTATTCCTAACACCTGTAAGTCCTGCATACTGGAAGACCTATGATAAACCCAAAGATATAGATCAATTTACACTATCATCTTTAGGGTTTCAAAATCAAGTTTCTCATTCTTGGTCATTGGGAGTTGGTACCGATCATATGCTTTCCAAAAGCATATATCGTACCTACAAATTCTTGCCATGCTTCTAAAGCAGGATGATCATGCATGGAATTTGATCGGTCCCAATACCTCATGAGTGAGCTCATGTCTTCCGGTTCACAAGTGAACCTGTATGATCCCTTTGAGAGATCGTATTACTCGTGTGCCCTCATATGCACACCAGCTCGTCGGTGTGTAGAGCTTGGTTAGGTCATCAACATATTGGTCTGCCAAATGTACATACTTAGACATATAGTAACACATCTATCTCCGGTTAGAGGATGTGTGCCTATATCGTGACAGTATACGACATAGGACCTTGGTTTTCTCAGTCTTGTTTAGTAAACTCTTTGACCTAACTAATCCGACACCTCCGAATCTCTATTCCCATGCAGAGGACCTGCATCAAGAGGTCAATCAGATATCAACCTAATGAGAAAGGATTTCCATCTCCTACTCATGCTGGATATCATCTCTTAATAATCATTTGACGATGCTTGATGAGTCCTCAATCTAACTCCTTACATATTCATCCAAGCACCGCCCTCTATGATTCAATTATTGAATCAATAGTTGTATGATTATTAAGAGAGACATGGTACATAACCATAATTGTACAGAGGGACCTTATAGTGCATTCATTCATTTAATTTCAGATAGGGAGTGAAATATCCAATAACTTTTATTGACAAATCATATATTACAATAACATTTATTGTAGTAATGGTTCTCCTCGGGCTCACATGGCTAATAATCTCATACTAGCCCTCAGAACCATTCAGGTACAATCCTTAAACCCATACTCATTACATGTTGGTTAAAAAACCTTCCGTGTCAAAGGTTTTTATAAGAGGATCAACAACGTTGTCGGCAAAGGCCACCTTGGTGAGGATGATATCACCATGCTTTTAAATCTCCCGAATGATGTGGTATTTCCTTTCTACGTGCTTGCTCTTTTGATGCCATATGGGTTCCTTCACTTGGGCAATGGCTCCCGTGTTATCCCAGAGTAGCAGTATGGAAGAATCAGAGGAAACTATGCCAAGTTATAGGATGAACTTGCGCAACTACACCGCCTCCTTTGCAGCATCCAACGCGACAATGTATTTAGCTTTTGTTATTGAATCTATTGTAGTGTCCTACTTCTTGCTTCTCTAGCTCACAACGCCACAGTTCAACCAGAACACAAACCCTGATGTCGACTTTCGATCATCAATATCCGACTGAAGTCTGCGTCTGTGTATCCCAAGACTTGTAGTTCACTATCTCTGTAGACACAGATAATTGAAAATGTTCTTCACTGCATTCCAGTGTTGTTCTCCATAGTAGGATTGGTAACGACGTACCATTCCCACTGCATGGCAGATATTTGGCCTTGTACACATCATGGCATACATTAAGCTTCCTACAACTGATGCATAGGGGCATCTAGCTATGTCTTTCTTTTTCTCGACACTTTAAGGAGCCATCCCTTTAGATATGTGGATACCATTGTGACACCCCCAACGATCCAGATACTCATCAAATACACATCCACACATATGATTCTACATTTGAACTACCAAGCTGTACCAAACTTGCAGGAGAAAAGTAAAGAAGGGAGAACTACATTTTTTCATTCCATTTTCATTCCATTCATACATCATGTCCACAAAAAATTTATACAACATGCTTTGAAGTTGTAGCAACAAGTATACATCACCATGCACTTATAGTCACGCGCATACATCACCATCATGTCTCTCAAAAAGAAGTACAGGTACAAGCAAAACTCAAACAAACATGAACTCACTGTACCACAAAAGAAGGGTTGCAACCAAGTCAACCTCTTGCCGCCTACCGCTGCGGCTGTTGCTCCTGCAAACCTGCCGAATTCATGCAAATTGGTTTATGAGAAAAGCACCCAATACGGATGTGAAATAACAACTAGAAAGATAAAAACAAAGTGTAAAAGAAGTAGTTGTGAAAACTCACAAAGTATAAACAGCTTCCATGTTTCCAACATCTACTAAGAAACGAACCTCACAAAGAAAAACCATCCCACACAAGGCGACTAGTAACAACTTGACTTATAATTCCAATCCATATATGAATATGTATTGTACATTAATACTAATTTATAAGGGAGTAGGATCATAATAGAATGTAACCCAAGCATCGTGGATAGTATGTAGTCTTGGTCCATGTGGGACCTCACACTATGACTCTAAGGCAAGAAGAAGTCCTTAGGGTCGGGATGCCTCCGTAGGAATGTCGTGGGATACAATGTATCCTAACTAAGTTCCCAACATGTCCACTAGCTTCAGTTAACCAATTGAAGTTCCAATTCCCGATTCAATTAATCGTAGAGTCTAGGGCAGTCGTCATTCGTCCAACGCGTGTATTACATGTAGGTACTTGACCGGGCACCACCATCACCGCAACATCAGATGATTGGGTATCACACTAAGCCATAGTCTTTTATAGAGTCGTTGTCTGGAATAATGAAGTGAAAATGACCCATCCTGACTGACATCAACAAGGTCAGTCTAATGCCATTCGACCGTGCCACTAGTCCTAAGGTGGGATGTTTGTCCATGGTTAACCTCAATCTCATCAGTCTCCACCACAAGTACACACTTGGAGATAGTCATATCAATAATCAACGTACCGCCATGAGCAGATGTATCACAACTACCCGGATGCTCAATATAGTTAGTACCCCTTCCTCCTCATTATTATCAACAACAATGTCCTCCTTAGTACTATTCACAGAATAATCAGTCGCAACATCAACAACCTCATTATCAGTCTTAACGTTGTCAGCATGTTGAATCTACCGAGGTCGCGTCCATGAACCTTACCCTTAATTGTTTGGCTTAATTGGCGAAGAGCCTATCTGAGGTGTGTTAGAAACTTGATGACCTCACTACCATGAAAATAATAATACCAGCGTGGGTCGAGGCCAAACCTAATAACGTCAAGTGTAAAGAGCAGGTAGTCCATGATGCATCCTCCAATCCGGACGAGTCATATATCAATAATTATATTATGTTATCTAACTTTGTAACTCTCAGGAGCAGTAGGACATTACAGCCATCTGACACAACTAAAGGGAAGAATAAAATATCACCTCATGAATCGTCATCTTCTGCATCACCCGATCCAGCAGCAGGGTCGGGGGATAAAGAATAAGGAGGAGCCACACTAGAGAAAAAATACCAAAAAATGAAGAAAAAGAAAAGGACAAAAACATAATAAGATCTAAAACAAAGTCGATCAAGACAAGGAGAAAGTTGTAGCGGTACCCTATTCCATGCCGATCGAAGAAGTCGAAGCTCCAGTTTCTTTTGTTTCCCCCTGTTTTGAATGACTACATATACCCTCTGGTCAGTCATTTGTAAAGAATGATTCTGATGTAAATAAGAATAATGATTTTCAGTTTATAAATATTCCTTTTGCTGATGAAATGAAAAATTCCAAAAAAAATAAAAATCGAAAACTACATTACCTGATCCCACCATTTTGGTGATTCTACATAATATTTTTTTGGAAATGCCATCATTAAAAGCCATGGAATACATGCCTTCTATGAAGAAAGGATTAAATAATGCATGCACATCAAAGCGTTAGCCCCACAAGAATAGTCGCATCAGATCGAAGAAGCACATAATCACCATGGCTATAGTTAATTTAATTAGTGACCTCCCAATAAAAAGAAGAAAGATAAGGGGGAATATTTAAACAGATGTGAGATATTTGATCGGATTTTGAGCGAACTTTACATGATAGCAATTCTTCCATTAATCTTCCGCCCTTCTCATTACTTTAAGAATTTGGGCTGGGTCCGCTTAAACCCACACGCATGATCCTTCAGTTTGTTGGTCGATCCATTAAGCAACCTAGAGGTATACTGGAAGATGTTGTCATAATGGTGTAGGACATGAAATTCCCAGTGGGCTTCGTTATACTAGACATGGAATCCTCAATATCGTTACGTCAAACCCCGACTATACTGGTCAATCGTTCCTTCGAACAACCAAAGCTGTAGTTGATTACAAGTCTGGAAAGATCGTGTTCCACTCCTAAAATGAAAAGGTCACAATGGACATGATCACTGAACCGAAAGTCACAGAGAGTGCATATGAAAGAACAGGGCCAAAGGCGTCTACAGAAGATTATGATGTTATTGAGCAGATCAAAGAACCACTCATTTCACTAAATGATCTTGAGATACATGAAATCCTCTTCCATGAGGAGGACTTGGACAACATAATCTACACATGCTCCTTTGTCGGTAGTGAGAATGATTCAGAAGCACTGATCGAGCTATTCTAATAAGATTCATTCCAAACTAAACAAGAAGAGATCATTGCAGATATGTTCGGTACTTTAATCTCTAAGCCAAGAGTGATAGAGGTGGACATCACCTTCATATTGTCAGCAGATTATTCCCCTACCAGTTTAGTTTCAGAAGTGGCCGAGAAGTTGACTCAGAATTTACATGAATTAAAGCAGCTTCCAGTAGATCTTAAGTATGCTTTCCTTGTGGGTGAGCAGAACATGTATCCGATCACCATAAGTAGAAAACTGATCATAGATCAAGAATCTCGCTTGCTAGAGATTCTAGAGAAAAATCACAAGGCACTTGGTTGGAATGTTTCTGAACTCTAAGGGATAAATCCAACGTTGTGCTTACACCATATCTACATAGAAGATGATTGTAAGCCATCACGCAAATTCTAGAGAAGGTTAAACCTTAATCTTCATGACATAGTCATGACAGAGATAACTAAATGGTGTAAGGCTGGCTTTATTTATCCTATCTCCGACTCGAAATGGCTTAGCCCATTACACGTAGTTCCGAAGAAATCCTGAATTATGGTGGTCATAAATAATCAAGGAGAGGAGATCTCTACCCGCGTACTAACTTCATAGTACATCTATGTTGATTACATATGCTTGAATTCAACAACCAAGAATGATCACTTTCCTTTTCCCTTTATTGTTCAAGTTCTTGAAATGTTGGCAGGAAAGAGTTCTTTTACTTCTTGGATGGGTACTCCGGGTACAACCAAGTGACAATTGCTCCTGAAGATCAAGGGAAAACTACTTTCACATGTCTGTTCGACACCTATGCTTTCAAGCAGATGCCCTTTGAATTATGTAACACTCTAGCTACATTCCATAGGTGCATGTTTGCTATTTTTATCAACATGGAGGGCAGTTTTCTCGAGGTTTTTATGGATGATTTCTCAGCCTATGGTGATAGTTTTGATGTTTATCTTGTGCTCCTATACCGAGTGCTTACGAGATGTCGTGAAATCAATTTGGTTCTATCATGGGAAAAGAGTCACTTCATGTAACTGAAGGAATTGTGTTGGGCCATGTCATCTCCAAACGAGGCATGGAAGTCGACTCAACAAAGGTGGATGTTATTGCAAAACTTAAACCACCTCGAACAGTGAAGAATGTAAGGTCATTTCTTGGTCGTGTTGGTTTCTACAGAAGATTCATCAAGGAATTCGACAAGATTGCTCGACCTCTCACAGAGCTTCTATGCAAGGAAACTGACTTCATTGTAGATCAGAAGGTTCTCTAAGACTTTACACAGCTAAAAGAGCTTATCACTTAGGCACCCATCCTACAGCTTCCTTATGGGTCTCTTGTTGGATATGCGAGCCCACAACGAGTCACTATTCAATAAATGTTATTGCAAATATCATTCCCTGATCTGAAATGAAGAATAACTAATATGCATTATAGGTCCCTTAGTACAATGAGGGTTATGTACCATGGCCATCTTAATGATCAGACAACTGTTTATTCTATTATTGAATCATAGAGGTTGGTGGTTGGATGAATATCTAAAGAGTTAGATTGAGGACTCATCAAGCACCGTCAAATGATTGTTAAGAGAGGATCTCCGGCTTGAGAAGGAAATGTCAATCCTTCCTCTAAAGGTTGATATCTAACTGACCTCTTGATGTAGGTCCTCTGCATAGGAATAGAGATTCAGAGTTGTTAGATAAGTTAGGTCAAAGAGCTGACTTAACGAGATCGAGATAACCAAAGTCCTATGTCGTATATTGTCACGATATAGGCATGCATCCTCTGACCGGAGACAAATGTGTTACTGTATGTCTGAGTATGTACATTTGGCAGACCAATAGGTTGATGACCTAACCAAGGTCAATACACACGCGCGCTGGTGTGCATACAAGGGCATATGAGTAATACGATCTCTCAAAGGGATCATACAGATTCATTTACTGAACCAGAAGACATGAGCCCACTCATTAGATATTCGGAAGATCAAATTCCGTGCACGGTCGTCTCAATTTGGAAGTTTGCCTGAATTTGTATGTTTTATATATGCTTTTGGAAAGTATATGATCAACACCTGGGTATGATATATGCTTTTGGAAAGTATTTGATCGATACCAACTCCCAATAGTCGAATGAGAAACTTAATGATAAAACCATGATGTAGATAGCGTTAAATTGATCTTATAATTCGTGTTTATTATGGCTCTTCTAGTATGCAGGATGTACATGTATTAGAAATACCTAAGGATGAGTGATCATAAACAATTGTATAACCATGACTCTTCCATTCCTAGGGAGTGTTGAAACTGGTCTAGATTTTAGTGACTCCTCTCAGTGGAGAAGTGATCTGATCTTAGTCCAAATGTTGGACATTGATCTGAATATGATTCAGATGCAATGAGAAGATTAGATCCACGTCTTTGATTTAGTCAAACCTCTATGGGAGGTCCTCACAATCCGGATTTGAGATGTGATCTCAATATCCAAGTCATTATATGTGGAACAATACAATCACCCTGTCCTTATCTCCAAGTATCAGTGAAGAAAGCGCACTATCCTTGAAAGAGTTCATGATAATTTCATTGTCGACATATGTATCCTAGCATTGAGAAATTTGATAACTAAATAAGATTTAATTGTCATGAATAATATGAATTTGATTCATATTATAAGGAGATTTATCTAAAATAATTAAATGTGATTTAATTATCAAAGATGTGAATAATGTGAATGTGATTCATATTATTTGGGCCCATGAGAATAGAGATCCAATATGATTAAATGTAATTTGATTATCTTGGATATGAATAATGTGGATAGTACTATCCATATTATTCATATATATTATAAATGTGATTTATAATATATAGAGAGAGCTATTTGTAATTTACATTTGTTAATTTATTGATGTGAATTGGATTCACATTGGATAATTAATTGAAAATGTAATTGATATTTTATTTTGGGTTGTGAATGTGATTCACAAACTTCCAGTGGCATGATTGAAATGTTCACAAAATAATTGGATTTATTTTTTGTGAAATAAATTTTCAATAAAAAGTTGTTGTAAAATATTGGAGATACACATGAGATATGGATTCTCATGAAATTGGAAGGAGCCACCTTTCCATATGAAGAGGGTGGACGGCCACCCTCTCCTTATGGAATGAGTGGTCGTCCCCCTTGTCCTTATGGAAGGAGGCTTGCCTCCTTCTTATTTCTCCAATGAAGATTGATTTAATAGAAATCAAATTATATTCGATATATATTTGATTTAGTTAAATTAATTATGGTTGTGTTTTTATAACAAAATCATGGCCATTGAAAGAAATATAAATCAATATGAGCCATTAGATTTGTGTTGTCCATGGATTGAGATCAATGGATCCCAAAATATTATAAACAGAAGGGCACCCCTTTCTCTTCAAGAGACAACTTTAGAAATAACATATGCTCTCTCTCTCTCTCATTATCTACACGCCATCTCTCTCCCTCCATGTCGTGGTCGTCCACTATGGAGCCCTACAGAGTGAGTCGCTCTCGCTACAGCGTTGCCGTTATACTACCGGACTGTTTGCTCGTGGATCTCCGTCTCCTTCGGTGTGCCTCGCTTGTGCAGAAGACATCGGATCTCATGTGACGAGATCAGGAGATTCGCCGCTTGGATCATCAACATGGATTGCGAGAAGCATGTGCTTCATCAACGTGCTCGCAAACGTCTCCTCCATCGGATCAGACTTGAGACAAGAGGTCTCTTCATTTAGAGACTCGATCACAACCATGCTTCAAGAGGTTACCCTAATACTTGTTTGTGGTTTATATGAAATGATCCGAGAAGTGTTCTTGGATCATGTGGTTTCATCGCATGAAAATTATTTAGATTCCGCCGCCACAAGCAACTAGTGCGACTAGTCGCTCTCGATCGCATATGATGCAATCCTAACACTTCCGTGATGCGCTTAAGGATCTCACCATATCCTTAATCTCTCCCATTCAAGATCATGATTGATGCTTATGATTACACCCTTGGGGTTGTATTAGGATAAAGAAGAGATAAATTGCCTATGTTATCCATTATGCCAGCAGAACACTTGATGATGCACATAAGAACTATACATTTACAAAGAAAGAGATGCTAGTAGTTATTTTGCTTGGAAAAGTTCTGATCCCATCTCCTCAGTTCAAAGGTTATTGTTTATACTGACCACTTTGCTATCTGGTATTTACAACAGAAGAAGGTTGCCAAGTTACGTCTACTTAGATGGATCCTTCTCCTCTAGTAATTTGATTTGGAAATCAGAGGTAAAGCTGGAGTCAAGAATGTGCTAACAGACCATCTATCTAGAATTGAATGCACGTATACTCAGCTGAGCAATGTATCAACATCAGAAACCTTCCCCGATGAATCAATTATAAGTGTTGCTTCTCTCCCCTAGTATGTTGATATTGTGAACTATATCATTTATAAGAAAGTTCCACAAGATTGGATAATAGTAAAGGAGGACATTTTTTGTCTGATATTTATTTCTACCAGTGGGAAGATCCATACCTTTTCAGGGAAGGTGCGGATTTCATTTGGTGTCGGTGCATTCCTCAAGAGGAGTATACTAGTGTCCTTGAGCAATGTCATAAGCTTTAGTATGGAGGGCATCATTCATGAAGCAGAACGACAATGAAAGTATTGTAGTGTGGACTCTGATGACCCATACTATTCAAGGATGATATAACTTATGTGGAAGGCTGCATTGATTGTTAGAAAATGGGAGTAACCCTACGTCCAAAGATTCAATGCCTCTTAAGTTTGATTAGATATTAGATGCTTTTGATGCTTGGGGCATTGATTTTATGGGCCCATTTCCTAACAGTCAAGGAATCGAATACATCATGCTTATTGTTGATTATGTGAGTTGTTGGGTGGAGGGTATTCCCGCCCGATCCACTGAGAATCGTACCGTTTGTCACTTTCTCAAGGACAACATGATTTCATTGTTAGGGATTCTGTAGATCTTAATTTTAGAAGGGTAGACATTTTGTTAAAAAAATAAGACAATATGAAGGAGTAAGACATCGATCATCGTGTCATCTCCTTGTCCTACAATCGAATGGCTTGGCCTAGTTATCCAATAGGGGGATCAAGACAATCTTTCGGATACTTGTTAGAACAGATAAGAAGAACTGGTCTCAGTTGCTTGACTCAGTTCTATGGGCTTATCGGACTGCTTACAAGTCTCCACTTGATATGTGTCCATATTGTATGGTTTATGGAAAGCCATGCTATATGCTAATGGAACTCATTTATAAATCTTTATGGGTAGTTAATATATGAAATTAGGACTTACATCAAGGTGGTCAGATGAAAGACATATCCGAACAAAGTCCTGGAATTCTAATACTCTACATACGATAATAACCTTATATATAAGGAGAAAGTCAAATGTTGGCATGACAAGCACATGAAATGAAAGATTTTTGAGCCTAGACAGGAGGTGTTTATTTGATGCAAAGTTTAAGATATTACGAGGCAAACCAAAGAGCTAATGGACATGGCCCTTTATTCTGAAAAATGTATTCGACGATGGAAACATACTGATATCAGAATTGTCATTTGACGCACAACCATTTGTACTCAACAGATAGTTTATGAAGCCTTTTTTAGAGCATGATATATTCATGCCCATTGTCGATTCAATTAATGTGATTTTGGATGAAGATATCCCAGCTGCAACATCGGAAGATTAAGATGATGCCTCCAAATAACAATTTTTTATTATTTCTTTTTCATTCTTTTTCATTTCTTTCATTCTTCTAGTTATTTCATTCATCCCATTCATCTTTTCTATATTTAGGAGGGCAAGATCCTAAGTATGGGGGGATGTGTGCATTTGAGTGTTCTATAATATTCTCTCGCTTGTCTTCCAACTTGTTGATAATTCTTTTCTATCCTCAGAGAGATTTCACCCTTAGTATAGTGGGAGTGATGAATCCATGATTCACATCCTTTATTATTTTATTTTAGCAAAAATATCCATGCAAGTTAACTGTAAATATATATTAAATTCAATATATTAGCATTGTGCATGCTTTTGTTAATATTATATATTTAACATTCTTTTTATCCGAAATAAAAGAATAAAGAAGAAAAGGAAAAGAATAAAATAAAATAAGATGTATTATGCAATAAATACCCGAACCCCTAGAGAAGGTCAAGTATTGACCCAATCGACATGGAATAAGGTAGGGAGAGATAGGGTCCTTATTTATTCTATATATATTCATCACTATTCATCCTGTATATATCATTCACTTATTTTATTTCTCAATAAAAAGATCTCATAAATAATTTATTCCCCTAATAAAACTTGAAAAAATAAAATGAGTTTTAAATAATAAATAGTTGCAAATTGTGCACAATTGTACAATACCTATACTGGTATATATGTATCCATTTATGTATCTATTCATTTTGTAAATAAAATGTATATATATTGTATTCTTAAATACTTATATATATTTTTAATATATATAATTAAAATCAAATTCATAAAACACAAAATAAAATTTAAAAATCCAACTCTTCATTGTACAAAAGATTCAGGTGTATATATTGTACATAGAACTAATTCTTTCACACATGTAAATAACTTGTAAAAATCAAATAAAAAATATATATACCATAAAATATTTTCTATAAAATATAAAATTTAATCTATTTTTTGTAAAAATAATAAAATAAAAACATGTATAGATTGTATATAGGTATAATATACGTGTACATAATATCATATACAGTATATATATTATATATGTTATTAAAAATAATTAGAAATCAGAAAAAATAGATTATAAAATAACAAAAAAATCATTTTATTTATTTTTTATTTTAAGGTCATTTACTATTTCTTATTGATAATTCTTTTATTTTTTAATAATGGAATTTTCTGATTGGTAAACCCGGGTCTGTTGACCCAGGTCAACCTCCCCTCTTCCAGTCCGACCCGGACACTCATTCGTTGAACCCATTTTCTCTGCATTCTCCCGCCCGACTCCAACCACCGTTCACCTTGGATTGCAGACCCACGTCATCCCTGAAGATCCACAACCCTCGTGGATACATAGAAGGATCTGATTCAACCTCGGATTTTGTGAACTTTCCTGATCTTTCTAGACGTCGAGGCTTCCTATAAATACTCTTCTTCTGCCACTACCATGCCCAAGCTTGCTTCGGGCACCTCCTTTCTCAACTATAAGCCTTAGGATCACGATAGGATCTCCAAGGACTCCTTGGGAGCTCGATTTGGTGGCCGATGTAGCGTAGCTCAACTCGTGAGCGGAGTACTCCATCACGACTAGCCTCCTAGCTCTTCCGCAACCTGATCGAGGCAACGACCCCGCCATTCCACCTGCCATTATCCATACTTAATTTTAGTAGCATCAGGTAGCTTCTGGAACACACATTTCACCGTCCATATCTCGATTCATCCACTTCACCATTTTTCACCTTCACAGCTCCGACCACTGTGTCGGAGCTCGTTTCACTCTGTTCAATCGCATCGATATGCACACCACATCATCGTTGACCTTCTCACGCAGTCCGGTCACCCTTAGACTCAACCTCCAAGTTGGTTTTAGGGCTAGACCTCCATCTTCCATCTTCGCCAGAGGTTAAGCACCCATTCCCCATCGCTTCTCTGATGTTCTCTACATAATAACCTGATCAGAGTATCTTCTCCAAGTCTCGCATACCCTTGTAGTTTCAGGCACACACATTGGAGGGTCTAGGCAGCACTTGTCGGACCAGGTGGAGTAGCTCCAGGAAACTTCACCTCCAGATCCTCATCGCGCCATTCTCCGTCTCAGCCCAGGTCTCCACCTAGCGCTAAATCACTTCAACAAGGCGTGGGAGCGTCCAACGAGCCGATCAACATCGTGGACTACCAGACATTCGCAGTCGAAGCTCACCCAACTCCACCTTCCTCGTGGTCTTCTAGCATATCACCTAGCCAATAGGGGAAGAAGATCCGCTTCCAGACTTGATCAGGACCACATGTTCATGACTTTTTCGGAGAGTTCAAATCTTTTCCCAAGCACATGTGACACACATGTACTTCCCCATTTCAGAACTGTCACAGCTCATCGAAATTGTGCGTCGACGTGACACGCCACCCATGTGCTTATAGGGTATATTGCATTTTATCCCTTAGCTTTCCTTTTATTTCGTTTTAGTCTAATAATTGTACAACTAGTTTGAATAATTATAGTAAGGACCTCATAGTTTCTTTATTTGCACTTTAGTTTAGCCAAGTTGAACTCACGTGTGCATGTGCTTTTAGTTGGTTAATGAAATGGAAGAGGTTTTTAGTAATTGCAAACTCTTCCCTATGCTTTTAGTTGGTTAATAAAATATAAATTTTTTTAGTAATTGCATTTATACCCTTGTGAGTCTGGAGCACATGTAGCGCACACTTATTTTGGATTATTTACATCTTTGGCCCTATACTTGTATTGCTTGTTAATATTTGGCCCGGGAACTTAAATAAATTGCATTTAGGTCCTTAAATTCCAACATATATTTATTTTATCTCTCTTAATTGCAATAAATAGTAAAATAACTCTAAAAATTGCATAAAATTAGGTTTAGTTCATGTTAACATTTACATTGGGCAGCAATTTTTTATTATTGATTTTTTATTTATTTACTAACATTAAAAAAACAAAAACAGTATAAAAAGAACCTGTTTGCCTTAGATAAACTTAGAAAAATGCCTTAAAAATTCTAAAAAAAATCAAAGTAGCCTTGTTTTAATTTGTTTAATTATTTGTACCATTTTCATTTCATTTGCTTTTATAAAACCCTAAAAATTTGCAAAACCCTAAAAAGATCATAAAAAATATATAAAATTGTTGAAAAAAATCCAAAAAATGCATTTTTGGTCTCTATTTGTAGATATTTAAATATAGGTTTTCATAAAATTGGTTTCCGGGAGTTTTGACTTAGTTGATATTTTTTAATTTGAAAAAAAACTATTGGCTGTGTATTGTTTGTGTTTTCCTTAGTTTTTGATTTTTTATAAAATCCATAAAAATTCTAAAAATCATACAAAAATTAACAAAAATAGTATAAACTATATAAAACACAAATTTAATTGATTTTTCTGGGTATTTTTATCATGTTTCAATAATACAAAAACAATGAGTGTCCTTTCTATTTCTATCTTTATTTTCCATATTTTAAAGAATTAAAATTTTGCCAAATTAAAAACTACTAAAAAGAATAAATATTCCTTTGATTATCTAGAATTGACTACCTGGTTTATCATAGTGCTCCTTGTGTTCAACCCAGGTCACTATACCAGGTTAATAAAAGTAGCTTAGATCATAGTTTTACTTGCTTGATTTATTTATGGTTGAATAATTTTCTTGATTTCAACTTGGTTAGCTTGGGTGACAACGACAACTTAATTAATCAACTTAACTCTAGTTAGTCAGATCGTCACCAAAATTGCGTCGTTGCTGGGGAGCACAACTAGGTAGTTAGGATTCTGTTTTCTTGTTTGTTTCTTTATGTGTTTATTGTCTCTTTATTTTCTTTTTTTATTTGCTTATATTTCGCATAACTATTTCTAACACTCTTCTTTTTTCACCTTTGTTGTGAGGGCTCGTAGAGCAAGGGAGGCTATCTTCGGAGACACGACGCACTCGAGTGAGGCAGAGGCCGGAAGTTCTACACCGACCAGCAGGAGAGAGCAACTTAGGAGAAGCAGAAGAAGCAGAAAACTGTCTTAGTATTTAGGCTTTATTTTCCGACATTTTATTTCATTTTTGTATAAAATTGTAATAACTTTTAAAGACTTTGGACACTCTACTATTCGGGGTATGTTTCACCGAGTGCCAATGCACTCCGTGGACCTCATCAGGTTTTCATCGTTGTTTTAATCGCCTTTATTTTATTTTGTTTCTCGTGGATTTGAGTTTTCTGACTTTATTTTATTTTGTTTTTTGCGTGTAAAACCTAGACTTAGGTTTCTATTTGGTTGAAATAGGTAGTGATTAGGTCCAAATACCTAATAGAATATTTGTCCCTATAGAATCGATTATACTTGGTCAAATAAATGGTTAACTATTTGGATTTGAGACCACGTGCCAAGAGAGAACGCATACAACATTGGCAGGACCAGTTGTGGCAAGCATCGAGTAACATCGAAGACCAAACCTTGGTCTCGTTTCTAGATAATTAGATCCTTGTTCTTCTTGTAATAAAAGTTACTGTTTAGGGTGGTTTCTTCTTGCATCATTTAGGTAGTTTATTTTTGTATTTACATTTATGCATGAATCATATTTCATGTGCATGCATCATTGATTTCATTGCACATCAGCTTTTCCATCTTCCTCCCTTTGTTTTCTGGACTCAAGAATAAAAAGGAAATTGGAAAATTTGTTAGACGTGTTTTTATTCCAAAAATACCCAAACAATGATAACCTAATAAAATCGGGACTGCTAATTTTCACTTGACCCTAAAACCAAGCTTAAGGATTAATATCATTATTTTGGGGAGAGTAACTAACTCCTTTTATGCAGGTACTTACCTCCAAACAGAGTGGGTGAGGACATGACCGCTAAGGATTAGAGCACAAATCCTTGGACTTTTGCCCTATGCTCCTGTACATTAGTCATTGATGTATTGTTGAGATGCAAGCACTTGACTTCAACCCTTAGCAGAAGTAGTCTTGCCCAAGTTGGGTGTGCACTGCTAGCTTGTTTAGGTTCTACCCTAGGTGACCTTACCTGTGAGTCTGATTAAGTAACTGTATAATCACTAAACTCTAAAACATAAAAGATTAACGATCGAGCATTCATTATCATCAGTACATTGAGTTGGTGAATTGAGGGTTTGTCTTCTCATCATTATTTGCAGTCCAGATCTACTTTTCATTTCTCCCCTCATCACAATGATGGGCAAGCAGTCTCGTAAGCTACCTTTGGTGCATCGCTTCACAGCACACTTGTCCATTCATTTAGGGAGGTTCCTGAGAGCTCAGACCCGCTCTCGAAACTCGAGTATTCCACCTCCTTCTACTTTGACCTTCTCAACCCATCACCTGAGGTACAACAACAGCAACCAGAGCATATTTTTGTTGACTTGGTGACACCTGAGGTCTGCTCTTTTTTCCTTCTAAGAGTCTGATGAGATGGCCCAATAGCGGAGAGAGGATGAGCAGCCAGATATTCATGGCATGTTTGATCATGATACGATCAACAACACCCTCCTAGCATTCCTAGAGGCGATGTAGAGATAGATTAGGGACCAGTGGTTGCTCATGACAAAGGTGAGGCGGGAGTTGACACAGATGCGAGATGGGCGAGTAGATGCTAGAGTTGAGAGACTAGTGGCGGAGGAGAGATACCTGATGATCGAATAGAGGACAGACACATACACTAGGAGGAGGCTCATGATCTACAGAGACCTTTGCACACCATGACGATGTTGCATAACCCTGGTGCAACTCTCACCCACGGATGGATTCAATTCCTAGCCATTCTGAGAGATTTTGAGCTCCATCTACAGATGATTCAGTTGTTGCACAAGTTTCATGGGCACGCCACCGAGGAGCCTCATCTACATCTCTAGGAGTTTAAGATGATTTGCAGCACAATACACAACTGACTGGTGGATGAGGATAGCCTTCTCATTTTCCTTGGTTGATAGAGCATCCTACTAGCTGAAACACTTGAGTAGGGTTGTCACTACATGGGAGCAGTTGAGGACCGATTACCTCAACAAGTACTATCCACTTGGTCGGTTGAATGCAACGAGAGCCATGATTAGTAACTTTACTATGACCTCAAACGCGTAGTTCCATGAGGCTTGGAATCGATTCAGAGAGCTCATAGATTGGTGTCCACATCATGATATCAGCAAGCCCAATCTTGTCTAGAGCTTCTTTTGTGGGATGACACCTGAGATGCTGGGGCTATATATGCCAGATGCGACATTCATGAGCAGCGGTTCGATCGTACTCTCTTAGACAACAGATCTTTAAATAACCTTCTTCTGATAGCCTTACTTGATTGCTTCGAGTTTGGCCCTCTTCTAAAGAGCAAGACAATACTTCAGTTTACAGATAGATCTGTCAAGAGGCCAAAGGGGTTACTAAAGGATGTGGTCTTTACTATTTAGGGCATGAAATTCCACGTGGACTTCATTGTGTTGGACATGGAGATCCCTGAATGCATGACCGATACCCCGATCATATTAGGCAGGGCTTTCCTAGCGATAGCAAAGGTGGTATCTGATGATGATAGTAGGAAGGTATACTTTAGCATCTAGGGTGAGAGTATACAAATAGAGATGGTTGAGAAGATGAGAGCTAGAGGTTTATCCAGCTTAGTGCAGACAACAGATTCGGAGCCAGCCACCAACCATGAGGGTGACATTGTGATTACATATGATGAGGTAGTTTGGGTTGACCCGATTTCATGAGCTCTTGTCAATCATAAGACTCTACAGATTCACATATGCGAGCTGATGTGAGTTCAGAGAGCACACTTGTGGTACATCATACTTTAGAGGCTGACGATGGAGATTTTGGTAGCGAGGTTGATTTCATTTCGTGTCACTCAGATTCGGATCCCTCAGACTCAGATGTAGATTTTGATTGGCAAGATTTTAATGAGTAATTGTCTTATTTAATATCTACAAAGCTTACATCTAGGACGAAGATAGAACCAGTTCAGTTGATAAAGACACCAGCAGGGCCATTTTCGTCGAGTTCAGATGTGCAGCATGAGTTCCCCCATTCAGATCCGGTAGCTTTCACGCAGACATTTCAGAGTCCAGATTTGTCAGCTCCCACATGCCCAGAGTTGAAGACCTTCCTGAGAGCATGAAGTACAGATTCCTTGCGGGCAATCCTAATATGTTTCCAGTCATTATCTCAGTGGATTTGACTAATGGCCAAGAATCTCGTTTGATGGAGGTTCTTTAGAGGAACCACATGGCAATGGAGGTTTCTTTAGAGGAACCGCAAGACAATCGTTTGGTTTGTAGCAGATCTCCAGGGGATAACTCTGGTCCTGTGCTCTCACCACATCTATCTCGAGGATGACGCTAAGCCTTTACGTGAGCTTAAACATAGGATAAACATGAATCTTCGAAAAGTCGTCATGAAGGAAATATCTAAGCGGTGGAGCGTCGATTTTATCTACCCCATCTCCGACTCCAAGTGGGTTTGTCCATTACATTTGGTACCCAAGAAGACGGGCATCACAATAGTAGGGAATGATTCTAGAGCGGAGATTACTACCTATGTACCCACTTCTTGGAGGGTCTTTGTGGACTACAGATGATTGAATCAATCCACCAAGAAGGATCACTTACTGCTATGCTTCATTAATCATATTATTGATAAATTATCTGGTAAGAGTAATTATTGCTTTCTTGATGGGTACTCGAGATATAATCAGGCGGCCATTGCGCTCGAAGACCAGGATAAGACGTCATTCACATGTCCATTTGGGACGTATGCTTTTAGACGGATGCCCTTTGGATTATGTAATGTCCCTGCTACATTCTAAATGTGCTTGCAGTCCATCTTTTTAGACATGGTGGGTGAATGTTCAGAGGTCTTGATGGATGGTTTTTCGATCTACGGTGATGGGATTGATGCTTGTCTTTCGTTCCTAGACAGTGTGCTTCAATAATGCATTAAGGTCAGCCTTATTCTATCTTGGGAGAAGAGTAATTTCATGATGAATCAAGGGAAGGTCCTTGGTCATATCATCTCCAACAAGGGCATGGAGGTTGATCCTGCCAAGGTGGATATCATCAAGAAGGTCACTCCACCGTCTAATCTGAGGCATTTGTGATCTTTTCTAGGGCATGTCATTTTCTACCGACGGTTCATTCAAGACTTTAGTCATATTGCCCAACCACTTACTGATCATCTCACGAAAGACATCGAGTTCCTTGTAGATGATAAGTGTCTTTCGTCATTTAAGACTCTCAAGGATTTGGTTGTGTAGGCTCCCATCCTTCAGTCACCAGATTGGTCTCTCCCATTCGAGATCATGACAAACGCTTCTGATTTTGCCATAGGGATTGTGCTAGGATAGAGGAGGGATAGACTACCTTTTTCTATTCACTATAATACCCGTACTTTAGATGTCACACAACAGAATTATACTGTAACAAATAAGGATATGCTAGTGGTAGTCGTTGCTTTGGATAAGTTAATATGTTACATTCTTGGATCTAGAGTGATGATATATACTGACCACACCGCCATTTGGTACTTAATGCCAAGAAGGATGCCAAGGCACGCTTGACTAGATGTATCCTTATATTCCAGGAGTTTGATATTAAGTTTAAGGGTAAACCTGGAGTCAAGAATGTGGTGGCAAATCATCTCTCCAAATTAGAGCATCTTGAGGATTTAGAGACTACCACACCTATAATAGAGACATTCCTAGACGAGGCGATTCTTGTTATCACCTCTCTCCTGTTGTGTGCTAACATTGTGAACTATCTTGTTGCCAATAAAGTTATATAAGGTTGGACCAGGCATCGGCTTGAGACCTTCCTTACGAAGAGCATGTCATACCATTGGGAGGATCCCACTCTTTACCACGAAGGAGGGGATAGTTTCTAGCATCGGTGTTTTCCTCTGGAGGAGCACCGTAGCATCCTCACCTATTGCCACAAGCTTGAGGCAGGAGGACATCACTCAGGGAGACGGACAACACAAGGGTTCTCCGATCCGGCCTTTGGTGTCCGACACTCTTCAAGAGGTGTACTGACTATTAGAGGAAGGGTAGTTGTGGTCATAGAGACATGATGCCTATGCATCCCATTCACTTCTGTGATGTTTTTGATGCATGAGGCATCAATTTTATTGACCCATTCCCTAAGAGTCAGGAATTTGAGTACATTTTGTTGGTTGTAGATTAAGTGAGTCGTTGGGTTGAGGCCATCCCCGCCCGAGGCGTTGATGCAAGGACTGTTTGTATATTTTTTAGGAAAAAATATCATATCACGGTTCAGGGTTCCTAGAGTTTTGATTTCTAACGGAGGACTCATTTTATCAATGACAAGGTAAGAGCTCTTTCCAACGAGTTCAACATAGACCATAGAGTTTCCACACCATATCATCCATAAATGAATGGTCTTGCTGAGGTTTCGAACCGGGAGATCAAGTCGATATTGTAGAAGCTTGTCCGCCCATACCGAAAGGACTAGTTACAGCTTTTGGACACGATCTTGTGGGCCTACAGGACATCCTTCAAGACTCCTTTGGGTACATATCCATTTCGACTCATTTATGGCAAGTCATGCCACTTACCTGTGGAAATCAAGCACAAGTCATTGTGGGTGGCCATAGAGATATTATTAGATCTTGAGAGTGTAGTAAGTCAGAGGAGAGCAGAGTTGGAAGACTTGGAGGAGCTTAGAAATACAACCTTTTCGAGTAGCCTACAATATAAGGACTAAGTAAAGATATGGCATGATTCACACATTAGCCATAAGTAGTTTGAGCCTGATCAGAGAGTATGGCTATTTGATGCACGACTGAGATTATTTCCAAGCAAATTACAAAGCAAGTGTAAGGGACCACATATTTAGTCAGAAAGGTGCATGACAATGACAGTATTGACATATCTGAGTTGTCTTCTGAGTCCACCTTTCGAGTCAACGATCAACGCCTGAAGCCTTTTCTTGATTATGACCCATTGACCATTTATGTTGCCCTGATTCATTTTGTATGAGATGTGTTCTTTAATTCTCATCTTTTGCATCTCATACCTAATTTACACTTTTGTCTGCTTCTTTGTATATCCATGTTTTTTATTTTAATCCTTCACTTTTCCATTCTGTTTAACACCCCATGTCTTGCTTGGGATTCTTGTTATACTTAGGATACACTTTATCCTAAATATAGGGGGGTGTTGAACCTATGTTTTTCATATTTCTTTCTGTTTTATTACCTCTGTTTTGTTGCCTATACTTAGGGACAACCGACCCTAAGTTAGGGGAGGTATTATCTTTTTCCTTTATATGATTTGTTCTCTCACTTGTCCTTGAACTGATGATATTCTTTTCTATACCTAGGGATCTTTTACCCTAGTATAGGGGGACGAGTCGAGTCATTGATTTCATGTACATTCCCTTCCTCTATCTCCCCTCTTGTACAATCTTCCATAGTTAGGATTACTTGATCCTAAGTATAGGGGGATCACCGACTTCTATTCAATTCATTCTTTCATTCTTTGAGTCATTGTAGCATAGGATTCTTTTCACTTTTCTATACTTAGCACGAGTTATGTCTTCCTTCGTTGCTCTTTGATCACTATGAGGACATAGTTCAAGCTAAGTATAGGGAGTATCGGATATATTGTATATATACTTTTTCCATAACTCGTACTTTGGGATTAATAATATGGCTATTATTTTTAAAATTAGAATAAAAATGTTTTGATAAATATTTGCCAAAACGTGTATAATAATTTTTTTTGTAAAAAGTTTTGCAAAAATTTTTATTTAAATGTTTGTAAAAATCTTTGCAAATTTTTTTTTGCATAACATTTTATAAAATATTTGTAAAACTATTTTGTTTGTAAAATATTTGTAAATTATTTTTGTATCAAGATTATGTACAATGTACAAATGTTTGAAAATTGTGTGAAAGTAAAATGTTTACAAAAAACCTTTTTGAAAAACTATTTGTAAAGTTTTTGTAAAACTCGTTTTGAAAAGGGTTTTGAAAATGTTTTGAAAATTTTTTGTAAAATGATATGAAATTTTTTTTGTAAAGTATTTTGTCACATGGGAAATTAATTATGGGTATGTAAATAATTTATATATATGTGTTGTAAAATCTTTGTAAATAAACCTATACTTATTTGTAAGCTATGTACATAAAATTCATGTATATAAAATCCTTTAATTTGTTATTAAAATCCACTTGTAAAAATTGTATATAAAACTTGTAAATAAAACCCTTATAAATATGTACAAAGTTTTGCAAATGTTTGCAAAAAGTTTCTTTCTTTTCTTTCTTATTGAAAATACCTAAAATGGAAAAACTAAAAATTCCTAAAAATTTGCAAAAATTCTTTGCAAACTTTTCAAAAAGATTCTATCTATTATTTTCTTTTCTTTTCAAAAGTTTTTGTGAACACTTTTATTTGCATGTGCATATACATTTTTCAGAATCGTTATTGACATTTAAACCAATCGAGAATAAAATTGAAGAATGGATCTTGGTCAAGACCTTAATCCACTTAACTTGAGAGGAACCTTATAGGATGTGGAGTTGAGACTTTTCAGGTCCTAGAGGCTTAATTGTTTGAGTACACAAGGATATGTTCACATGTCATCTTGATTGGTCTAAGTAGAATATTTCAAGGTACGCATGACCCTCACAGGCATTGGCTTGAATTGGATATACACTTTACACGTAGCTCTTCATGAATGAGGTGGTGAGGGTCAGAATCCTTTTGGATTGGGGTAGCACACTGGGTGTGTTACAACTAGTGGAACCCCTCATCCTTGTCTAGGAGGGGATGTGCATCTCAACCTGGTCTAGTAGCATTGAGGTCTAATGACAGGATGTCGTGGGGATGCGATAATGCTTCAAAAGAGGGATAGTCTACGGCTCAAGAAGAAAAACTCCTTATGTACATGCTGCACCTTGTAGGTATGTTGTATATATTTGGAAAAAAAATGTAAAAAACTCCAAAAAAGGGCGCATGCCTGATTGAAAATAAAATGTCTGCCGGAATGTATATAGTGGAATAAGCGAATCTTATGTGATACATTGTCTCATCTCATGGATGGTTGCGGTTGGAGACTTGGCTACACTAGTCAAGCTCCAAGGGATACGCGGCTATACTGGCCAAGATCCATTCTCTTCTTTCCCTCCTCTTATTAAGCCGGTTGCACTTGAACTTAGAAGGGAATACCCCGTTCCTCGAGGAAAGAGTTGCTAGATCGGGGGACTAGAGTTATCTTATTGAGGAGGTTGTTTATTTTCCATTTCTGATGTGGGGAGCTATATATCACTTACACCATGCAAGGAAAGATTCATAGTCATAAGAGTTTGGATATGTAGACTTGTTCTGACCTGACTGTTGAGGCAACCCGACCATAGAATTGTGGAACTTAAGGGCTTTTGAGTCTTAAATATATTTCCCAATAAGGTTCTGCCAAACTAATAATCCAAAGGTTTGACCAAGCTCCATACTAGAATTTTATGAAGATAAGTTTAATAATCACCATTAATTCTCCTTTCTTCCCTTTTCTTTTCTTTATTTCTTTTTCACTTCTTTTTCAAATAAGTGTTTGCTAAGGAACTAGCAAAGGTAAAGTATAGGGGAATGATGAATCCATGATTCACATCCTTTATTATTTTGTTTTAGGGAAAATCTCCATGCAAATTAACTGATATATATATATATATATTAAATTCAATAAATTAGCATTGTGCATGCTTTTGTTAATATTTTATATTTAACATTCTTTTTATCCAAAATAAACGAATAAAGAAGAAAAGAAAAATAAAAATAATAAAATAAGGATGTATTTATGCAATAAATACCCGAACCCCAAGAAAAGGTCAAGTATTGACCTGATCGACAAGGAATAAAGTAGGGAGAGATAGGGTCCTTATTTATTCTGTATATATTCAACACTATTCATCTTGTATATATCATTCACTTATTTTATTTCCCAATAAAAAGATCTCATAATAATTTATTCCCCTAAAAAACACTTGAAAAAATTAAAATGAGTTTAAATAATAAAAAATTACAAATTGTGTACAATTGCACAATACGTATACTTGTATATATGTATTCACATATATATATATATGTATGTATGTATATATGTATGTATATATTTCTTTTGTATATAAATTGTGTGTGTGTGTATATATTGTATTCTTAAATACTTGTATATATTTTTAATAAGGGTAAAATGAGGCTGCCCCCTGGGAGTAGCCAACTTGGCTACTCCCAGCCCTATTTTTCCCTCATTTTTTTAGTTCTTTGGAAAATAAAAATTGTATATTCATCACTATATCCTCTAACATTCTATTAAAATTTTGTCAGAAACAGAGACTCCTAGGCCCTCCATCCAGACGTCATTTTTTTAACGGTCGCAGGATTTTTTAAATCGACCCTGTTTGGATGGAGGCCGTAGGAGTCTCTGTTTCTGACGAAATTTTAATAGAATGTTAGAGAGATATAATGATGAATTTACAAATTTTTATTTTCCAAAGAAAAAAAATGAGGGAAAAATAAGGGTGGGAGTAGCCAAGTTGGCTACTCCCAGGGGTTAGCCCCATTTAACCCTTTTAATAATTATAGAAGATTAAAATCAAATTCATAAAACACAAAATAAAATTTAAAAATAAATCCAACTCTTCATTGTACAAAAGACCCAAGTGTATATAGTGTACATAGTACTAATTCTTTCACACATGTAATTAACTTATAAAAACCAAATAAAAATATATTTATATACCTTAAAATATTTATAAATAAATAAAATAGAAAATTTATTCTATTTTTGTAAAAATAATAAAATAAAAAAATGTATAGATTGTATATAGGTATACTATACTTGTACATAATATCATATAGTGTATATATAATATATATGTTATTAAAAATAATTAAAAATCACAAAAATAGCTTATAAAATAACAAACATGTTTCATTTTATTCATTCTCTTTAAAGTCATTTACTATTTCTTATTGATTATTCTTTTATTTTGAATAATGGAATTTTCTGATTGGTCGACCCAGGTCTATTGACCCGAGTACATTTCCTCTTATAGGTTTGACCCAGACACTCATTCGTTGAACCCATTGTCTCTGCATTCTCCTACCCGACTCCGACCACCGTTCACATGGATTGGGGACTCGTGTCATCCCTAATGATCCGCGACCCTCGCGGATACCTAGAAGGATCTGAATCCATCTCAGATTGGCAAACTCTCTCAATCTTTCCAGACACTAAGGCTTCCTATAAATACTCTTCTTCTGCATCCACCATACCCAAACTCGCTCAGTGTGCCTCCCTTTCTCCACTAGAAGCCTTAGGATCATGACAGCATCTCGAAGGACTCCTTGGGAGCTCGATTTGGTGGTCGATAGACATAACTGAGCTCTTGGCCAGAGTACTCCACCGCGGATAGCCTCCCAGGTCTTCTGCACCCTGGTCGAGGCAACAACCTCGCCATTCCACCTGTCCTTCTTTGCACTTTATTTCAGTAGCTTCAGGTAGCTTTTAGCACTCACATTTCATCGTTCATCTCTCGATTCATCCACATCACTGTTGTACACCTTCACATCTCCAACCATTGTATCGGACCTTGATTCACTCTGTTTAGCCGCATCGATTTGCTCACCACATCACCGTCGGCCTTGTCATGCAGTCTGATCACCCTTAGACTCAACCTCCAGATTGGATTTAGGGATAGTACTCCCTCTTCCTTCTTCGTCGAAGGTCGAGCACCAATTCCCCATTGCTTCTCTAATGTTCTCTACATAATAACCTTACAGGAGTATCTTCTTCGAGTCTCACGTACCCTTGCAGGTTCAGGCACACATTGGAGGTTCTAGGCGACGCTCATTGGACCATGCAGAGAAGCTCCAGGAAACTTCACAACCGGGGTCTCCACGTTGTGTGGAATCACTTCAGGAAGGTGTGGGACCATCCAACGAGCTGATCAACACCATAGACTGCTAGATATTCACAATTGTAACTCTCCCAGCTCCACCTTCCTCGTGTTATTCCATCATATCTCCTAGCCGTCGGATGGAGGAGCTCCGCTTATAGACTTGATCAAGACTTCACGTTCACACCTTTTTCAGAGACATCGGATCTTTTCCCAAACACATCTGACATGCACGTACTGCCCCGTTTCAGAGCTGTCAGGTGCATATAATAGCTCAAAAGAGTCGTGCGCCAATGTCACATGCCGTACACGTTCCCGCAGGGTATATTGTAGTTTACCCCTTTGATTTCCTTTTATTTCATTTTGATGTAATAATTGTAATAGTAGTTTTGAACAATTGCAGCAAGGACCTCATAATTTCTTTATTTGTACTTTAGTCCAACCGAGTTCAACTCACGTGTGCCTTTACATGTTTTTATGGGTATTTTGCAAACTCTTCCATGTGCTTTTAGTTGGTTAATGAAATAGAAAATGTTTTTAGTAATTACATTTATAACCCTGTGAGTCTGGAGCACGTGTAATGCACATTTCTTCTAGATTATTTACATCTTTGACCATATACTTGTATTTCTTGTTAATATTTGGCTTGGGAACTTAAATAAATTGCATACCAACATTTTATTTCATTTCTCTTTAATTGCAGTAAATAGCAAAATAACTCCAAATATTGCATAAAAATTAGGTTTAGTTCATGCTAACATTTTCTTTAAGTATTAGTTTTTTTATTGAATTTTCATTTATTTACTATCATTAAAAATTGAAAATAGTATAAAAATACCTTTTTCCTTAGAAAATTCATTAAAATTCGAAAAATGTCCTAAAAATTCTAAAAAAATACAGTAGCCTTGTTTTGATTTATTTGATTTTCTATACCATTTTCATTTCATTTGCTTTTATAATACCCTAAAATTTTGCAAATCCCTAAAGGACCTTAAAATCATAAAAAGATGTTGAAAATCTAAAAATTACATCTGTTTGTAGATATTTGAATATAGTTTTTCATAAAATTGATTTCCAGGAGTTTTGAGCTTAGTTGATATTTTTTAATTTGAAAAACACTCATGGTTGTGTACTTTTTGTCCTTTTCTTAGTTTTTGATTTTTATAAAATCCATAAAAATTCCAAAAATCACACAAAAATAAATAAAAATAGTACAAAATATATAAAATAAAAAATATTTTTACTTGATTTTTTGGGCAATTTTATCCTATTTCACAAATACAAAAACAATGTGTGTGCCCTTTCTTTCTTTGTCTTTATTTTCCTTATTTTCAAGAATTTAAATTTTGCAAAATTAAAAACCATTAAAATGAAAATAAAAATCATTTGATTCTCTGTAATTGACTACCTACTTTCATATTGCTCCTTGTGTTCGACCCTGGTCACTATACCATGTTAATAATAGTAGATTAGACCACTGTTTTACTTGCTTGAATAATTTATGGTTGAATAATTTTCTTGATTTCAACTCGGTTAGCTTGGGTGGCAACGACACATTAATTAATCAACTTAAGCTGAGTTATTGATATGTGAATTCTAATCCTTGATCATCTATGCTTTCGTACAATCTGTTATACATAGGATTAGTTGATCCTAAGTGGGGGGGGTCGGCTTCTCATTCAGTCATTGTAGTATAGACTTTTATATACTTATTACAAGTTATGTATTCCTTTTTTTCTATTTGATTACTAAGAGGAATAAGTTGGAGCTAAGTAAAAGGGGTCGTATATATGCTATATATATGTTAGACATAACTTGTACTTCAGTATTTTCAATAATATGACTAATATACTACATTGGGTAAGGGTTTACAATAAATAAACTATAAAATAAATTGATGTAAATATGAATATTTTTTTTGAATTTTTTTGTAAAATTGGTTTGAAACTATTTTGCAAAATGATTTTGAAAATGCTTGTAAATTTTTTTAAAACTCTTTTGAAAACCTTTGAAAAATCTTTGTAAAATAGTTCCAAAACACTTGAAAATATGACCTTTGTAAATATTTATAAAAAGGTTGTAAAAATTATTTGGTAAGATGTTTTTGAAAAATTCTTTTAGAATTTAGTTACAGAATAAGTTTTAAAAAGGATTGAAAAATATTTGCAGAAATATTTCCAAATTATTTTGAAAACACTATAGATAATACACTTATAAATTTTTGCAAATAAACATGGATATACTATATAAAATCTTGTATAAAGTTGTATAAAAAACTTTATATATATGGAATAAAATTCTTTGTTAATATGTGTAAAATCCTTTGTGAATTAACTAAATTTTTGTTTTTCAAAAATTCTATCTAAATTTGCAAAATTCCAAAAATCCCTAAAATTTGAAAATATTTTCAAAATTCCGTAAAAAATATTTTTTTTTCAAAATCCATAAAAAATCAAAATTATAAAATGGTTTAACAACAATATTTTCTTGCATTGCATAAGTATTTTTCCTCAATGATTTTGACAACTGAACAAGATATATGAAATTTGAAGATTGGAGCTTAGTCTAGACCCTAATCCACTTAATTTCACAAGAACCATATAGGAACTAGAATTAAGACTTTTCATGTCAATGAGACTTAATTCTTTATGTCCAAAAGACTATGTTCACATGTCATCTTGATTAGCCTAAGTAGAGTATTTCAAAGTGAACATAAAACTCTTGTTGATAATGACCTAACTTGGACACCGCACTCTGAACTTAGCTCAACTTTGAGGAGGTGACGAGGGCATGATTCTTTAGCTTGAGGAAGCACACGTATGGAAACACATGTAGCCCCAATAAGTGGCCAGTGCCCCCTACCCGATCTAGTGGCATGGATATCTAAAGACATGACACTGTGGGTTGCAATAAAGCTTCAAAAGAGGGATAGTTTACTGGTTCAAGAGGAAAAAATCCTTAAGTAAATGTTGTTGTATATAGTACAAAAAAATACAAAATCAAAAACTTTAAAAAGAGCAGACATTTAAAAGTCAGTGAAAAATAAAATCATGTCAGAGTATGTATGAAATAAGTAAGGCAATATGCTTCAGAGTCAAATATCTCAAGGTTGCTTGTAGCATGAGACTTGCCTACACTGGACATGATCCATACAATTTGTGAGTACACTGATCACAATCCATTTTTCTCTCTACCCCCTCTTCTTGAGCCGGTTGCACTTGAACTTAGAAGGGAATACCTCGGTTCCTTTAGGAAAGAGTAGCTAGATTGGGGAATTAGGGTTATCTTATTAAGGAAAATTGTTCCTTGCTATTTTTTTATGAGAAAAGCTACATTCACATACAATGTATAAGTAAGACTCATAGTCATAAGGGTTTGCCTATGAACAGACTTATTCTGACATGGCTATTGAGGCGACTTGAACAGAGGATTGTATAACTTGAGGGATGTTAAGTTTTAGATCCTATTCCCTATAAGCTTTTGAACAAGCTAACAATCCAAAGGTGTTAACTGAGCTCTAAACTCTGATTTTGTGAAGACAAGTTTAAAAGTTATAATCTTTCTAACTTTCTTTATTTTCCTTTTCTTTATTTTTCTTTTTTGAATCACTTATTCTTTTAATAAGGGTTTGCTAGGGACCAACAAAGTTAAGCATAGGGGCAGTGATGAATAGCCATTCATCAACATTTATTCTTCCACTTTGCATTTAAATACCAATCAGAACATCTAAAATAATAATAACTTGTACAAATTAACATTCTTTATTCATCTCTAAATGATACTTAATTGTATGTATTTAAATCCAAATGAAAGAATAAAGAAAAGAAAAAAATAGATGAAGTATCAAAGATACTGAATGACCCAAAACCACGAGATCGAGTCAATATTGACTAGGTCGATAAGGAATAACGTAGCGGGAGATACATGCCAGTATTGTATATAGAAAACCTGATTCTATACACTAAAAATACCAAATTTTACACCATTTTATTCTCCATTTTACACACTCCAAATAATAATGTTTTCAACATGACACTTGTACAAAAAATAGAGAAATTATAAAAATAATTGCACATAAAAATAATGCATTGTGTAACTGGTACACACAGATGAAAAAACTGCAGACGGAACTTCATAGATCAATATTTTCTCTATATGAACTCAAAATTCATCAAAATCACCTCCATTATATTTTAAATTAAAATATCTCTCTAGTGATGGTAGTTTAATTAAAAATGGAGTTAAGATGCAAAAGTAAGCTTTTGGGGTCCCATTGAACTATGTACATGTATATTTTGTTCTTATATTTTATTCTTTAGATTTTTCTCTATTTTTTATTTTTTAACTATTTGTAAAGATTATTGAAAATATATTAAAATATAAAGATAAAACAAAACAATTAAAATACATTTGAAATAAATAATACTATAATATATATATATATGTATACTATACCTACAGTGTTGTATACATACAATAATTTATGTAAATAAAAGCATAAAAATAAAATTAAAATATTTAAATATGTATTTAATATAAATAAGTAAAATATATACATATGATAATAAAAATTAAAAATACAAATAAAATACCGAAAATATAGGTAAATATACTAATAATTATACATGGAAATATTAACATCCTACAAATTAATAAAATCAGTTATCATTTATTGTGGGATTAACAAGCCTTTTGATTTTCTATTTTGTCTCATTTGGTCCTATGTAGACCAATGGGAAGCATCTGTTGTTGACCGTCTGGTTAATTGTACTCTTTTCCCCCTTTTACTCTATCAGAGTCACGAGACCCCATGTTCTCCAAAATTCTACTCAATATCACTCAAGACCTTCACCACTATGTAGCCACTGTGTCCCTCATCCACGCCCATCTTCTAGCTTTCACCAACCCTCATCCACCTTCATGCAATTCACCCCCAAAGTTACCTCTCACATATCTATAAATCCACCCTCTCCGCCATTTTTTGAAGTTTTATCCCTCTTTGGTGAGCTATAACCCCTCAATCCCTCACATATGAGTAGCCTTTGGTGACAGGAAGGGCTCCATCGGATCAAGGCATGGAAAAATCTCCTGGAGATTGATCCCATCATCGTCGGAGCCTAGCTTAGGGCAGTTCTCTACTCCTTGGTCTCCGACCAGGTTCGAGATGTTTCTTACTTTCTAGTATAGCTTTTCATTCCAAAGTTCATTTATGTTTTTTATTTTATGCATTTAACCCGTATTTTATCTAAAATAACCTGTCATAGTTCATCGAAGCTTAGAGCTCCGACCATCATCTACTGTGATACACACCTTGTTCCGACCTCGCTTCACCTATATCTCGTTCCTCATCACTTTCTTAGTCATCTGATCACCTTATCCACCTCGATCCTAAAAGGATTGAGCCTACTAGTCTCCATCTCGTCTGCCTTCATTGGGGACCTCTGCCCCACTTAGCCTCGCTTTATTTCCAGGGGCCAAATCCATCGCCCTTGACCTCCCTTTCATATCATACATGTCAGAGATACCAGGAGCCCCATCGGGGGTTGATTTCATTCTGCATAAGACCTCCACGTACAGTGCTTCTTCCTTGACCTCTAGGCCTCCATCGATGAGGCTTGGACCTATGTGAGGGCACCTGTAGCTGTCGACTACCATCAGGAAGAGAACAAGCATCTCTGCAACGTCAAAGACCATCGGAGCAAGGAGATAGAAGAGATCGAAGGAGCCCTGCATATCAGTTCATCCATGTTCTTCCAGGGAACTCTATCGTCGTCTGATCTTTTGTGCACTACAGGAGCTACATCCACCATTAGATCTTGCCACGTCTCCACTGTCAGATCCTCTAATAGATCTAATTTAAGCCTTCGATCCATGAACTGGTGTTGGTGCACCTCGACCGTCCATCAACTTAATTGGATTTATTGTAGTTCTCCGCTCACGCGCACGTGGTGGGTTATTTTGTACCGACCCTCGTCTTTTGTATTTACTATTTAGTACTGAGAGTAGTATAATTTATTTTGGATAAATTGTAAATGGACCATCAAAATTTGTATATTTGTCCTTTAGTCCAATATAACGCATCCCACATGTAGTCCCACGTGAGGCACTAAGAATTTTGCAATATTAATCATAAGTTGTTGGTACCTGTTATTAAATGGAATTAAGCTTTTTGTAGATTAGGATTAGGTCCCTATTCCTTTAACATTTAGATCTCTATTATTTTGTGCATTATAAATATTTTTGTTGCTTCAAAAATTATAAGAAGATTTATCTAGGTGCCTGCTATCATGCATGACCACACCTATTTTTTATTTGGCATTTTAAGTAATTGTCATATTTTTAAAAATAAAAAAAGATTTGTATTCCCTACATGAATATAAAAACCCATAAAAATTATAAAATCTCCTCCAAAAATTTCAAAAAATCATACTATATAAATTATTTTATATTGCATAATATATACAAATTCTCTAAAAACAAAATATGAAACCTAAATATAAAAAAACCCTAAAAACTTATAAAATTAGCAAAGATTAAACAAAAATGCATATCTTTTTATTTTTGATTTTTCTAAATAATATATATTATATATTAAAAATAATTTTAGGTTAATTTTGGACTTATTTATATTTATTAACACTAAAATAATCTCAGATAATTATTCTTTTTACTTTTTTGATATATTTATTCCTTTTAAAATTACTATAAATAAATAAAAATTCAATAAAATTACCAAAAATAGAGAAAATATAAAAAATAAAAAAATATTTTATTTATTGTATTTTGAGTATATTTTGATATATTGAAAAATATAACACCCTAAATAGACTATATACCTTATGTATTATATTTATTATCTATAATATCATTATTACTATATAATTATATATTTTAGTTTAAAAATAAAAAGAAATTGAAAATGCAAAATTAAAAGAAAATAAAATTATAAAAATATAAAATATAATACAATTAAAAATCCATAAAAATTAGATATAATTAAAAACCCACATGAAAATAAGAGAAAATTAGAAAAATATAAAAATAATTATTATTAAATAGCAATGATTATTTATTAACTATAGCACTCTACTATTTGCTCCCTGTTTGACCTATACACTTGCTTACCCTATACATATACATTGTAGAGTTGTAATAATTTTTAACTCACATTCACATTTATTAATTTATTCATCATAATATGGGTTCATTGTTGATAAATTTGAGATTAGTCGCCACCGTGATTGTCATTCCAACTTTGTTAGGAGAGAAATGTTAGTCTCCAATTGTCATAACCCAACCCTCAAAAATATGGAATAAATCTAGTCTTGCTTCACTCCATTGTCTCTTTAGTTGCCAGACTTAAAAGTATAGATGGACAAGCCAGATATGGAGGATATAGATTTGTGTCATTTCTTTTCTCCTCTCACAGGAACACAGAATATCCCGAGTGCCTTATTACACATAAATATATTTTTTTAGTGTTGATCAATGTGTCCCTCAAAAGATTTCTAAGTTGTGTCTAATTGTTTTCCCTAGAATGCACAGGGGTGTTGCTTTTGAGTATCTATTACACCTTTGACACCTAGACTTGTATCAGTATACGATGCAAAGCCCTTTTTGGGTGCTAGCCCTGACTCATAAAATCCTAAGATTTTGGTCCAAGTGGACACTTAACATGTTGCGAGCACTCTCCTTTGGTGGAAGCTCTATGAATTTGTCTTTGTAATACAAGAGCTTTTCTCTCTCTTTCTCTTTATTTTTATTTTCTTTTTGTCTAGATCCACTGCTTTTACTAAGTTGGCACACACTGATAACCAATGTTTTAATGGTTCACTTAGGTTTATATAAAGATAGTATAAGAACCATGTTCTCATACTGGCTAAGATGCCGACACTCAGGTAATATGTAGCCTTCATTAATTTTATCTCATCCTCGAGCATCATAAGATTAGGTCCAAACTCAAACTTCTTACCTTAGTTCCTCGGCCGAAACCACAACTCATCACATTGTTCATGTAATCATGCATGTGAAGTGTAGGTCATATTCTTTTAAGAAAGAGATAAAAGATGCAATACAACATGCATATATTTCAGACTATGGATTTCAAATATTTAAGTCATAAAACTTATTGACCATGAATGATTAGACTCTGAATCAAGTGCCACTTTAAACCAAGTATCATAAACTACACATATCTTGTGTGCAAGTTAAAGTGTCAGGGACAAAACAATTTCTTAGTTAGTATTTTTTTGAAGTTTAACTCTCTTTTTTCAGTTCAAAGAATTTGTAAGTATATATGTGTATGTATATGTATATAATTTGGAAAAAAATTGTACAAGCCATGTCATATATATAAAAAATTTACAAACATTTTAGAAATCATTTTTACAAACATTTTCAAATCCCCCTACCCATAGCCCATAAGAATATACAATGCATGTGAAAGTATGAGCTATGGATAAAGTATGTATGCAATATATACTCACACCCCCATATACTTAGCTTGTGTTATGTCCTCATGTCACGGAGTGAAATGATAGACATAGCTCGTACTAAGAATAAAGAGAAAGAGTAATACAATGACGTGAAAACCAATACAACCCCCCTATACTTAGGCTTTAAATAGGCTAAGTGTAATATTGAAGCACGAAGATGCTAAGTACTAAAGAATAGAAATAGAACAACTGAGTCAACAGGGGCTTGGTCCCCCCTATACATAGGCTGAAAATAACCTAAAATAAAGAAGATAAGAAAGGAGAGAAGGATTGAGAATCTCACTAAAGACCACTAATGGGATGTACAGAAGTAGGATGCAGATTCCCCTATACTTAGACTCTAAAAAGACTACGTGTGGATTAAGAATCTAAAGAAGGGAGAAAGTAAACCCTAAAAAAACAAAAGAATCCAAGAATCATAGGCAGTAAGAAAGAAGGCGTGAATCTGCTAGATATTCAATTTGCCTCGATTTGAATCTTCTAATAGATGCTTCATGCAGAGCATTCTGGATTGGAATCAATGTTTGTACTCTGCATGAACTGCTCTACATGGACTAGTTGTTCATTGATATCAACAAAGTGCTTTAACAGTTGCCTAGTCACCAAGAAAGAGTGTGCACCATCTTGGAGATCAGATATCTCAACACTACATTATCGTGCACTTCTTTCACCAAGTAGGGTCCTGTCCATTTATATTTTAGATTTTCATGAAAGACATTTAACTTTGCGTTGAACAACTGTACCTTCTGTCCTAGAATAAAGTTTCTAATACGAATATGTTTGTCATGACATTTCTTAACTTTGTCCTTGTAAACCACACTGTTATCGTATGCATGGTTGTAGATCTCTATGAGCTCATTGAGGTTTAGGTATCTACATAACTTTCCTAGGTGATAACCCCAATTAATATTCTTAATTGCCCACTCAGACTTGTAAATTAATTCGACGTCCAAATGACATGGGTTGCCATATATCATTCTAAGTGGAGAAGCATCGAGCGATGTCTTATAGGTTGTCCTGTAGGCCTACAGGACTTGGTCTAACAATTGAGACTAATTCTTCCTATTAGGATGTACCAATTTCTGTAATATACTCTTCACTTCTCGATTTGAAACCTCTGCCATACCATTTAACTGTGGGTGGTAAGGACTAGCCACACAGTGATCAATACCATTATCCTTAGTAAGATTTTTCATTTCTCTATTTACAAAGTGGCCACCCCCATCTGAAATCAATACCTGCGGGATATCAAACCTAGAAATAATATGATTTTTTTACAAATTTACAAATAGTCTTGTTGTCTGTAATTCGGGTTGGGTTAGCTTGCACCCACCTAGACAAATAGTCCACCGCTAATAAAATGTGCTCATGGCCATTACTGTTTGGGAAAGGACCCATAAAATTAATTCCCCATGCTTCAAATACATCATATAATATCACAGCCTACATATGCAATTCATCTCTAAATCCAATGTCCCTCCCATCCTTTGATAAACTGGACATGACCTTACAAAATCAAATTCATCTCGAAACAAGGTCATCCAAAAGAATCCACATTGAAGCACTTTATGAGCAGTCCTATTTCCCGAGTGGTGTCCTCCTGCCTCTAGGTTATGTCAATGAGTGAGGACACTTCATTTTTCCTCTTGAGGAATACACATTCACCAGACACAATTCGGTCTTTCAAAGAAAAGGAACAGATATTCCTAATAGTATCTCCTTGAATCTGACTTTAGTCAGTCAATATTGCTCCTTATCAAATCATGGGGAACTTTCTTGGAGATAAGATAGTTGACCAAGTTGTCATACGACGAGAGTGAGTTTACGACACAAATCGACTCATCAAGAAAAGTCTATCTGATAGGTATTGAGTCAGGGGAATCCTTACAGTCAAGTCGAGAGAGGTGATCAGCTACAATGTTCTTGACTCTAGGTTTATATTTAATCTCCAAATAGAACTCCTAGAGGAACAACATCCACCAAATAATACACGCCTTCATATCCTTCTTTTCCATTAAATATCAAATCGCTGGGTGATCGGTATACATTTTCACTTTTAAACCTAGAATATAAGACCTAAACTTTTCCAAAGCCCAGACTACAACGAGCATTTTTTTAGTTAATGTATACTTCTATGCAAGATCCAATACATTGCTCACGTAGTAAAATGCAAATGGTACCCCGTCTCGGCCTTGTCCTAACACAGACCCTATTCTGAATTCTGATGTATCAGTCATGATCTCAAAGGTAAGATACTAGCTAGGAGCTTGTAAGACAGGAAGATACATTATTTTTATTTTTAAGAGCTCAAAGGCCTCTAGTTTGTGATCTCCAAAGAACTCAGTATCATTTCCTAAGAGCTCAGTCAGTTGTCGGGCAATTTTTGAAAAGTCTTTGATAAATCTCCTACAAAAATCCAACATGCCTTAGAAAAGAACACACTAACATAACATTGATTAGTGGAACAAGTTTCTTGATCACATCCATCTTGGCGGGGTCTACCTCTATTCTCTTTTTGGAGATGCAACACAGACAATTCCATTCTCTTGTTGTGGCATGACGTGTCCCAACATGATACACTTCTTAACCATGAAATGATTTTTCTCACATGAGAGTACCGTATTGACCTGCTTACACATTTGAAGAGCTCGATCCTAGTGTGCTAAACACAAATCAAAGGAATCACCATGGATCGAGAAATCATTCATGAAGACCTCCAGGAAATCTCCCACCATTTCAGTAAATACGATGATCATGCACCACTTAAACGTACTTGGGGAATTGCAAAGCTAGTTTGGCATGCGCTTGAATGCATAAGTATTGAATGGACATGTAAAAGTGGTCTTTTCCTGGTCCTTAGAGGCAATGGCTGCCTGATTGTAGCCTGAGTACCTGTTAAGAAACAGAAGAACTCCTTCCCTACTAGTCTCTCTGAAATCTGATCAATGAAAGGTAAGGGAAAGTGATCTTTCTTGGTCGTGACATTAGGGCGTCTATAGTCAACACCGACGTGCCACACCGTGGGTACACGTGTTGCGATCTCTACCACCTCCTCGTTAGTGACCATTTGAATGCCTGACTCCTTCGGGACAATATTAAGTAGGGCAACCCACTTGGAGTCTGAGATGGGGTAAATAAAACCCACTCCAAACCACTTTTCAATCTCCTTCTTAACTACTTCCCGGAGATTAGGATTTAATCTTCTCTGAAAGAGGGAAGGTCTAGCATTATCCTCAATATAAATGTGGTGCGAACAAAGTGTAGAGTTAATCCCCACGAGATCCGACATAAACTACCTAGACTCTCTCTCTTTCTGCAGTCAGCTTACAACTAATGATGGCATGGAATCTATCCTTGGGTCCCGCAAGAAAGGCGTAATTGAGTGTAGGAGGGAGCGGCTGCAACTCTGGCAGTGTTGTATTGCCAATCAAATCAGGTTGAACCATCTCTGAATCTAGATCTATGATGCAAAAGGTGGAGATATGGTTGTTGTGCTTTCCACCAATGTTGTTGTGCTGTGAGTCGGATCGCCAAAGATGGTAATTCGACCAAAGTTGTGTCCAACTTGACATCCTCAACCCTTTAATGTTCTGAAGAAGAGGGAACTGATAGGTCTAGAGGAACCTCTAAGTCATCAAGGTAATTGGGTGAATCTATCAAGAAACCATACATAACCTCACAAATTACATCATGAATACATTCATGTCGAGATGAGAGGGTCTCACTATGAACTACGAGAGTCTGCCTTCATGGACCAACTGCTCGTATAAAGCTAGACTCTGACTCGGAATATGACTAATATGTATTGAATTTTGAATCAGGTCTCTCCCACTTCATTTGCTTCATCTCAAGTTCCACCTCTCCGCCTGAAGAACGAAACATCATCATTCCCATCTAATAGTCAAATACCATGCCAACAATCATAAGGAAAGGTCACCCAAGAATGATCTGTGACTCTCTCCACTACCTCAGGGATTCCATATCAAGGATAGTGAAGTCCACCGTGTAATCTTGTCCCGAGATCAAATGACAGCATTCTTAATCTCCCCCTTAACCCTTTTTGTGGATTTATCTACGAACTGAAGTACATCCCATGATTTCCTGAGAGGACCTAACTCTTGTCGATCATACAAGGCTAAAGGAAGTAAATTCGTACTTGAACTGTTATCTAAGAGAGTTTTTGCAAATGATATATCAATCAGTCTGACTCAGCACATAGTGCGCACCCAGATCTCTCTTCTTTTTAGGTAACTGCTGGTTCTTGATACATGAAGTGGTGGTGATCATCAAAAAATGCGTATCTTTGTTGCTCTTCACCTAATTAGGTGACTTAGGAGTGCATCTCTCCTTCATGATTTCCTGATAGGACCTAACTCTTGTCGATCATTCAAGGATAAAGGAAGTAAATTCGTACTTGAACTGTTATCTAAGAGAGTTTGTGCAAATGATATATCATCAGTCTGACTCAACACATAGTGCGCACCCATACCTCTCTTCTTTGTAGGTAACTCTTGGTTCTTGATACATGAAGTGGTGGTGATCGTCAGAAAATGTGTATCTTTGTTGCTCTTCACCTAATTAGGTGACCTAGGAGTGCATCTCTCCTTCATGTATTTCACAAAAGCAGGATGGGTCACCAAATACTCATCACCCGATACTTTATCTAAGATATTATGATGATAAAAATGTGCCATATCAGGGTCATATTTCTAAATATTTTAATGATGTGCTTTCTTGTCGTTAGAATACGAGGGAATGGGATTGAAGCATATGAAGAAGAGGAAGACTCAGAATCATAAATTAAAACATGTTTTCTTTTATTATCATAAACTTAGTTCTTAATACAGGAATCTTTACATTGCAAATTGGCATTTTAACTATTATTGTCTACTAAATGTTGGTGAAGATCTGTTGTTGGTATGTCCTCTCCAACCGAAGGTGCAAGGTCCTCCGTAGACTCTACCGCTAGATCTCCATGTTGTGCCTCAGTGCTCTTTTTCTTCCCACCTTTGGATTTGAGTCTCCTCTTTATTGGACGATGATCTTCATGGAGGAAGATGCTGGTCTCCTCCATCCTTTAAGGTCTCCTCAGGTGAATATTTAGAGATGTCCTCCTTCATATCTCGTGCCGGATCAAGTACGACCTTGAACCTTTTGCTCTTGAGTGACATGTGTAGAATATCATCAAATGGAAGGATCTCATGCTCAGAATTATGTAAACGTGAGTATTATACCTGATCACCATGTTGCTTTTATGTCCTATTCATGTTGTTATGATTAGCCTGTACCTGGGTAGGAATGGAGGTAAAAGGGATAGATCTCTCATCCTGCCATCGGGATAAACGATTGGTGTCACACAACATATCTTGAATCTCGTTCTTGTACGAACAAATCTCGTTGTGAATCTATTGTTTTATATCTATTGGGATTGATAAGGATGACTATTGCAAACCTAAGTATTATCTCTGTTCTCCAAACTAAGAAGATGAAGAATACCGTGATGAGTGGACACGGTGTCCCTGATACTGCTGTTGATGTGGGTAGCTCTAAAATGGCGTACCTTGCTTTCCCGACTGGTATGGAGATTGATGCACATACGATTGATGTTGAGCTGTTGTTGTTGGGAATGGGAGAATATAGAGATTCCCTACTGAGTAGGAAGTGGTGTAGGGATGAAATTGGTGTTGTAGAAAGTTGAGGGACATTGGTAAGTCTATCAATCCCCAGCTCCTACCTGCCTAATGACAAGGTCTTGAGAGTAGATCACACCATTCACCTCATACACTTGAGGAGGCTCTTCTACCAATATCTGTGTAGACATATCGTGCTATGAAAGATAGGTAAAGGAGTGGTGCTCTGCCCATGTCTGAGGCCCTAACATCTGTTGTTCCTATACATAATGAACATGGTGAACATGAGCAGAAGACGTAGTCAATGCATGTACCTTTATCCCAGATACCCTCTCTGAAAGTTCCTCCGTCTTCTTTGGAAGCTTATTCAAGCTCTTTAACTCTAACACATATTTGTGGATCTGCTCAACTATAGTCAACTTATCAACAATGATTTCATGATACGAATTAGGTCCTCATCTAAATCAACTACATCTTTCTTCCCCTTTTCTTTGGATAGGAATGAGAAAGGGGACTCAGTATAAGACCTGCTAGCTACATGGGAGTGGCTCATTCCAGTCATTTATTCGAATACCTTCCACACAACATCTGCTCCCCTCGATGTGTAACTGCCTCCACAATCAGCACTAACCAAACCCTGCATCTCAAGTTTCAGTCCATATATAGTGCTTGGACGAAGATGTTGTCATCTAGATTATGACATCAACAATTCTGCAAGATATCTTTGACTCCATCCCAAGTGTCACATAATGGTTCATTAGGAAGCAGAGAGATGTTGGTGATTTGTGTCCTCATCTAATTAGTTTTACTCAAAGGGTAGAATTTCTTTAGGAATCAGTCCCTAAACTGTGTATAGTTGGTTACAGCCACCCCAAGGTTCTTTATCCAATAAATTACAGACTTACATCTCAAGACAAAAGGTAGGGCCTTAGGCCTGATTTAGTCTTGACTAACCCTAGGATGGCTAAGGTTATCGCACACTAACTCGAAGTTCCTAAGGAATGTGTTTTATGCTTCATTAGTATTCCCATTAAACTTCATCATCAAATATAGAAAATACGTCTTCAACTCATATTCCACATCTAATTGAGCTAGATTAAACCAATTTAATTTTTGTATTATCCTAAGTTATATATCGTAAGAGTTCGACCCAATTTATCTTATCAATTTTAAGTTAGTGATAATCCAATCTTCAAAATCATTAAGCGTAGAGGTTCACCTTACATCCAACGGTGCTCCTTTATGCTCTCAATCAATGAGGTAATCTTCTCGGGTTGTTGGGTTCAATATCTCACTCCAAAAGAGACACTCATGCATACACAACCATTCTCTCAAAAAAATGCATACACAACCAAAATGTATATCTAAGGTCAGAGGCAACCACTTCAGCTCCCAAATCCGCAAAAGTCGAACCTAGAGACTTTGGGTGGAAGTCCAGGGATTTAAGCTTTAATCTTAGGGATTCGTCCTCACCCACTCTGTTTGGGGGTAACTAACTATGTTTAATAAGGATTTTGTTGACCCGCAGTACAAGATGAATTTTATTCCAAGTTAATTTTTGTCAACTTGCATAATTCAGTTTCAATTTTAGAGTTTGGTTATTGCTGAATTAATATTACCACATAAGAAATTCACCTATCGTTCGCCCCATTTTCCTTTAATTTTAATTTGGAAACCGAGAGGAAAGAATCAGAAAATATAAAGTAGGCGAAGATCAATGATGTACGCAGTCGATCAGAAATACTTATAGTGCTTCCCAGCACTCTCCATGTCGACATTTGACTGAATATATAAATATTTAAGCTATATGATGTAAGTTGAAAAATCACATCCTAAGATGAGTTAGTCGGAAAGAAATCCGGTTTATTTGAACTAAGTAAAATGGATTAAGGTGCATATATTAATGAATCTATGAGATGAGTTAATCTCATAAGATCAAAGTGTAGCCTAATTTATGATTGGGTCAGGGTAATATGATCTAATTTTGTCTATTAAAATCAGGTGCCTAACATAAATCTCTCGCTCAAGTCGAGTCCTCATGGGGCCCTCGACACAGCACATGAGAACCCAATCGAGAATCGTTGTGAATAAGGCAATTAACTACAATTATTACAACCCGATTATTACAAGAATAGACACAATAAAATTGTCTAATCAATATAACAGATCCATCTTTATCTAAATTAGCTGATGTGGTCTCCTCAACAAGAGCTCCAAGCTCTTCATCTTCGCGATACGTCGGTCTTCATCGGTTACACGGGCCCTGTTGATGACCACTAAGTGGATTATTAAAGTGGTCTCATTCTAATACGACCAATCAAACTCAGCGACACGATATACCAAATTGACTAATCAGAGTCTAATACCTATGTTAAGTGATTATTAAGTCATCTAAGTCCAAAGTGCATAAACACGATGCAAAATATGATGCAGGAACAAAATGCATTTTTATAGAATTTAATGCAAGCTAAATTAAGAGACACAATTCTACAAAATGGTAGACAATGAAAACAAAATTATATACATTAATATGGCCCCAAACGATCAACATAGTGGGCAATATAGTTAGATTCAATTTCATTGGCAATTCGTGCATTAAAATAAATCCAATTGCATTCAATGGAATTTTTATAATTGAGAAAATGACACTAAGCATCTCTAAATAATTTATAATATTTAAAGTGTTGTATCAGGGAATGCACTATACCATTAGATAGATGATAAAACAAGCTTTCAAATGAAATTGAAATCATTGAAAAAAGTTTGGATGCTCAAGACATAAGCATAGAAGTCTATGGGGATAATGAAAGAAAAACATAGAAAAATATTTACAAATCATCACAAAAAGGTTCTTTCAGGGTCATAAATGCAATATATGAAAATCATCAGGGCTCCATGTAATTTATCCTATACATAAAGGCATATTTGGAATATTAGAGACCCAACGGGGCAATTGTACAATTTTCCAGGAGAATCACGTGAGGCAAGCATGCCCCGGATCTAGATGAGAATCTGGGAAAGTGTGGAGCTACAACTGCAAATGGTCTCGCCCACACGCACCAAGCACGCACGAGCTGGCTCGAAGCTAGGGTAGGTCGGTTGTAGGTGGCCTAGGCCACATGGATGGCCCAGGTGCTTTGGTGTGCACGGTGTTCTACCGAGCCGAGTGGATCGGGTTAGAGGCTGAGGCATCATCTGGGTCGTACCATCCTAGGGATCGGATGATGCCTGTAATGCAGGTGCTCCTCCTCCTCCACCTTTGCGAGGTAGTGATGGTTGTACTCCGACGATGCTTGCTTCACTCCTCTGGGGCGCAGCTTCTCTACTGTTCATTAGATGACCTCCGCTAGGTGACAGCGAAGATCGTTGTCACTCGAGCAAGTGGTGAGAAGCTCTGGCTTAGAGAATTGAAGAAGGTTCACCGGTGGATCTGCTCTATAATGGAAAGCACCATAGAACTTCGACCGGTGAAGAATTGGGGACCTGCAGATGTTAGGAGCAATAGCCGAAGCTTGTGCGTGTGTGGTGAGGTGAAATGAGTGACCAAGATGTGGAGAAGGTGAAGGTCCCAGGTGGTTTCCTCTTCCATTGCTGGAGGAGAAAAGGGGCTTGCATGGAGGAGGTTCTAGAAGATGTGAAGAGATGAGTGGAGTGGCTAGCGAAGATGGGGAAGAATAAAATAAAGTAAAAATGGGAATTTTTAGTGCATTGGATTAGGGTTTCTATATACAGTATCTGCCCCTTCTCTCCCCCTACTTTATTCCTTGTTGACCCAATCAATATTGACTCGGTCTTGGGGTTTAGGATCATTCAGTATCTTTGATACTTCATTTAATTTTCTATTCTTTTCTTTATTATTTTATTTTGGATTTAAATACCTATAATTAAGTACCATTTATAGATGAATAAATAATGTTAATTTGTATAAGTTATTGACATTTTTAAGTGTTTTAAAAGAGATTTAAATGAAAATGGAAGATTAAAGGTAGATTAATGGCTATTCATCAAGTCCTAAGGAAGATTTCTTCAAACTGGAATCTCGGGTGAAGCCTTGACTCTACACTTGTTTATGTAGTTTACACTTAAAGTCATGCCTCTTATCTATATGAGTACATAGAGAGTCTGAAAATCAGGGAAGTTGAGTTCCTTTTGCCCAAGACTTTGTTCAGGTTTAGAATTGAGAGACACATTTGAAAATCGTATCATAAATGTCAAGTCTTGTATTTCACATGCATAGTCAGGGATTCAAGTATTCATTCATTCTTTGTTTGCTCGAGGACAAGCAAAGCTTAAGTATAGGGGGTGATGAATCTGGGATTCATTATAATTTATCTTCATGAACCCTCTAACTTAAGTTTTTCAATAAATATTAACTCTTAATTAACATTAGTTAATTAATAACACTCTATATATAGTTAACACTAATGGATGTACATAAATAAAAAGCCTAAATATCGTGCATGTATTTATCTATGGTGTTATTTTGTATTTCGTCATCAATGAAAATCCCATAAAAAACAACATAGTGTTTTGAATAATAATACGTATATTAGTTATTATTCAAAAAATGAAAAGAATTAAAATAAGTGTTTTTATACATATAAAAATACTTGCAAAAATATTATATTGTAAATCTTACTTATTTTGCTTTCAAGTTCTACCTGAAAGTTGAAGATCTTGAAACATTCATGTTGAACACTTTTTATAAATATTTCTCTAACTAATTATTGTTTTATTTACATTGATTTTCTTTTTTTTTCTATCTTCTAATTGGGTCATGCGACCCAATCTCCTTCAGCCACACAACCATCTCTTTGTAACATCCTGCTCCTCATTTGAGGCATTTGATCTCCTTAATCATACCGCCATTATTCCATCAGAGCTACTTAAATCCCGAGCTGCATGATCACTTGATCAAGCCATCACAACACTATGCTCGTGCATAAATTCTAGTTGTTGGATCTTAATACGATGCTTCTCTTTGTGACTCCTACCTCACGCCTCTTCCCCCCTCACCCTCGCCGGTTGCGAAACTACCACTCTTCTCCAAATTTTATCGACCTTCTCATGTGCCCTAACCACCTCCTTCAAACAATTGGCTCTTACCGTTCTTCTTTCTCCTTCGCCAAACATCCAATGGCCACCGTCTTCCCCATGTGCTCACCTGAGCGGAAGTTGAAACCTCCATTCTAATCACCTGGAACCGCTACTCTCCACTACAAGGAAGGTACCTTTATCCTAGATACCCTCTTCGGAGGTTCTTCCATCTACTTTGGAAGCTTATTCAAGCTCTCAAACTCTGACATACGTTTGTAGATCTGCTCAACCATAGTCAAGTTATCAGCAATGATTCCCATGCTACGAACTAGATCCTCAGATAAACCCACTAAAACTTTCTTCCCATTTGCTTTATATAGGAATGAGAAAGAGGACTCGATATAAGCCATGCTGGCTACATGGGAGCGGCTCATTTTAGCCGTTTGTTTGAATACCTTCCACACGACATCTGCTCCCTTAGATGTGTAGTTGCCTCAACAAGCAGCACTAACCAAACCCTACTTCTCAAGGTTCAGTCAGTAGTACAGTGTGGACTAAGATGTTGTCATCTAGATTATGACATGGACACTTCTGCAAAATATCTTTGAATCTTTCCCAAGTGTCACAGAATGGTTCATTAGGAAGTTAGGAGAAGCTGCTGATTCGTGCCCTCATCTGATTAGTTCTACTCAAAGGGTAGAACTTCTTTGAGAATAGTTCCTTGAACTGTGTATAGGTGGTTACAACCACCCCAAGGTTCTTTAGCCAGTAATAAGCCTCATCTCCCATGACAAAAAGTAGGGCTTTGAGCCTGATGTATTCTTGACTAACCCTAGGATGCATAAGGTTATCATAGACTAACTCAAAATTCCGAAGGAATGCGTATGGCTCTTCATTAGCATTCCCAATAAACTTGGATAGCAAAGATAGAAAATGCGGCTTAGCTCTTATTCAACATCTAGTTGAGCTGGACTTATTGTCCTGGGTTTTATGGTCCATCCATAGGTCATCGCTACCCACATTAAGTTGGCTTATGTATGATCTAAGTAACACATTTTATTTCTCAAAAGCGGTTACCCTAGCGGGTATCATTTGAAAAGGGTCATCACCTTCCTCCTCATCTTCATTTTTCTTTGGAGGCATCTTTAATGAATCTTGAAAATCTTTATCAACAAAAGGGTTAGAGATAGATCTTGACTAGGTAGTTGAAAGAAAATCAATCTCATTGAGGCATAAGTCCTCCTCGGTAATAATTGAAGGAAGAAAGGGATTGGTCGTGATGTGTCTGCTCCCTAAAAAAAGAGTCATGAAATCTTGAATCAAGACAATAGTAATCGTGAATCCAGGGAGGTCTAGGAAAAGAAGGGGATTGGACCTTAGAACATGCAATATTCAGGCAGTTCAGTGATAGGTTCGCAAAGTCTAAACAAAAATCTGACCAATTATCGATCTTCAATTTCAAGAGGATGCGTATAAGAGCACAAAATGAATTTAAGGAGATCTAAATACTACGGTGCACTTGAATGTGCAGAATCAACTCAAAGACAAACACAATGCAATCCCTTTGATAACTTCACCAACTTCACACATGAAACCCTAGGAGTTTGGATGAATTTATCTTATCAAATTTGAGTTAGTGATAATCCAATCTTCCAAATCATTAAGCATAGGGGTTTTCCTTACACCCAACGGTGCTCCTGTATGCTCTCAATCAATGAGGTGATCCTCCCCGGCTGCCAAGTTAAATATTACACTCCAAAAGACACACAGACGTATTCAACCAAAACATATGTCTAAGGTTGGAGGCAACCACTTACAACTCCCAAATCCGTAAAAGTTGGATGCAAAGACTTAGGATAGAAGTCCAGGGATTTGGCTCTATCCTTAGGGATTCATCCTCACCCATTCTATATGGGGGTAAGTACCTATGTTCAATGAGGGTTTTGATGACCTGTAGTACAAGATAAATTCCATTCCAAGTTAAGTTTTGTCAACTTGCATAATTTAGTCCTCGTTTCAGAGTTTCATTATTGTTGAATTAATGTTACCACATCAAAAATTCACCTACCGTTCAATCCATTTTCCTTTACTCTTAATTTGGAAACCAAGAGGAAGGAATCGAAAAACAAAATGCAGGTGAAATCAATGATGTATGCAGTCGATCAGGAATACTTACAAATCTTCTTAGCACTCTCCATGTGTATGTTAGGCTGAATATATAAAGATCTTAGCTATATGATGCATGTTGAAAAATCACATCCTAAGCGTGAGTTTTATTAGCGGGAAAGAAATCTAGTTAATTTGAACTAAGTAAAATGAATTAAGGTGCATATATTAATGAATCTATGACCTAAGTAAATCTCGAAAGATCAAACTTTTGTCTAGTTTATGATTGGGCACAAGGCAATGTGACCTAATTTTGTTGATTTGAATTGGGTTCCTAACCTAAATACACCACTCAAGTCAAGTTCTCATAGGGTCCTCAACACACCACAAGTAAAGAACAAACAAAAGCCTTTGATTTGCACATGCGAGAACTCAATTGAGAACCGTTGTAAATAAGATAATTAACTACAATTATTACAACCCAATTATTACAAGAAAGTACCCAATAAAATTGACTAATTAATCTAATAGATCATTCTCTATCTAAATTAGTTGATGTGGTTTCCTCAACAAGAGATCCAAGTACTTTGCCTCTACGATATGTCAATCTTTGTATGCTACACAGGCCCAGTAGATAAACCGTTGAGTGGAATTCTTAAAGTGGTCTTGTTGTAATACAATCAATCAACAATCTATCAGAAACCAAGCCTAAAGTATCTCTACAAGGAGGGGCTTGGTCTGATTAAATATTTTTAACCTGGGAGTTCGGGGTCGAACTCAAGGACATGAGCTAACTAATTGATTAATCAAAGATTATTACCTAAGTTAAGTGATTATGAAGTCATCTAGGTCAATAGTGCATAAAGATGATGCAAAATATGATGCATGAAAATAATGCATTTTTATAGAATTTTATGCAAGCTAAATTAAGAGACACAATGCAACAAAACTATATGCAATGAAAACAAAATATATACATTAACATGCCCCCAAATGATCAACAAAATAGGCAATATAGTTAAATTTAGTTTCATTGGCAACTCGTGCATCAAAATAAATCAAATTGCATTCAGTGGCATTGTTATAATAGATCAAATGACACTAAGCATCTCTAAAAAAATTCTACTATTTAAAGTCTCATATCTGGGAATGCACTATGCCATTAGATAGATCATAAAACAAGATTTGAAATAAAATTGAAATCATGAAAAACAGAGTTCAGATGCTCAAGATATAAGCATAGAAGTCTATGGACATAAATGAAAGAAAAATGTAGAAAAATATTTCCAAATCATCAAAAAAAGGCCCTTTCAGGGTCATAAATGCAATACATGAAAATCAACGGGCCTACGTGTAGTTTTTCCTGTGTATGGGCATATTTGGAATATTGGAGACTCGATGGGGCACTTGTGCAAGTTTTCCAAGAGCGCTATGATGAGGCACGCAAACCGTGGTCTTGGATAAGAATACGGGGAACTATGGGGTTGCGGTTATAATTGGTCACCCTCGCACACGCCAAACACTTGCGAGCAGGCTTAGATTTAGGGTTGGTTGGATGTAGGTGGATCGGGCCACTTTGATGGAACAGGTGCTTCGGAGCACACTTGGTTCCACCGAGTTGGGTGGACCGGGCTAGAGGCTGAGGCATCATCTGGGTCATCCCCATCCTGGGGATCGGACGGTGCCTGTAACGTAGGTGATCCTCCTCCTTCACCTTTACAAGGCGGCGATGGTTGTGCTCCGGTGATGCCTCCTTTGCTCCTTGAGGGCACAACTGTTATGTTGTTTAGCAGATGACCTCCGCAAGGTGGCATCAAAGATCATCATCATTCGAGCGAGCAGTGAGAAGGTCTAGATAATGGAATCAATGAAGGTTCACTGGTGGATCTTATCTAGAATGGAGAGCGTTGTGGAGCTCCAACCAGTGAAGAATTGGGGTACCTACATATGTTAGGATCAATAGCCGAAGCTTGTACGTGTGTGGTGAGGTGAAATGAGAGACCAAGGTATGGAGAAGGAGAAGGTCCCATGTGGTTTCCTCTGCCATAACTAGAGGATAAAGGGGACTGCATGGAGCAGGTTCTAAAAGATGTGAAGAGATGAGTAGAGTGGCTAATGAAGATGGGGGAGGTCCGACATAGATGTAGGCGCGGTCAATCAAAGGTGGGAACGAAGATGATCTCATAATAAAATATGATAAAACCAAGAAAAAAGAACGAGTGGTTCCTACCTGATAATTAAGAATACACAACAGAGGGATTGTGGCTTGGGATGAGGTTCTGAGGAACCTTTGGTCTTTACTTCACCTTGTCAACCAACCAAAAAGCTCGAATGGCCTCAAGCGAGGGTTGTGACATGGTCAGGAGACCATGGGTCTCACTGGAGTTGTTCCCCCATCTCCGCTTCTCGATTCACCTTCCCCATGTCATGGGGAGGGGAAGAGAGATAAGGGGATTACTCATGTATTAGTGGACAAGCACGAATGTGGACGGAGATGGTGGACTTAAAGAGGTGGGTGGCTATTCCCAAGTGACGGATGGTGAGGTTTCAACACCTCCCTACTAATGAATCTCCATTTTATCACTTTTATTCTTTCATTTTGGCCTTAAATCTCTAGCTAATAGCATTAATTTGTACAAAATAACAATCAATAATTGATAATAAGTATTGTGCAAATATTGGTATTTAACTCCAAAATAAAAGAATAAAGTAAAGAAAAGAAAAAAAAGAAATGAAGTGTCAAAGACATTAAGTGACCTAAGACCCTGAGACCCAGTCATCATGATGACTTGGTTGACAAGGAATAATGTAGCGGGAGAGAGGGAGGCTAACTATACAGAAAACACTCATAAATCCCTAATTCTATTTATCAATAATAGCCTATTTGGGCCTTATTTTATTTTACCATTTTTATGCCTCAAATATTAGAACCCTTAATATGAAGCTTGTGCATAAAAATACAAAGAAAATACAAAATTATTTTCCACTAAAATAATATACAGTGCATCCGGGACACAGAGAACAAAACGCCGCAAAGAGAACTTCCCAGACCTGTATTTCCTCCATACGGACTCAAAATTAACCCCAAAATCACATTTATTGTTCATAAATTTTAATTATTTATTTAATAAATATGATTTCATTTAACTTGGAGTTCAGATGCAAAAGTTGGCTTTTGGGTCCCTATTATACTGTATACTTGTATATAATATTCAATATATTTATTCTTTATAGTTTTAGCATCCTTATATTTTTATATACTTGTAAATATTATTCGAAATACATATAAATAACAAACATGGAATAAAACCATGAAAAATACATTAAAATAAATAAAAGTGTTGAAATACATAGGTAAACTATACCTATATAATGCATGTACATATTTATTTAAGTTAATAAATAAAAACAAAAAATACAATAAATGTATATATATGTGTAATTAAATAAGTTATAAATATATAAAATATGTAAGTACAATAATAAGATATAAAATACAAAATAAAAATAAAGTACACTAAATACATGTATAAATACCTATGGATATACATGTAAATATTAACACCTAATAAAAAGCATTGTAAAAATAAATAAAAATATCCTAAAATATTACATAAAATAACAAATATTTTTTGTGTTTTGACCTAAAATAAATCCCTTTTTATTTATTATAGAATCAGTAAGCCATTTAATCCCATGTTTTTCTGGTTGGTACACGTTGACCAACCAGGGGGCTTGGACTGTTGACCCTTGGGTCAACTATCCCTGCCCTGCCGCCTTCTCTATTAGAATCACGTGCACACCCGTCTTCTCCATTTTCCTCCCCTTCCTCCACATTCCTTTTTGTTATCGAGATCACCACCAATATGTGCACCTCTCAACCCTAATCTACGCCAGTTACTTTGACTCCTCCAACCACGCTCCTCCCTCACACAAACTCTCTGCCCTTTGTGCCCCTCATTTCATCTATAAATAAACCCCAATTCTCCCTTTTTGAGTTTGATCCCCAATATACCTAATCACCATGTTGTTGTTTGTCCTATTCAGGATGTTAGGATTTGCATGAACCTGCGTGGGAATGGAGGTAAAAGGGGAAGACCTCACATCCTACCATTGAGATAAACAATTGATGTTGCAATGCATATCTTGAATCTCGTTCTTCTACGAACAGATTTCGTCGAGAATGTTTTGTTGTATATTTGTAGGGATTGATCAAGATAATTGTTGCGAGCCTATGTATTGTCTATGTTATCCAAACTGAGAACATGAAGAATACTGCAATGGCTAGCCCTGGTGTCCCTGATACTGTTGCTGATGCGGGTACCTCTGAAATGATGGGCCTTGTTGGTCCTACTGGTACGAAGATTTACGTGCATATGATTGATGTTGTTACTGCTGATGTTGGGAGTGGTAGAATCCAGAGCTTGGTTGCTGAGTAGGAAGCGATGTAGGGATGAAGCTGGTGCTGTAGAAAGTAGATGAATGCTGGTAAGTTTGTCAGTCCCTAGCTCCTACCTTCCTGGTGGTGGGGTCTTAAGAGTAGAACACACCATTCGCCTCATATACCTGAGGAGGCTCTTTTGCTGCTATCTATGTAGAGTGTTGTGAAAGATGGGTAAAGGAGTGATCATCTACCCATGTCTAAATCCCTATCATTTATTGTTCTTAGACATAATGAACACGATGAACATGAGCAGAAGACACGGACAGAAAAAACTATTCACAGTTGTTTAACTCGATTCTTTGGCCTTACCACATAGTGTACAAGTCTCCTTTAGGAATGCCTCCATATCATATGGTGTACGAAAAGCCATGTCACTTGCCCATGGAAGTCATTTATAAATCATTGTGGGCGGTCAAAATATGCAATCTGGATAGAGAGAAAGCCGACGAGAACCGAAAGCTTGACCTGAACCGATAGTTAGAATTCAGAAACTGTACACATGACAACAACCTCATCTATAAAGATAAAGTCAAGAGATGGCATGACAAGCGTATCAGAAGAAAGACTTTCGATTCAAATCAGAAGGTTTGGTTGTTCGATGCAAATTTGAAATTATTTCCAAGCAAATTGAAAAGCAAATGGTCAGGATAATTTATTGTCAAAAATGTATGTGACAATGGCATCATCGTTATATTCGGATTGTCAGCTGACGCACAACCATTCATCGTGAATGGACAGTTTTTGAAATCATACATTGATCATGATACATTCATGTCCGTAGTGGATTCAATACAAGTGGTATTTCAAGATGAGCCTCCAGAGGAAAAAGAATCAGACACATAAGCTTCAAAAATATCTTTTATTTTCTTCTTTTCTTCTTTTCATTTCAGTTTTGTTTCTTTCATTCATCCATTATCTTGTTCATCCCATTCAGTTATGCTATACTTAGGATATACTCCATCCTAAGTATAGGGGGATGCGTGTATTCGAGTTATTCTTTATTCTACTATCTCGTTTTTTTCCCAACTTATTGATATTTCTTTTCTATACTTAGGGATATTTCACTGTAAGTATGGGGGGTACAAGTAGAGTTGTTGACTCTTCCGTACATCCTCATCCTTGATCATCCCCACTCGGTGTACAATTTGATATACCTAGGATTAGTTAATCCTGAGTATGGGGGATGATCAAATTCTTAGTCTTTTAGTCATTGTAGTATAAGCTTTCCTTGGCACGAGTCATGTCTTCCTTTTTCTCTTTGATCACTATGAGGAGATAAATCAAGCTAAGTAAAGGGGGTTGTATATACATTGCATATACTTTAGCAATAACTCGTACTTTTGTATTTTTTTTAATAATATGGCTGATATATTATATTAGGTAAGGGAATACAATAATCAATTGTTAAGAATACACTAAAAATATATAAGTTTTTTTTTCAAATTTTTTATAAATATGTTAATAAACCAGCTTAAAAATATTTGCAAAATGATCTAAAAATGATTAGACTTGAAAATTCCTTTTGGAAAACGTTTGTAAAACATTTTTAAACCTTTGTAAGAATCTTTTTAAATATTTGCAAAAAAATTTTCATTTATTTGAATAAAATTTTGAAAATTCAGTTTGTAAATAATTTGGAAAATGGTTACAGAACTATTTTAGAAAATCTATTCATACCTTTGAAAAATCTTTGTAAAATGTTTTTCAAATTTTGTAAATGTTTGTAAATTGTTTGCAAAATTTATTTGCATAATAAAGTTTTCAAAATGTTTGTAAAAATATTTTCAAACTATTTTGAGAACCTTTTACATAATAAATAATAACTTTCATAAAATTCTTTATATAATCCTTGCATATAAAATATATGAACAATAACTAACTTATGTATAAATTCCTAGTGTAAATTCTACAACCAGTTCTTGTAAACATGCATGCACTCATATGTAAATATTTGTGCATATTTATTTCACTAACCTTTTATTAAAAAAATCTAAAATTTTCAAAAACCCATAAAAAATTGCAAAATGATTTCAATAACTGCATAAAAAATGGCAAATCTTTTTTGAAAACCCATAACAAGTTTAAATTTGAAAATAGTTCCACAAAATGATTTCCTTGCATTGCATGTGCATTTGCATTTTTTGGAATGATAATCACGATTGAACAAGTTTAAATAAAGTCTGAAGATTGGTGCTTTGTTTAGACCTTAATCCACTTAATCAAATGAACTTGTTCAGGACTGGAATTGAGACGCTTCAGGTCACTATGGCTTAATTCTTTAGATTCAATGAGACTGTGTTCATGAGTCGATTCAATGCGTCTATCTAGAACCCTTCATGCCATTCATATGACTCTTGAGACAATGGTTTGACCAGAGACCTCACACTTAACACTTTGCTCAACCCAGATGCATTGTTAAAAGATCTTGGAGTCTATGTCTGGACAACACTAGGTCGCTTCGTCAAGGGTGGATTAGGAACCATTCTTGGGGACTGTCGAAACCAGTAATTCAACCCACTTCCTCTGGTATCATGGACATGTAAGGACTAGATACTTGATTAAAATAAAGCTTCGGATGAGGAATGGTCTACTAGCATAACTTTTTCTAAGACCCCAAAACATGGACGAAACAAAAGATTCTATATTAGTCAGGGCTAAACAAGAATGCAGATCAATGCCATACAAAGAAATTATTCAAAAAGAAGCCTACACCAAAAATTCCCAAAAATCTCAAGCATCCAAAAAAGGCCTACATCTTAGTGAAAACATGGTTACACTGTCTAGGCTTCACAAGGAAATGCGACTACGCTGGTTCATTTCCACTTCTTTTCCTTTTCTTCTAGCTTCTCTACCCCTTCATTTGTGAACTAGCACGTACTTGAACTTAGAAGGAAATATCCATCTCCCCGAGGATGAGTTACCAAAGAAGGAGACCACTTGATAGTTCAGTGATTTGTCTAGGAAGAGCTAACACAATCTACACACATGGTACCTGTCTTTTCAAGGTTGTGAGAGAATATGTCTAAAAGGATGTTTCTAATTAGGCTGCGAATTGAATTGAATAAAGGAGCGTGGAACCTATGGTTTTTGTGCCACAATTCCTAACCTAAATGTGGTTCCGAACACACCTAAAATCCAAAGGTCTTAACTAAGTTCCAAACCTTGATTTTATCAAAAAAAGTTTAAGAGTCAAAATTATTCCAAGTTCTTTCCATTTCTTTTCTTTATTTTCTTTTTTTGCACTCATTTACATAAGTTTATGATAGGGACTAGCAAAGGCAAGTATAGTGGGTAATGAATCTCCATTTAATCACCTTTATTCTTTCATTTTGGTCTTAAAACCCTAGCTAATGCATGTATATATCATTAATTTGTACAAAATGACTTTCAATATTTGATCAATAAATAATGTATAAATATATGTATTCAATTCTAAAATAAAAGAATAAAGTAAAGAAAAGAAAAATAAATGAAGTGTCAAAGACACTAAATGACGCTAGACCTTGAGACCAAGTCACCATGATGACATGGTCGACAAGGAATAAAGTAGAGGGAGATAGGGTACTCAATTGTACAGAAGACATCTCAGAAACCCTAATTCTATAAATGTATATAGCCTTTTGGGGCCATATTTTATTTTCCAATTTTTACACCTTAAATAAAGAAATCCTCAACATGAAAGTTGTACAAAAAAGTACAAAGAAAAATGAAAAATTTATTTCACATTTAAATAATGGACAATGCACTCGAGATAAACAAAATAAAAAACCATGAAGAAAACTTCACAGACTTGTATCTCCTCCATATATACTCAAAATTGACCAAAATCACATTTATTTTTCATAAAATTTAATTATCTATCTAATGAAAGTGGTTTTATTAAAAATGGTATTAAGATGCAAAAGTTGGCTTTATGTCCCTATTGTATTGTATACTTATATATTATATTCAATATATTCATTTTTTGTATTTTTGGCTTCCTTATAATTTTATATATTTGTAGATATTATTTGAAATACATTAAAAACATAGACATAATAAAATTGTACATATAGAGAATCTACATTTATTTATTTAAGTATATAAATGAATTCATAAAAATATAATAAAAATATGTAAAGATATATTCAAATATATTCTAAATCCATAAAATATGTAAATGTGATAATAAAATCAAGAATACAAAATAAAATGAAATACCTCCAACTACAGATAAATATACCTATAAGTACCTATTAAAAATTAACTTCTAATAAACTAAGTTGTAAAAATAAATAAAAATCATGAGAAAATAGTACATAAATAATGAACATTTTTATGTTTTAAGTTTTTAAAATAAAATCATTTATTATTTTTATTGAATTTATAAGTTTTTTGTCATGTAGTGGTCCCACATAGACCACTCACAGGTTTGGGAGTGTTGACCCCCAGTCAACACCCCCTCTCTCCTTCCCATGCCCCCAAACACGCATGCGTCTGTCAGAACACCCTATTTTCTCCATTTTTTTGTGCTCGAGGAATTCATCATTTCAATTAGCTCTCTAAATGGAAGTTGGATATTTAATCTCCCTAAATCATGCCCAAGCTTTAGATCCAATCGATATTTATCAATTCATGTGAAATCTGAGTTGCAAGACACAGATGAATATCCATTTCATCACCTTTATTCTATCATTTTGGCCATAAAAACCCTATCTAATGCATGTAAATAGCATTAATTTGTACAAAATAGCATTCATTAATGCCAAAATTAAAGAATAAAGAGAAGAAAAGAAAAAGAATAAAATACCAAAGGTATTTTATCACCCTAAACCGCAAGACCAAGTCAAGAATGGATTTGGTCAATAAGGAATAACGTAAGGGAAAAAAGGGCCATAATTACAATAAAAATCCGATAAGGAATAAAGTAGGGGGAGATAAGGGCCATAATTACAATAAAAATCACATTTATTTATACCCTGATAATTCATTTTTGACATCCATTTTATTTTTTTATTATTTATTCATCAAATAAAGAAACTTTGTACATGAAAGTTTTAGATAATAATGTAAACAAAAATACAAAATTGAGTTTATACAAAAATAATACACAATGTACTTTTTATGCACAAAATAAAAAGCCAAAACTCAAACTTCGCAAATCCATAACTTCCAAATAAAAACTCAAAATGCATCAAAATCATCTCTAATTGTATATAACTTTTAATAAGCGGTTTTATAATTTTTGGAGTTAAGGTGTCGAAGTTAGATTTTTGTCCCTTATTGTACAATGTACCTAATTAAAATATTCATTTTATTTATTCTTTGTTATTTCTATTATTTCATATTTTTATAATCTTGTAAATATTATTTATAATGTAATTACATATTGTAACTAAAATAAAACAATAAAGAAAACATTAAAAAATATGTATATGAAATACATAGATGATATACCTATAATTATACTTATATAATTTATATATCTATTTAGTTAAGTATACAAATAGTATCAAAAATACAATAAAAATATACTTGTATACATAAAAATAAATTATAAATATAGAAAATAAGAGAATAAAAAAATAAAATATACAAAATAAAAATAAAATAGTCAAACATAAATGAATATACCTATAAATATACACCTGAAAATTAACTACTAATAAATGAACTCAAAAAATAAATAAAAATCATAATAAAATACTACATAAAATAATAAACATTTTTTATTTTATACTAAACAAAATCATTTACTATTTTTAAATAATTAATTACGAATAAAAATCCATTTTTGTCTTCTAGCAGCCTGCGTGGCCCAATCAGATCGTAGTGTTTGTTGACCGCCGGTCAACTCCCTACCCAGGCGTCTGACTCGTTAGAACCATTGAATCCCTCATTTTTCTCCTTTTTTCCCGCTCAACTTATCAATCCATCACACTCGCTTCCTTCAGACAAATTCATCATTGATCTTCCAGGATGTCCACTGAGCATGCAAATCACCTAGACATAAAATCGATTCTTTCCAATCCAACCGTCAATAAGGATGCACATACATGTTTATAAATAAGAACCTTCGACCTCCTTCTCTTCTTTGGTAACTATTCCGAGTCTTAGATCCTCACTTCTTCATCTAGGGAGTACACTAGTGACAAGAGGAGCTTCCCAGCGGTTTGGAGCAGCTCTAGGAGGACGGAGGTGCACCACGGTGGCCGTCTGACCACCTGCTCGTTGAGTTCCCTCTCAGGTATAAAAGATGCCTTTTCCTTGCCTTTTAAGTATTATTTAGTCATAGGTTTTTTATTGTCGTTCTTAGTTTAGGTCTGTATTAAGCGCATTAGTATAAAATTACATCTCGTAGTTCACCGGTGTTGAGCTCCGACGAATTCCTCCATATGTCTTCTGCGGTTATCCTCCGCTCTGATCACCTCCCCTCGGTTCCCCTTCCACTGCTCTTTGCTTCACCCTCTCTCATTCACCCAGATCCATCGTGGATCTGGAGATCAGATCTCCTCCACCGCAGCTCCACCGGAGATCTCTGCCCGCACCACCTCGCTTCCACTCCACTCCCCAATGCCCCCAGTCCCCTTGGTCATCTTCGTTAAATCTTCCTGCAGGTAGTGGTGGGCTAAAGGATGCTGCTTGAGTCGATTTCATGCGCAAAGAAGGCACCTAGAGCCCTTGATTTCCTCGACCATGTTTTGCTTCGCCAGGGCTCCAACGTACTTCTTGAGGACCCCATTGAGTACGGAGGAGCCCAAGATCCGTTTTACCCTTGCACCAAGATGTCCAGATGACTGGAGGAGCCTAGGAGGGTAGATCGAAGCTCACCGACCGCGAGTTCCTCCTCTGTTCTTCCCGATCCCCTCAGGGTCGTTCGATCACGCCACCGCTCCAAATCAAGCAGCATTTGTCCCATGCGCTTCGTTGAACACCATCAGATCAAGCTTGGGATTTAATCCCAAGTGTTCATCACTGAATCCTCATCTATCATCCAGATGATGACACCTGTTAAGTGAAGTAGCATAACCGTCCGATGGCGTGCATAAAAAGGGATAAATTGCCAAATCTATCCCCTGTCTTTTCATTTTTTTTCTATTGAGTCTTGTAAATAAACAGTAACATGTAAATAAAATAGAAAAATTGAATGTAGGACCCTGTACTTCTCATATTTGCTTTTAGGTCCATTCCAAGTCACCTCACGTGTCGTCCCACGCGAGGTGGCCATTTTGCGAGTATGTCCCTAGAAAAGATTGTATTTATTTTTAGTCCAGAAAAATTCAAAGCATGTTTTATAATTTTGGAAAAATTCTCAAAGGCCCCTAGAGTTTATTTTATTCACATATATGCCCCCTATCAGTAATTGTATTTTTGTGTGTTTGATGCATTTATTTAAAATCATGAAAAAAATAGATGTAAATTTTTGATTTCTTGTAGTTTCACACCATGATTTTTATTCATAATTTTAAACCTTTTTTATATTTATTAAAAATCATTTAGAGCACATTTTTGTACTATCTAGCCTATAAAATACTAAAAAATATATAAAAACATCTTCAAAAAGCACAAAAATTTATAGGATTTTTACTCGGCAGACCCTATAAACTTTTTAAATTACCTCTATAACCTTTTGCACAACGTAATTACCCCATCGACCTTGTAAATGACTCCAAGAGCCCTCACAGGCTTTAAACAGATTAACCGGAGGGTTCATGGGGTAAGAGTTGGCACGTTTACGGAGTCGAAGGGGGAATTAGGTTGTTTCAAAGGTCATGGAGGTAATTGGCAAAGTTTATAGGGTCTGATGGGTAAAAATCCCAAAATTTATATGTTGTTTATTTTATGCTATCTTAGCTACAGACCAAAAATCACTAAAATGGAAAAAGAAAAGGTTTAAAATTGAAAAACCCCCAAAAACATTGATAAAAAATATATAAAACTTCCAAAAATTCTAAAAATATGTTTTTCTATCTTATAATTTTCTTTATACAATTATCTACTTATTAAAATTGATTTGGATAATTTTAGGATGAATTTGATATTTTTAATTTCCATTTCAATGTCGGCTATTTATTAAATCCCTATTTTTGGGTATTTTTGACTTTACAAGTATACAAAAATTAGCAAAATTCACAAAAAACATAAAAACGGAAAAAATATTTTAGACCCAAAAATCTATATTTTTGCAATTTTTGAATATTGTTAGTTATATTTATACCTATATTACCCATTATATATTATATTACATTCTAAATTACTAATTATATAAAGAAATAAAAAATATAAAATCCAAATATATATAATATAAAATTAAAATTAAAATTAAAAACAAAGTACAAAAACAAAAAAAAACAAAAAAAATTATTAAAAACCCACAAATATATGTATGTATTTATGTATGTATATACTTGGTAAATGGCGTGTGTACATAGTGCTCATTGGTTGAAAATAACTATAGGCTACCATAGTTGCTCTCTGTGGTTCGATCTCTACATACTTCCTTGATATACATCTAGTCGTAGAGAATAATAAATTTTAATCCACTTATTGATATTAATTGCTTGATTTATATTCGTGGGTTGATTGCTGATTAAGCGAGGTTTATGGAGTGGTCAATACCCTGACTACGGTTTCGCCTTGTGAAACTGTACGATCATCTGCAAAACTCTCTCATCAAATGATGTCATTGCTAGGGAGAAATGAGTGTAGCCTATTTTTTTTCATTTATTTTGTGTAGCCTTTATTACGTATTCATTGATTTATTGATGTAAATAATAATTGATTTATTTTGCACATAGCCATTCAATTATTCTTTGTATATTGCTCATTTTGATTTCATTTGATTATTTGTGCTAATATACATTTCTTTGTCACTTTGTTTCGAGGGCCTGCTGCGAGAGTGGCTTCTTAGGAGGCCGATGCAGCCAAGCTTGGTGGAGGTTGGTCTTCACCCTTTAACCAGTTGGAGAGGCCGCAAAGGAAGCAAAAAGTGGAAATTAGCGTAGAAGTAGCTTAGTTTATTGGTGAGAAAGAGACACTTAGTAATTTGTAATAATTAAGACTTGGACTCTAATCTCCACAATGAGGTCAAATGCTTGGGTGTTTGTTCACCTGAGTGCCTCGTTGCAGTTTTTCGCATTTTTTCGCATTCTTTTATTTTATTTCACGATGTTTTGAGTTTTCTGCCTTCTTTTCATTTCTTTTATGTGCATGAGCCCTTAGCTTATATGTTGCTTACATCGATAATTAGGTCCAAACCCTAATAAGAATGCATGTTCCTATAATCTCTTACGTTTGGATATAGTCAAATTAATAGTTGTTAGTTATTTGTATTTGAGACCGAGTGTCGAGAGAGGTCTTATACAACGCTCGCAGGACCCGTTGTGGCAGGCATCGATCGGCATCGAAGACTGGACCTTGGTCTCATTTTTGAATAACTAACAATTGGTTCTTCATGATTAATAGTAGGTATTGTTTAGGGTGATTTTGTTGATTGCACACTTCCTTGTAGTTAGACTTAAAAATTCTATTTTTCATACCACGTGGAGAGAGCTGGGAAGCACTGTATGTCCTCTAACTCAGCATGCATCCTTAGATCCAATGCTGAGATTTCCATCATTGAATCGACTTGCACGACTTTTTTGCTTTCTCCCTCTTATTTTGAGCACATAGGACTTTAATGAAAATCTACAAAAATGTTAGGCGCTTGTATGCAAAAATATCTAAAAAAAGTGAAAATCCAATAAATTAAAACAAGGGGACTGCTAAATAAACTTTGACCTTAATTAAAACTCGTAATGGAATTTTATTGTCTCAGGTTCGTAAAGCCCTCATTGTTTTCAGGTACATTAGGAGGGGACCAAAACCCCTCCCATCAGCAAGGCAAGATCCGCTAAGGATTAGAGCCAAAAGCCCAGTCTGTAACTGCCTTGTGTATAACATGGATTTTCGAAGTAATGGCGCTTCTATCGTATGTAGCCAAGTAAGGCCTTGTCAGCAATGGTGTTCTTGCCTTGTGTGGAACATTGACATGGTCTAAAGTACTCAGCTTAGGACACACCTTTGCGGGTGTGTTTGTCTAATCGGTTTGCATCTGAGTAGGTTGCTAACAGGTGATTCCGTTGCGAGCGAGGATCGAAGTAGTGGTTTTGCCTATAGGCTTCCTCTCTCTATTTTTTGGCTGAGTAGGGATCCAGGAAGGGTTACAAGGACCTCAAAAAAGTGCAGACTACAGGTTACAAAGAAGGAGGACAAGTACGGGATACTTTTCTGGCAGTACTCTCTCCTATAGGGTTAGCATGCTAAGGACTTGTTACAAGATATGCCTGAAATAACAACTCTAAAACTAAAAAATAATAAATAGCCGAACCTTTACGGCTTCACATGGCGTAAGTTGGTGAACCCAATTTTGTATTGCATTTTTATGGATCTAGATTAAGGTTCAAAGATCAACTACCGCGCATCTACGCAACTTTTATCATGTGTGTATTCCTTTTGACCCCCGCTCAGTTTGAGCCTTTCTACTACTTTACACTCCATTTTATTCCTCGTTAACCAGTGTATCTTTCCTCCAACATTGATCTCCTTTTTTTCTTCACAATGGCGATCTATAGATGGTCCAATCGGGACTCCGTCGACACCTACATCAATTCCATAAACTCGACATCGTCAATAATTTGAGGCAATTCCCGAGAAACCTGTCCGAACTTTGCGGGCCGATCTCCAGACTCCTCATCTTCTTCACTTTGCCCACCCAATAAATCGAGATCATTTTTGAACCACCTTCACCATTGTGAATGAGAGTCGATTTTAGTCTACATATTTATCATTAACAACACTCTAGGATTGATCCAAATCCCAGATTCATCTTGGCAGTTGGGAATCAATTTCAAGTGGTGTGATAGAAACTTTTTCATTTCAGATAGAAGCCAACCCCGGTCCTGGATCTGAACACCGACATTATTTCATCAGACTCAGACCCGGAGATGGTTCCCCAAGGAAAGGGCAAGGGACAACAACCACCTCCTCAACCTGAGCAGTGTTAGATGCCAGATCAAAATCAGGTTAATGCTCAGTTGCTAGCCTCCATCCAGGCCATCCAGCAGCAACTAACAGAGCAGACCCTTGCACAGACTGCTTTCCAGAACATGTTGAATGATGTAATGAATAGAAAAGTAGGAGGAGACAGACCAGTAGGAGGAAGAAGGGATGGACCCCATGATAATCCTGACAAGGAAGAGCCGGACTAAGGGAGGTAGAAACCAATGTTGAAAGAGACATACAACTCTGGAGACAGCCAGATGATCGAGTGGATCCTCATTCCACTGGTGCATGCTCATTTAGAGCTCAAGCCTCAGTTCCTGGCCCTTCTACCTACATTTCATGGGAACACGAGCAAGGAAACCTTACATTCACCTGCAACAGTTCTCACGCATATGTCGTACTACCCACTACCCAAATGTTCCCTTGGACATAGTGAAGATGATGATGTTCCCTTCAGTTTATAAGACAAGGCCCTATATTGGTTCAATCATTTAGGAAAGGTTGTGATGACATGGGAGGAATTGAAATCCGCCTTTCTGCACAAATTTTATCCTCTCGGTCAGCTCAACCAGATGTGAGCCAGAATTAGTAACTTCTCCCAGGGTGCCCATGAGACCAACCAAGAAGCCTGGGAGCGGTTCATAGACCTGCAGGAGAAGTGCCCCCATCATGAGATACCGAGGACCAGTCTGGTCCAACACTTTTTCAGGGGAATGAATGTAGAGAGCCAAAGGTTCGTCGACACAACCTGAGGGGGATCACATTTCAACAAGGATGAAGATGTAGTTTGGCAGGTTTTCGAAGAAATGGCCGAAGGAGAGGCTGCCCCTTATTCATCTGGTGCATACTAGAAACATCCCCAGATCCTCTAGAAGAAATTACACATGGCAGCATCTCATGAGGCAAAGAGAGATGAGAGATCCAATCTCAGCATCATCGGAGGCCATCTCTCAAAGGTTGATATTATTGAGAAGCGATCATAGGATCTCGCGAAGCTCGCTGTGATCGAAAAGAGGATGCAACATTAGACAAGCTGGACCAGATCACTAAGCAGTTGGAGCTGCTAGTGAGTACCATTAGTTTTGTCCAATTGGCAACACCATAGATAGAGACTCATACTGAGAAGAAGGATGAGCCAGCACCGTAGCAATAACCTCAGTCGAGTCAACAACCACCAGTAGTCCAGCACGTATACTAGGTGTTGGCACCCAATCAGAGCCTGCTGCAGCAGCATATGGCGGTTTACTAGCCAGACTTCCTTCCACCTTTCGAACCAGCCTTCCCACCACCACCCTTGATTCAAGGAGTCAACGGTGTATGGAGCAATGATGCATAGCTATCCCGTCCTGTCGGACACCCATAGGGCTAACCACAAGCTAACAGAGCTTACTGCCAACCCCGGGGTGGTCTGTATCAGCAGTCCTCTCAACCTCCACCTCAATATCACCAGTCTCCATAGTACAATAACCAATGGAGGCAGAACTAGCAGTATGCACATCAGCAATATCGCCACTCACAGTCGTATCACCAATACATGGTTGTAACACATCAACGGTACCCTCCTCCCTCATAACAGCAATATCAACTTCCACCACCTCCTCAATACCACCAGCAGTCGTAGCCTTAGCCCCCAAACAATCGGCCACTGCATGGTCTGCACGCTGAACCTTCAGAGGCTAGTACTATGAACCCTACCCTTTAGCTTATCCCAACTTGTCAAAAGCCTAGTAGATATGACGAAAAAGCTCGACGACTTGACCACCACCAAAACGTCCATTCCAGCACAGGTAGAAGCGAATCCCAATAGCTTCAAAAGAAAAGAGCAGGTAGAATGTGATGTCCACTCTGTACCCATCGAGTCAGATGGTTGTAATATTACTTTATCTAATGTTGTCACTCTCAGGAGCGGTAGTACATTACTTCCATATACCGCAAGTCATGGGGAAAATAAAGCTTTGATAGGTGAATCTTCATCTTCTTCATCAATCGTGCTAGCTACAGGAATGGGTGAGGAAGAAGAACAAGGAGGAACCATGATAGTTGCCCTTCACCTCCACCACCATCAGCAAAAACACCAAAAAAATAAGAAAAACCAAAAAGACCAAAAAGATGTTCGCAGCTAAGTGAAGTCGAGCCAGCCATGGAGAAGCCACTAGCCGCAACTGATCATATGCCAATCAATGAAATAGAGGACCCACTTTTTGCTTGTCCGCTAGTACCAGCATCGTTGTCTCCAACGTGTACTCCTTTTTGTGATCCGAATGTACAGAATATTGTAGACAAGGATTTTGTTGTAAATAAGAACTCTATTTCTAATTTCAGTATTGTAAATATTCCTTTTCCTGAAGCAATAGAAAATTCCAAAACAATTCAAAAAGAAAAAGTACATTATCTGATCTTGGAGTTGTGGATATCATTAATAATTTGACTATTGAGATTCCTTTGATTAATGCTACAGAATACATACCCATTGTAAAGAAAGGTCTGAAGGAGGCATATACAAACAAGCATCGGCTAGCATGTAACAATAGATGTTGACAGGTTGACAAACATGTTCTCACCATGGCCACAGTTACAGCCATCAGTAATCTCCCATAAAGGAACAAGATAAAGGACCACCTTTGATTAGTTGCGAGATTTTTGATCAAGTCTTCGAGCGAGCCTTGCTTGACAGTGGTTCTTCCATTAACCTCATGCCCTTTTCATTATTGCAATAATTTGGGCTAGGTTCTTTCAAGCAAACACGGATGATCCTTCAGTTCGTTGACAGATCAATTAAGAGACCTCGTGGTCTTTTTGAAGATGTTGTGGTAAAGGTGTGGGACATGCAGTTTCCAGTTGACTTTATAGTCCTTGATATGGAATCCCCCGCACCCTTACTCCATACCCCTATTATCCTATGCCGACCATTCCTGCTCACTTCAGAGGTCGTGGTTGATTATGGGTCTGGAAAGATCACTTTTAGCTTAAATAACAACAGAGTTACCATAGACATGATAACCGGGCCTAAATTCGTAACTGATAGAAGTCATGCAACACCGCATGAAGTAGATTGTGACTTCATTGTCGAGATCAGAGATACACCACTCTCCTTGAATGACCTATGGACACAGGAAATCCTCTCTCTTGAGGATGACCTGGAAAGCACCGTTGATGCAAGCTCTGATGACATTTAGGAGATAGAATCTAATTTGTTGATTCATCTCATCGATTCAGATGAATCACTCCAGCTCGAACACAGAGTTCATTTCAAATATATCTGGCACATTATCAGAAGACTAGCTGGACACTGAGGTCTGCACTACCTCCAGAGTTTAGGCAGATCATCCTCCAACCAGCATCGTTTTAGATGTGACTAAGAAGCTGGCCAGATCAGAACCGGGACTAAAGACACTTCCACCAGGCATGAAGTATGCTTTCCTTGTGGGTGCAGAAAAATGTATCCGGCCATCATCATCAGCAGGTTGAACATGGAGTAATAATCTCGACTACTCGAGGTTCTATTAAAAAACCGCAAGGCACTTGGTTGGCACGTTTCTGATCCCCACAGGATAAATCATGCTTTATGCTCACACCACATCTACCTGGAAGAAGATGCCAAGCCATCCCATGAATTCAGAGGAGACTGAACCCAAATCTGAGGGGCATCGTTATGAAAGAAATCACGAAGTGGTGTGACGCATGCTTCATTTATCCCATCTCTGACTCCAAATGGGTAAGCCCACTGCATGTTGTTCTTAAGAAATCAGGGCTCACTATGGTTACAAACGACAAAGGAGAGGAGATATCTACTCGAGTGGCAACATCCTGGTGTGTAATGTTAACTACTACCACCTCAATGCAACAACCAAGAAGGATCATTTCCCCTTACCATTCATTGATCAAGTTCTGGAATGACTGGTTGGCAAGGAGTTCTTCTGCTTTTTGGATGGGTACTACAGGTACAACAAGTGGCAATCACCCCTGAATCTTAAGAGAAAACAACCTTCACTTGCCCATTCGGCACTTATGCTTTCAGGAGAGTGCCCTTTGGACTGTGCAATGCACTAGCAACATTCCAGAGGTGCATGCTTGCAGTGTTCGCCAAGATGGTAGGTAGTTTTCTCAAGGTGTTTATGAACGACTTCTCCGTCTATGGTGACATCTTCGATTCTTATCTTCAGCACCTGGATAGAGTACTTCAGAAATGCCATGAAGTCAATCTGGTATTATCTTGGAAAAGAGCCACTTCATGGTCACCGAGGGGATTGTGCTGAGTCATGTCGTTTCCAAACGTGGCATGGAAGTCGATCCGACAAAGGTGGATGTGATTGCCAATCTCGAGCCACCTCAGACAGTCAAGAATGTGAGGTCAGTTCTGGAACATTTGGGATTCTACAGAAGATTTATCCATGATTTCAGCTGCATCACTGATGAGCGTGAAATCCACCTCTTTAAAAATAAGGAATTGTAGTATAGGAGGCGGATTTCGGTCGCCAAAATACCACAATCTTTGAATGTCGTGGACTATTTATACTTGGCAAGTGTACCAAGGTCGAACACAGGGACACATCTGCCTAATTAAGCTATTGAATTTTGATTCATGATGCTCAATGTGATTTAATCTCAATTTCAGGTCCACATGCAATTTATGCTATTTACAAGCGATGCTATGCTTGTATGCATTTTTTTATTTTGTTTTTATGCAAGTTAAAGAGATGCATGAGCAAATATGCAGGAGAAATGATGCACAGATTAAACATTACAATTATACCCTAAAAATGATGAGCAACACAATATAAAATGAAGTCAGTGTCAATTTAGTCATAATAATAATGTGGTCATCCAATCAAAGCAAAACAAGGAGAGCAGGGTCTCAATTTCCACATAAAAATTCACTTTAATTAAAACAGGAGTAAATGAGACAAATAAGTATGCTAAAATGTAGAGGACAAAACAAGGATCAAAACGACACTAAAATCATGCAATTTGGACCTACGATGCTCAAGTTATGCTAAAAACAGTGCAAGGGCATAATTGTAATAAAAATGCAATAAAATAAAGGGATAAATATTACATTTAGGTCCCTGGAGGGACCTAAATGCAAATAGCAAAAACTGCCTGGGCCCAGTTGCAATTTGTCCATTTGCGTGCAGGGGTGTATTTGTAATTTCAGAAAACTTTGAGGGTCTCCCTGTAAATTACCAAGGCACGCACGTGAGGCACGTGCCTGGGGACCAAAATGCAAATATATATTCTTCCGGGATCTTCTCTATAATTTACCCATGCCCCACGTGCCTCACACGTGAGGCGCCTAGGCTCGGGCGCCACCTCAGGTTCGGGACACGTGGCAACTGTCTGTGGTTCGTCTTGAGGCTCGGATGACCCGAGCCTATAGGTCGGGGAAGAGGCTTGGGTCAACCACGTGGCATCATCTGGACCGCCCGATGAGGAGGATCGGACGGTGCTTGTACTGTCATCCTCCTCTGCGAGTCACCGGAAGAGGCGGGGCTCCGATGACACGCTAAGAGGTCCACCGAGCCTCGCGAGGCCACCTGAAGATCGACGGAGATGGCCGAGGTCCTCGCGAGGAAGCTGGTGGCGAGGCGGTGCTCCGATAGCGTAAAAATGAGCAGATCGATGAAGGGCTGCCGGTGGCAGAGCTGTCGATTGGAGTTGGTTGCCTCGCTCCGGCCATTGAGTACCTGCAAGGTTAGATTATAGCCGAATCCTTGGGCGAGTGCGTGCGAGTGAGGGGAGGTGAGTGAGCGGCCGTGAAGCGACGGGAGGCGATGGCCGGAGGGCTCTTCACCGGCGGAGCAGGTGAAGAGGGGGTCGGTACGGAGGGGGGTTCTGGAGAAAGGGAAGGGGGTCGGCGAGGGTCAGTGTGGTTAGGCGAAGCGAGTAGGTGGATCAGATGAGGTTGGAGATGACCTGAGGAAGCGGGAAAATTCGGAGAAATTACAAGAAAAAGTCTCCTCGCAGGAGCAAGGAGTTGGCGGAGGGGAAGGCTTGGGTTGAGCACCCAGGGGGCACTCCGGTCGTCGCCCAGCTGGTCAGCCCCTTTCCAGCGAGCTCTGCGGTGGCGGAGCCACCAGAACATGGCGGGAAACACCGTGGGTCAACACCAGACCAACACCATCGTTGCCTTAACAATTCCGCCCCTCCGCTGTCACCGGAGGGGCGAAGGAAGCTAGGTGGGGCCCCAAAAATGGTGGACGAGGCTATACGGTGGCGGGGCAAGGGCTTTATAGGCGGAGGAGAAGATCGGTTATGGTGGTGGGCGAACGTTTTTGCATGGGAGGTTTGATGGAAGGGAGTAATGGTGGGAAGGAATGGAGGTTACGCGAAGGAGACGGAGGGAAGGGCTACGAGGGAGAGGTGTTATGAGAAGGAGAGGTGGTCGGATGCGTGTGCTAAAAAAGGAAGGGGGTGGTCGGTTGGCGAGCCGTTACGCCTGGGCTGGATGAAGACGATGATCGAGGGTCGTTGGATCTAATGATCCAACGGCTGCGGTTGGAGTGCTTCTGTGGGGCCACGATAAGATCCTCAGGATCTGATCGTGTGGCTAGGAGAGAGGCGGGTGTGAGTGGTTAGGATTTATCAACGGGGTTGATCTAACGATGAGGGTTTAAAGGAGGTCGTGGCACGTTGAAGGGCGTTAGATGATGGGTGGATCGGATGGCTGCGATGAAGGGATGGCGTGGCGAGAGCTCGATCGTGGGATAGGAAGAAGATCGGACGGCCAACGTGAAGGCGGGAAGAGGCGACCGAGATCTGATCTTGGGAGATGGATCCAAGGGCTGGAAAGTGAGGCGGTGATGGAGGGCTTGGATGCAGTCGGGAAGAGAAGATCCAACGACCCAAATGGGCGCCGGGTGGCGTGAAGGAGAGCGGGCTACGTGGGCGGCCCAGAGGATGCCACGTGGCCCGATGAGAAAATTCAGAAATTAATTATAAAGAAAATTAAAAAAGAAATAGTAAGAGGCTGAATCTGAAAAAAGTCAAAACATGAAAGTTGCTCGTCTCGATGAGATCTACAATTTCATGTTGGTCAAAAAGCCAAAAGAGGTCATTTGTACAAAAGCTATTTTTTGGGGGTATTTTTTAGGGGATAAAAACACCCAGTATGTAGTTTTGAGATTTTTTTTTGTATTTTTTTATCATTTTAAGGGTCAGTGGATTATAGACAATTAGTCTACCTAATTTTTAGGGGTTTTTGAGTGACAAAATAATTACAAGAAAAATAGAGGAAATTAAATACAATAATTAAATGGTAAATTATGCACAATATAATACATGATAAAAACAAAGAATTAGAGGGTATTTTTATTGGCTTGTTTGAGCAGGGATTTTAATAAGAGGCTTTTAGCATGATGAATACGAGATTCATCATACCCCTATACTTAAACCATGCTGGTCCTCGAGCATCTAAAGAATGAAGGAGTCGGATTAATTCCTGACAGTGCGCGTGAAATTTTCAAGGCTTGCTCTTTCAAAGACTCTTGACCTAGGTGATCCTAAAATTCCAGGTTTATCCAAGCCTTAGTCAGAAGGAATCCAACTTCTCTGATGATCAGACTCTCTTTTTGTACATATAATATAAGAGTATGACATTTAGTGTACTGCATTTCATGAAAGCCGAGTCGATGCATCACTCAAAGTTCAGTCCCAAAGATTCTCCTCTAGACCTAATCCTCAATACTAGGGAATAAGTCTGTTCTTGCTTAAGTCAACCGTCTCTATAGTTTGTCAGACTTGAAAGTGTAGGTGGATGGCCAGATGATGGAGTGACATGGGATTGTGTCTATTTTTCTCACCCTCACATTGGAACAAGGGGCCTCTCGTGTGCCTTTACTCAACACATGTAAATTATTATTTTGTTGATCAATGTGTCCGTCAAGAGAGTTGGAGTCGTCTGCACTTGTTTTTCTGGGAGTACACCGGGGTGTGTCTTTTCTGAGTATCTAAGATACCTTCGACACCCAGACTTGTATCGCTTACGATGCAGAGCCCTTTTATGGTGTCAGCCCGACTCCTTGATCCTAATTAGCGCTTGGTCCAAGTGGACACTTTGAAAATGTTTGGGAGCGCTTGACATTGGTGGAAGCTCATCTGGAATTTGACTTTGGATTTGGAGCTTTTCTTTGACATTTCATTTCTTTTGTTGGCTAGCTCCACTGCTTTTACCAAGAGATTGGCGCACACTGATCAACAAGTTCCTTTAAATTTCATCACACTCTAGCACATAGGTAAATATCAAAGAGATAGCATATGAATCTTGTTCACATACTGGCTAGGGTTTTGCTGACACTCAGGTTTTCTGAACCCTTCATTAACTTTATCCCATCCTTGAATATCATTAGATCGGGTCTAAACTCAAATCTTTGGTCCTAGTTCCTCAAGTGATATCTCAACTCAGCTCATCAATCATGCAGTTGTGGAAGTGACTGTGCTGATCATAATTTCTTGAAGGTAGAGATGAAGAGTGCAATATAGCACTCAAATCTTTCAAACCAGAGGAGTGTGTATATTTAAGTCATGAAAACCCTAATGACTATGGCATGTTAATTCAGACTCTCAAGATCCCAGAGATCCAGTGTCCTCAAAATCCTCAAGCCTTGCGTGAGTGTGAATGTGTCAGGAATACACCAACTCCATGGGTTAGTGAATTTTTGTGTGATTTTTGGCTTTTGCAAATTTTTAAGGGTTTTAGTTTAAAAAAAATTTAATTCCTCGGAGAGGCAGTGACTGGCCCAGGCTCAAATAAAAGTATACACTTTCAGCCAGTATGGGTGTAAGTACGGGCCGAGGCCCGTGTTACTTGAGGACGGGGACGTATGCGATGTCCTCTAAACCACCCACTCTGCTAAGGGAGACCGAGGTTCCCTCGCTGAAAATGCCTACTAAACCTAGTAGTCAGAGTCAACCTCACAAGAAAGATTTTTAAATTTTTTTTAATACAGGAATATTTACAAAAATTAATCCCTCAATTTTTAATTTTTACAGGGTTTTACTCAGTTCCCAAGGTTACCAAAAACCTAGCCCGAAAAAATAAAATTTTAAAAAGTTAAAAACGCGAGCTAAGGCTAAAGTAATATACAATAATATACGGTATACCCCCCTATACTTAAAATTTGCTATGTCCTCATAGCACAAGTGCCATGAAGCCAAGGCTCGGTTGAAGTACAGGGTGATATAGCGGAAGTGAGGAGGAGGGTCCCCCTATACTTAGGCCATGATCGGCCTAAGCACAAGAAGACAGAACGAGGGAGGGATGAATAGGTAGGTCCCCCCTATACTTAGGCTACAAATAGCCGAAGTAAGGTTTGTGTTAGGGGGGATGTCTATGGTACAAGGGTGAGGGGGAGGGGGTTCGTGAAGAATAGATACACACACACAGAGAGAGAGAGAGAGAGAGAGAATGAAAAATACAGGGGGAGGGTGGGGGTGAGTATGTGCATGCGCAGTGTAGGTGTGGGGGGGGGATTTTTTTTGAGTACAATATGCAAGACTGAAAATAAATATGCAGATGCAATTTTTTTTTCTCTTTTTTTCTTTTTTTCTCTTTTTTTTACAACATGCAATGCAATGTGACAGATAAAAATCCTAGAATTTCTTCACGGCTTCTTTTGCGGCCTCTTCAGCGGAAGCTCCCGACTTCGTGCCTCCATGACGATCAGGTGTCCCCGATTTCCATGGGCCCTGCCACAAACGAGAAAAGTTAGAAACTCAGAGAAATTAAATGAGCAAATAATATGCAAAGAAATAATGCATGAAATGAGGACCTAAAATTTTTTGAAATAATTAAAAAAAATCAAAATTCAAAAATTAAGCAAAGTTGTATCCCCGGCAACGGCGCTATTTGATGAGCGCGAAATCCAGCTCTTTAAAAATAAGGAATTGTAGTATAGGAGGCTGATTTCTGTCGTCAAAATACCACAATCTTTGAATGTCGTGGACTATTTATACTTGGCAAGTGTACCAAGGTCAAACACAGGGACACAATTGCCAAATTAAGCTATTGAATTTTGATTCATGATGCTCAATGTGATTTAATCTCAATTTCAGGTCCACATGCAATTTATTCTATTTACAAGCGATGCTATGCTTGTATGCATTTTTTTATTTTGTTTTTATGCAAGTTAAAGAGATGCATGAGCAACTATGCAGGAGAAATGATGCACAGATTAAACACTACAATTATACCCTAAAAATGATGAGCAACACAATATAAAATGAAGTCAGTGTCAATTTAATCACAATAATAAAGTGGTCATCCAATCAAAGCAAAACAAGGAGAGCAGGGTCTCAATTTCCACATAAAAATTCACTTTAATTAAAATAGGAGTAAATGAGACAAATAAGTATGCTAAAAGGTAGAGGACAAAACAAGGATCAAAACGACACTAAAATCATGCAATTTGGACCTACGATGCTCAAGTTATGCTAAAAACAGTGCAAGGGCATAATTGTAATAAAAATGCAATAAAATAAAAGGATAAATATTGCATTTAGGTCCCTGGAGGGACCTAAATGCAAATAGCAAAAACCGTCTAGGCCCAGTTGCAATTTATCCATTTGCGCATAGGGGCGTATTTGTAATTTCAGAAAACTTCGAGGGCCTCCCTGTAAATTACCCAGGCACGCACGAGAGGCATGTGCCTGGGGACCAAAATGCAAATATATATTCTTCCGGGGTCTTCTCTGTAATTTACCCAGGCCCCACGTGCCTCGCACGTGAGGCGCCTAGGCTCGGGCGCCACCTCAGGTTCGGGACACGTGGCAGCTGTCTGTGGTTCGTCTTGAGGCTCGGATGACCCGAGCCTATAGGTCGGGGAAGAGGCTCGGGTCGACCATGTTGCATCATCTGGACCGCCCGATCAGGAGGATCGGACGGTGCCTGTACTGTCATCCTCCTCCGCGAGTCACCGGAAGAGGCGGGGCTCCGGTGACACGCTAAGAGCTCCGCCGAGCCTCGCGAGGCCACCTGAAGATCGACGGAGATGGCCGAGGTCCTCGCGAGGAAGCTGGTGGCGAGGCGGTGCTCCGGTAGCGTAAAGATGAGCAGATCGATGAAGGGCTGTCGGTGGCGGAGCTGTCGATCGGAGCTGGTTGCCTCGCTCCGGCCATTGAGTACCTACAAGGTTAGATTATAGCCGAAGCCTTGGGCGAGTGCGTGCGAGTGAGGGGAGGTGAGTGAGCGGCCGTGAAGCGACGGGAGGCGATGGCCGGAGGGCTCTTCACCGGCGGAGCAGGTGAAGAGGGGGTCGGTACGGAGGGGGGTTCTGGAGTAAGGGAAGGGGGTCGACGAGGGTCAGCGTGGTTGGGCGAAGCGAGTAGGTGGATCAGATGAGGTTGGAGATGACCTGAGGAAGCAGGAAAATTCGAAGAAATTACAAGAAAAAGTCTCCTCGCTGGAGCAAGGAGTTGGCGGAGGGGAAGGCTTGGGTTGAGCACCCAGGGGGCACTCCGATCGTCGCCCAGCTGGTCAGCCCCTTTCCAGCGAGCTCTGCGGTGGCGGAGCCACCAGAACACGGCGAGAAACACCGTGGGTCAACACCAGACCAACACCATCGTCGCCTCAACAATTCCGCCCCTCCGCTGTCACCGGAGGGGCGGAGGAAGCTAGGTGGAGGTCCAAAAATGGTGGACGAGGCTATACGATAGCGGGGCAAGGGCTTTATAGGCAGAGGAGAAGATCGGTTATGGTGGTGGGCGAACGTTTTTGCATGGGAGGTTTGATGGAAGGGAGTAATGGTGGGAAGGAATGGAGGTTACACGAAGGAGACGGAGGGAAGGGCTACGAGGGAGAGGCGTTATGAGAAGGAGAGATGGTCGGATGCGTGTGCTAAAAAAGGAAGGGGGTGGTCGGTTGGTGAGCCGTTACGCCTGGGCTGGAGGAAGAAGATGATCGAGGGCCGTTGGATCTAACGATCCAACGACTGTGGTTGGAGTGCTTCTGTGGGGCCACGATAAGATCCTCAGGATCTGATCATGTGGCTAGGAGAGAGGTGGGTGTGAGTGGTTAGGATTTATCAACGGGGTTGATTTAACGGTGAGGGTTTAAACGAGGTCGTGGAATGTTGAAGGGCGTTAGATGATGGGTGGATCAGATGGTTGCGATGAAGGGATGATGTGGCGCGAGCTCGGCCGTGGGATAGGAAGAAGATCGGACGGCCAACGTGAAGGCGGGAAGAGGCGGTCGAGATCTGATCTTGGGAGATGGATCCGAGGGCTGGAAAGTGAGGCGGTGATGGAGGGATTGGATGCAGTCGGGAAGAGAAGATCCAACGACCCAGATGGGCGCCGGGTGGCGTGAAGGAGAGCGGGCCACATGGGCGGCCCAGAGGGTGCCACGTGGCCCGATGAGAAAATTCAGAAATTAATTATAAAGAAAATTAGAAAAGAAATAGTTAGAGGCTGAATCTGAAAAAAGTCAAAACATGAAAGTTGCTCGTCTCGATGAGATCTACACTTTCATGTTGGTCAAAAAGCCAAAAGAGGTCATTTGTACAAAAGCTATTTTTTGGGGGTATTTTTAAGGGGATAAAAACACCCAGTTTGTAGTTTTGAGATTTTTTTGTATTTTTTATATTTTTAAGGGTCAGTGGATTATAGACAATTAGTCTACCTAATTTTTAGGGGTTTTTGAGTGATAAAATAATTACAAAAAAAATTGAAGAAATTAAATACAATAATTTAATGGTAAATTATGCACAATATAATACATGATAAAAACAAAGAATTAGAGGGTATTTTTATTGGCTTGTTTAAGCAAGGATTTTAATAAGAGGCTTTTAGCATGATGAATACGAGATTCATCATACCCCTATACTTAAACCATGCTGGTCCTCGAGCATCTAAAGAATGAAGGAGTCGGATTAATTCCTGACAGTGCGCGTGAAATTTTCAAGGCTTGCTCTTTCAAAGACTCTTGACCTAGGTGATCCTAAAATTCCAGGTTTATCCAAGCCTTAGTCAGAAGGAATCCAACTTCTCTGATGATCAGGCTCTCTTTTTGTACATATAATATAAGAGTATGACATTTAGTGTACTGCATTTCATGAAAGCCGAGTCGATGCATCACTCAAAGTTTCAGTCCCAAAGATTCTCCTCTAGACCTAATCCTCAATACTAGGGAATAAGTCTGTTCTTGCTTCAGTCAACAGTCTCTATAGTTTGTCAGACTTGAAAGTGTAGATAGATGGCCAGATGATGGAGTGACATGGGATTGTGTCTATTTTTCTCACCCTCACATTGGAACAAGGGGCCTCTCGTGTGCCTTTACTCAACACATGTAAATTATTATTTTGTTGATCAATGTGTCCGTCAAGAGAGTTGGAGTCATCTGCACTTATTTTTCTGGGAGTACACCGGGGTGTGTCTTTTCTGAGTATCTAAGATACCTTCGACACCCAGACTTGTATCGCTTACGGTGCAGAGCCCTTTTATGGTGTCATCCCGACTCCTTGATCCTAATTAGCGCTTGGTACAAGTGGACACTTTGAAAATGTTTGGGAGCGCTTGCCATTGGTGGAAGCTCATTTGGAATTTGACTTTGGATTTAGAGCTTTTCTTTGACATTTCATTTCTTTTGTTGGCTAGCTCCACTGCTTTTACCAAGAGATTGGTGCACACTGATCAACAAGTTCCTTTAAATTTCATCACACCCTGGCACATAGGTAAATATCAAAGAGATAGCATATGAATCTTGTTCACATACTAGCTAGGGTTTTGCTGACACTCAGGTTTTTTGAAGCCTTCATTAACTTTATCCCATCCTCGAATATCATTAGATCGGGTCTAAACTCAAATCTTTGGTCCTAGTTCCTCAAGTGATATCTCAACTCAGCTCATCAATCATGCAGTTGTGGAAGTGAGTGTGTTGATCATATTTTCTTGAAGGTAGAGATGAAGAGTGCAATATAGCAATCAAATCTTTCAAACCAGAGGAGTGTGGATATTTAAGTCATGAATACCCTAATGACTATGGCATGTTAATTCAGACTCTCAAGATCCCAGAGATCCAGTGTCCTCAAAATCTTCAAGTCTTGTGTGAGTGTGAATGTGTCAGGAATACACCAACTCCATGGGTTAGTGAATTTTTGTGTGATTTTTGGCTTTTGCAAATTTTTAAGGGTTTTATTTAAAAAAAATTAATTCCTCGGAGAGGCAATGACTGGCCCAGGCTCAAATAAAAGTATACACTTTCAGCCAGTATGGGTGTAAGTACGGGCCGAGGCCCGTGTTACTTGAGGACGGGGCCGTATGCGATGTCCTCTAAACCACCCACTCTGCTAAGGGAGACCGAGGTTCCCTCACTGAAAATGCCTACTAAACCTAGTAGTCAGAGTCAACCTCACAAGAAAGATTTTTAATTTTTTTTAATACAGGAATATTTACAAAAATTCATCCTTTAATTTTTAATTTTTACAGGTTTTTACTCAGTTCCCAAGGTTACCAAAAACCTAGCCCGAAAAAATAAAATTTTAAAAAGTTAAAAACGCGAGCTAAGGATAATGTAATATACAATAATATACGGTTTACCCCCCTATACTTAAAATTTGCCATGTCCTCATAGCACAAGTGCCATGAAGCCAAGGCTCGATTCAAGTACAGGGTGATATAGCGGAACTGAGGAGGAGGGTCCCCCTATACTTAGGCCATGATCGGCCTAAGCACAAGAAGACAGAACAAGGGAGGGATGAATAGGCAGGTCCCCCCTATACTTAGGCTACAAATAGCCGAAGTAAGGTCTGTGTTAGGCGGGATGTCTATGGCATAAGGGTGAGGGGGAGGGGGTTCGTGAAGAATAGATACACACACACGGAGAGAGAGAGATAGAGAGAGAGAGAGAGAGAATGAAAAATACAGGGGGAGGGTGGGGGTGAGTATGTGCATGTGCAGTGTAGGTGTGTGTGGGGGGGGGGATTTTTTTTTAGTACCATATGCAAGACTGAAAATAAATATGCAGATGCAATGTTTTTTTTTCTCTTTTTTTTTCTTTTTTTCTCTTTTTTTACAGCATGCAATGCAATGTGACTGATAAAAATCCTAGAATTTCTTCACGGCTTCTTTTGCGGCCTCTTCAGCGGAAGCTCCCGACTTCGCGCCTCCATGACGATCAGGTGTCCCCGATTTTCATGGGCCCTGCCACAAACGAGAAAAGTTAGAAACTCAGAGAAATTAAATCAACAAATAATATGCAAAGAAATAATGCATGAAATGAGGGCCTAAAAATTTTTGAAATAATTTAAAAAATAAAAATTCAAAAATTAAGCAAAGTTGTATCCCCGGCAACGACGCCATTTGATGAGCGCGAAATCCACCTCTTTAAAAATAAGGAATTGTAGTATAGGAGGCGGATTTCGGTCATCAAAATACCACAATCTTTGAATGTCGTGGACTATTTATACTTGGCAAGTGTACCAAGGTCAAACAAAGGGACACAACTGCCTAATTAAGCTATTGAATTTTGATTCATGATGCTCAATGTGATTTAATCTCAATTTCAGGTCCACATGCAATTTATGCTATTTACAAGCGATGCTATGCTTGTATGCATTTTTTTATTTTGTTTTTATGCAAGTTAAAGAGATGCATGAGCAAATATACAGGAGAAATGATGCACAGATTAAACACTACAATTATACCCTAAAAATGATGAGCAACATAATATAAAATGAAGTCAGTGTCAATTTAATCACAATAATAATGTGGTCATCCAATCAAAGCAAAACAAGGAGAGCAGGGTCTCAATTTCCACATAAAAATTCACTTTAATTAAAATAGGAGTAAATGAGACAAATAAGTATGCTAAAATGTAGAGGACAAAATAAGGATCAAAACGACACTAAAATCATGCAATTTGGACCTACGATGCTCAAGTTATGCTAAAAACAGTGCAAGGGCATAATTGTAATAAAAATGCAATAAAATAAAGGGATAAATATTGCATTTAGGTCCCTGAAGGGACCTAAAAGCAAATAGAAAAAACCGCCTGGGCCCAGTTGCAATTTGTCCATTTGCGCACAGGGACGTATTTGTAATTTCAGAAAACTTCGAGGGCCTCCCTGTAAATTACCCAGGCACGCACGTGAGGCATGTGCCTGGGGACCAAAATGCAAATATATATTCTTCCGGGGTCTTCTCTGTAATTTACCCAGGCCCCACGTGCCTCGCACGTGAGGCGCCTAGGCTCGGGTGCCACCTCAGGTTCGGGACACGTGGCAGCTGTCTGTGGTATGTCTTGAGGCTCGGATGACCCGAGCCTATAGGTCGGGGAAGAGGCTCGGGTCGACCACGTGGCATCATCTGGACCGCCCGATCAGGAGGATCGGACGGTGCCTGTACTGTCATCCTCCTCCGCGAGTCACCGGAAGAGGCGGGGCTCCGGTGACACGCTAAGAGCTCCGCCGAGCCTCGCGAGGCCACCTGAAGATCGACGGAGATGGCCGAGGTCCTCGCGAGGAAGCTGGTGGCGAGGCGGTGCTCCGATAGCGTAAAGATGGGCATATCGATGAAGGGCTGCTGGTGGCGGAGCTGTCGGTCGGAGCTGGTTGCCTCACTCCGGCCATTGAGTGCCTGCAAGGTTAGATTATAGCCGAAGCCTTGGGCAAGTGCGTGCGAGTGAGGGGAGGTGAGTGAGCGGTCGTGAAGCGACGGGAGGCAATGGCCGGAGGGCTCTTCACCGGCGGAGCAGGTGAAGAGGGGGTCGGTACGGAGGGGGGTTCTGGAGTAAGGGAAGGGGGTCGACGAGGGTCAGCGTGGTTGGGCGAAGCGAGTAGGTGGATCAGATGAGGTTGGAGATGACCTGAGGAAGCGGGAAAATTCGAAGAAATTACAAGAAAAAGTCTCCTCGCCGGAGCAAGGAGTTGGCGGAGGGGAAGGCTTGGGTTGAGCTCCCAGGGGGAACTCCGGTCGTCGCCCAGCTGGTCAACCCCTTTCCAGCGAGCTCTGCGGTGGCGGAGCAACCAGAACACGGCGGGAAACACCGTGGGTCAACACCAGACCAACACCATCGTCGCCTCAACACTTCCGCCCCTCCGCTGTCACCGGAGGGGCGGAGGAAGCTAGGTGGAGGCCCAAAAATGGTGGACGAGGCTATACGGTGGCGGGGCAAGGGCTTTATAGGAGTAGGAGAAGATCGGTTATGGTGGTGGGCGAACGTTTTTGCATGGGAGGTTTGATGGAAGGGAGTGATGGTGGGAAGGAATGGGGTTACGCGAAGGAGACGGAGGGAAGGGCTACGAGGGAGAGGTGTTATGAGAAGGAGAGGTGGTCGGATGCGTGTGCTAGAAAAGGAAGGGGGTGGTCAGTTGGCGAGCCGTTAGGCCTGGGCTGGAGGAAGACGATGATCGAGGGCCGTTGGATCTAACGATCCAACGGCTGCGGTTGGAGTGCTTCTGTGGGGCAACGATAAGATCCTCAGGATCTGATCGAGTGGCTAGGAGAGAGGCGGGTGTGAGTGGTTAGGATTTATCAAAGGGGTTGATCTAACGGTGAGGGTTTAAAGGAGGTCGTGGCACGTTGAAGGGCGTTAGATGATGGGTGGATCGGATGGCTGCGATGAAGGGATGACGTGGCGCGAGCTCGGCCGTGGGATAGGAAGAAGATCGGACGGCCAACGTGAAGGCGGGAAGAGGCGGCCGAGATCTGATCTTGGGAGATGGATCCAAGGGCTGGAAAGTGAGGCGGTGATGGAGGGCTTGCATGCAGTCGGGAAGAGAAGATCCAACGACCCAGATGGGCACCGGGTGGCGTGAAGGAGAGCGGGCCACGTGGGCGGCCCAGAGGGTGCCACGTGGCCCGATGAGAAAATTCAGAAATTAATTATAAAGAAAATTAGAAAAGAAATAGTTAGAGGCCGAATCTGAAAAAAGTCAAAACATGAAAGTTGCTCGTCTCGATGAGATCTACAGCTTTCATGTTGGTCAAAAAGCCAAAAGAGGTCATTTGTACAAAAGCTATTTTTTGGGGGTATTTTTAAGGGGATAAAAACACCCAGTTTGTAGTTTTGAGATTTTTTTGTATTTTTTATCTTTTTAAGGGTCAGTGGATTATAGACAATTAGTCTACCTAATTTTTAGGGGTTTTTGAGTGATAAAATAATTACAAGAAAATAGAGGAAATTAAATACAATAATTAAATGGTAAATTATGCACAATATAATACATGATAAAAACAAAGAATTAGAGGGTATTTTTATTGGCTTGTTTAAGCAGGGATTTTAATAAGAGGCTTTTAGCATGATGAATACGAGATTCATCAATCACCCGAACTCTGACAGAATTATTATGCAATGAGACAGAATTCAATGTTGATCAGCAAGTTCTCCTTTCATTCAATCAGCTGAAGGAGCTAATCACTCAAGCTCCAGCCCTACAACCACTTGATTGGTCTCTTCCTTTTGAGATCATGACAAATGCATCAAATTTTGTAGTTGGGGTTGTTCTAGGATAGAGGAAAGACAAGGTGCCCTATGCCATTCATTGTGCCAGCAAAACATTAGACTAAGCTCAGAGAAATTACACTATAATAGAGAAAGAATTGCTGATTGTAGTATTCGCCCTTGAGAAGTTCAGATCCCATCCTCTCAGATAAAAAATCACGATCTACACTGACCACTCTACTATTCGATACCTACAGCAGAAGAAGGATGCCAAGCATCGACTGATCAGATGGATCCTTCTCCTCCAGGAGTTCGATTTGGAAATCAAGGACAAGCCTAGAGTTTAGAATGTGGTAGCAGGCCACCTCTCCAGAATAGAGCCGCAAGATCCTCCACTGAGTAGTACACCCATCACAGATACATTTCCTGATGAGTTAATTCTGACCGTGGATGCACTCCCTTTGCATGTTGATATTGTCAACTACCTCATCTCATGCATAGTTCCACATGAATGGACGAAGATTCAGAAGGACAAATTCTCGTCAACGATCCATTTCTACCAGTGGGAATATCCTCTCTTATTCAGGGAAGGAGCATATTGTTTTGGCGCAGGTGTATTCTCCAGGCGGAGCGACATAGTGTCCTCGAGCATTGTCACTCGCTCGAATTTGGTGAACACAACTCTGGAGATAAAATGACAGCGAAAGTATTGCAGTATATCCTCTAGCGGCCTACACTATTTAAGGATGCCACATGATTTTTCAAAGGTTGCACTGACTGTCAACGACTGAAAGGAACCCTTATAGCTAAAGATCCAATGCCCTTGAAGATCATTCAGATCGCAGATGTATTCGATGCGTAGGGCATCAACATCATGGGACCCTTCCCTAACAGTCAGGCATACGAGCACATCCTTCTTACCGTTGACTATGTGAGTCGTTGGGTTGAAGCTATCCCTGCTCGAACCGCAGACAACCGTACACTGTGCTGCTTTCTGAAAGAAAATATGATCTCGCGTTTTGGGATTCTGAAGATACTTATATCATACGAGGGTAGTCACTTCATAAACAGAGAGGTCAAGAAACTAATGAAGGAGTACGACATAGAGCACCGAGTTACATCTCCTTACCATCCTTAGACCAACGGTATGGCAGAATTATCTAATAGAGAAATCAAGACGATCCTTCAGAAGCTTGTCAAGCCGGACAGGAAAAATTGGTCCCAGCTTTTGGACTTAGTCCTCTGGGCATACCGAATCACTTACAAGTCTCTATTGGACATGTCTCCCTATCGCCATGTATATGGTAAGCCATGCCACCTGCTAGTGGAATTGATTCATAAATCATTATGGGCAGTTAATATTTGCAATTTAGACTCACAACAAGGTCGTCAGAAGAGAAAAGATGATCTGAATAGACTCCTAGAATGGATATGATACCACATTGATGTACAAGGAGAAGGTTAAACATTGGCGCGACCAGCACATCAGACTAAAGACCTTCATATTGGATAGAAAGTGTGGTTATTCGATGCAAAGTTGAAGATCTTTCTAGGGAAATTAAAAAGCAAATGGACATGACCATTGAAATTTCAAGAAGTATGTGACAATGGAAATATTGTGATATCAAAATTGTCTCCTGACGCACAACCATTTGTCATCAACGGTCAACTACTGAAGCCCTACCTCGCGCTTGACACTTTCTTGGTTGTTGTCGACTCTATCCAAGTATTGCACTATGAAGATACATCCACGGCGGTAGTAGCATTAAAAGATTTAGATAATGCCACTCAAAAACATTTCCTTTACGCTTTTATATTCTATTCTTTTCTTCTTTTTATTTTCAGTTTTCGTTACTCAAAAAAATGTGCATATCACTCCTTCTAGCCAGTCTTCTATACTCAAGACGTACTTTGTCCTAAGTATAGGAGGGTCATATATAATGTGTATATACTTTAGCCATAACTCGTGCATTCATATTTTAGTAATAACTGTGGTTAAAATACTTTATAAAATACAACACATATCCAAGTAAATTCATAAAAACCAAACAATAAAAAGCATATTATTCCTCAAATTTTGTGTATACACTGATTAATAAATCAGGTAAAATGTTTTGCAAAATATTTGGAAAATAGTTTGGAAATCCTTTTAAAAATCTTTTGAAAGTTGTATAAAAATATTTTGTATATTGTTTTCAACCTTTGTAAAAATATTTTGTTTGTAAAATTTCTTTACTTAGTGTGAAATAAAAATGTTTGAAAAATGATTTTCAAATGGTTTGAAAAATAGTTGCAAAAATATTTTGAAAAATCTATATATATATTGTTTAAAAAACCTTTGCAAAATAATTTTCAAATATGTATAAATGTTTGTAAAAATTGTTTGTAAAAATTATTTTGGACTATAGTCTTCGAAATTATTTGTAAAATGATTTTCAAATAAGTTTTAGGAATATATACATCACACTAAAATTCTCTATCAAACTGCATTTACATATTTATAAAAATGAGCACATATCCTTTGTAAATCCATAAAATCCCTAAATCTTATAAATATGAGAAGCATCCCCATCTAAATATTTGTATCTATCTTTGGCCAAAATCTTTTGCTTTTAAAAATCACAAAAACATTTGCAAAACTAAAATACAAAAAACATTTGCAAAATCTTTTTGAAAAAACATCAAAAAAGTACACTTGCCTCATCTTTTTCAAAAATCCATAAAAAGTTCAAAACTTTGAAAATTGCTTCACAAAAATATTTTCTACATAGCATTGTACTTAGCATTCACATTTTTCAGAATGAGTTTGATAATTGAACAAGTCTAAGTAAAATCCGAAGATTGGAGTTGGTTGGACCTTAAATCTACCTAATCACAGAAACCTTATAGGAGCTGGAATTGAGGTACTTCAGGTCTAGTTGACTTAATTCTTTGAGAATAACGAGACTTGGTTCAATGGATTCTTAACTACCTAAGTAGAGTATCTCGGAACACATGCACAGCTCTGGTTGATAATGACCTCACTTGGGCACCTGCACCTTTCACTTGGTTCAACTCAGTTGGAATGGTGAGGGGATTGGATTTGCCGGTATGAGAAGGACACAAGTGGAAACATTTGTCCTCGTATAGGGAGGGAAGTACACCCCAACGGAGATGTCTAAAGACAGGAGAGTGTGGGTTGCAATAAGGCTTCAAAAGAGGGATAGTCTACTGGCTCAAGAGGAAAACTCCTTATGTAAATGTTGTTGTATATATTATTTTCAAAAAAATGTTGTTGTTGCAATAAGGCTTCAAAAGAGGGATAGTCTACTGGCTATTGTCCATTCTTCTCTTCACCCCCTCTTCTTGAGCTGGTTGTCACTTGAACTTAGAAGGGAATACCTGGCTCCTCGAGGAAATAGCTCCTGGATTGGGGAATCATTGGGTTGTCATGCTGGAAAAGTCGGTCTCTATGTCATTTTAGTTGAGGAGAGCCACTATCACTTACACTGTACAAGTAAGATTCATAGTCGTAAGGGTTTGCGTATGAGTTGATGTATTCTGACTTGGCTATTGAGGAGACTTGAGCAGAGTTTTGGGATTCATGAAGGTTATTATATTTCAAATTCGATTCCCAATAAGGTTCGCCTGCACTAAAATTCCAAAGGATTGACTTAAGCTCCAAACTTTGATTTTGTAAAGACAAGTTTTTCTTTTTTTTCTTTGTTTTTCTTTTCTGCACTTATTGCATAAGAGTTTGCTAGGGACTAGCAAAAGGCAAGTATATGGGGTGATGAATCTCCATTTCATCACCTTTATTGTATCATTTTGGCCTTAAAAACCCTAGTTAATGCATGTAAATAGCATTAATTTGTACAAAATAGCATTCATCAAGTATTGCATTTATTGTGTATGCAATATTGTTATTAATGCCAAAATTATAGAATAAAGAGAAGAAAATAAAAAGAATAAAATACCAAAGGTATTTTATGACCCTAAACCCTGAGACCAAGTCAAGAATGGATTTGGTCGACAAGGAATAAAGTAGGGGAGATAAGGGTCATAAATACAATAAAAATCCCATTTATTTATTCCCCAATTATTCATTTTTTACACTCATTTTATTCTTTATTATTTATTCATCAAATAAAGAAACTTTGTACAGGAAAGTTGTAGATAATAATGTAAATAAAAATAAAAAATCTAGTTTGTACAAAAATAACACTCAGTGTACTTTTTATGCACAAAATAAAAAACCAAAACCCAAACTTCCCAGATCCATAACTTCCAAATAAAACTCAAAATGTATCAAAATCACCTCTAATTGTATATAAATTTTAATAAGCTATTTAATAATGGTGGTTTCATAATTTTTGGAGTTAAGGTGTGAAAGTTAGGTTTTGTGCCCTAATTGAACAATATACCTGATTAAAATATTCATTTTATTTTTTCTTTATTTTTTCTATTATTTCATATTTTTATAATCTTATAAATATTATTTATAATGTACTTACATATTGAAGATAAAATAAAACAATAAAGAAAACATTAAAATAAAATATGTATATGAAATACATAGATAAAATTCATATAATTATACCTATTTAGTTAAGTATACAAATAACATCAAAAATGTATAATAAATATATACTTGTGTACATAAATTAAGCTATAAATATATAAAATAATATAATAAAGAAATAAAAATAAAATATACAAAATAAAAATAAAATTGTCAAAATATAGATGAATATACCTATAAATATACCCCTAAAAATTAACTACTAATAAATAACCTAAAAAATAAAAATCACAATAACATAATACATAAAATAATAAACATTTTTATTTTACTCATAAATTAATAAAATCATTTACTATTTTTAAATAATTAATTACGAATAAAAATCCAGTTTTGTCTTCTAGCGGTCTGTGTGGCCCAATCAGATCGTAGCATTTGTTGACAGCCGATCAACTCCTTCCCTCCCCTCACTTCCCCTTCCACTGCTCTTTGCTTCACCCGTCTCATTCACACAGATCCATCGTGGATCTGGAGATCAGATCTCCTCCACCGTAGCTCCGTCAGAGATCTCCGCTCGCACCACCTCGCTTCCATTACACTCCCCAAAGCCCCAGTCCCCTTGGTTGTCTTCGTTGAGTCTTCCTGTAGGTACTGGTGGGCCAAAGGATGTTGTTTGGGTCGATTTCATGCGCAAAAAAAGGTACCTGGAGCCCTTGATCTTCCTCGACCCAATTCTACTTCGCCAGGACTCCGACGTATTTTCTGAGGACCCCATTAGGTGCGGAGGAGCCCAAGCTCCGTTTTGTCCTTGCACCAAGAGGTCTAGACGACCGGAGGAGCCTAGGAGGGCGGATCGAAGCTCGTCAATGGTGAGTTCCTCCTCTGTTCTTCCTAAGCCCCTCAGGGCCGTTCGATCGCGCCACTGTTATTGATCAAGCAGCATTCGTCCGATGCGCTTCGTTGAGCACCATCAGATCAGACTTGGGATCTAATCCGAACTTCCGAAGCATCCTCCGCCGTCCAGATGATGACACATGTTTATGTAAAGAAGCATAACTGTCCGATGGCACGCATAAATAGGGGTAAATTGCCAAATCTATCCCTTACCTTTACATATTTATTATTCCGTCTTGTAAATAAATTGTACCATGTAAATAAAACGAAAAATTGCATGTAGGCCCATGTACTTCTTATTTTTGCTTTTAGGTTCATGCCAGGTCACCTCACGTGTCGTCCCACATAAGGTAGCCATTTTGCAAGTATACCCTTAGAACATTTTATTTTTATTTTTGGTCCAGAAAAATTCAAAGCACGTTGTATATGTTTGGAAAAAGTGCACAGAGGCCTCTAGAGTTTATTTTATTCACATTTATGCCCCTACCAGCAATTGTATTTTTATGTGTTTGATGGATTTATTTAATATAACTATTATGCTCCAAAAATCTTGAAAAAATAGATATAAGTTGTTGATTGCTTATAGTTTCTGCCATGATTTTTATTCTTAACTTTGGACCTTTTTGATATTTATAAAAAATCATTTAGAGCACATTTTTGTATTGTCTAGCCTATAAAATACCAAAAAAGTACAAAAACATCTTGAAAAATTATAAAAATCATATGTTGTTTATTTTATGTTATCTTAGTTATGGAACAAAAATCACTAAAATGGAAAAAGAAAAGGCCTAATAACTGAAAAACCCCAAAAACCTTGATAAAAAATATAGAAGTCCCAAAAATTTTAAAAATTTTGTTTTTTGTCTTATAATTTTCTTTATACAATTATCTACCTATTAAAATTGATTTGGGTAAATTTGGGCTGAATTTGCTCTTTTAAAATTCCCTTTCAATGTTGACTATTTATTAAATCCCTGTTTTAGGGTATTTTTGACTTAAAAATATATAACAATTAGCAAAATTCACGATAAAAATCATAAAAACAATAAAAGTTATTTAAAACCCAAAAATATGTATTTCTGTAATTTTTAGATATTGTTAGTTTTATTTATACAAATATTACCCATTATTATATATATTCTATTACATTCTATATTACTTATTATATAAAGAAATACAAAATATAACAATAAAAATATATATATAATATAAATATAAAATTAAAAACAAAGTACACAAATATAAAGAAAAATATTTATTAAAACTCTCATATATATATATATATATGTGTGTGTGTGTGTGTGTGTGTATGTATGTATGCATGTATGTATGTATGTATGTGTGTATATATATATATATATGTATATACTTGATAAATGGCATGCGTGTACATAGTGCTCAGTGGTTGAAAATAACTATTGGCTACCATAGTTGCTCTTTGTGGTTCGTCCTCTATGTACTTCCTTGCTATACATCTAGTCGTAGAGAATAATAAATTTTAACTCCCTTTTTGATATTCATTGCTTGATTTATATTCGTGGGTTGATTGTTTATTGAGCGAGGTTTATGGAGTGGTCAATACATCGACTATGGTTTCGCCTTGTGAAACGGTACGATTATATGCAAGTCTCTCTCATCAAACACCTCCTCCCATCGGCTATAAAGCATCTACTTTGTGCTTCATATCGAGTTTAATCCCACTACATACATCGTAACCCTTGGAGATCATTCACAAGTGTGAGATCTTCGTGACAGGAAGAGCTTCCACCGATTTCAAAGTGAGGAGAAGGTCTACTTGAGGTGATTCTCCCATCATTGGCAAGCCCCACCGCGTAGTTCTGCATCCTCGGTTCACGACTAGGTGAGGCCATTTCTTTAGCAATTTACCATCGCATTTTCATTTATAGCACAAACTGTCTTTTATTTTATTTTATTTTGTTTTATTTCATTTAAAAAACTCAAAAATCCTAAAACCCATTGTTGGAGCTCTTGAGCTCTAGAATCATGTTCACTAATCAAACACCCATGTTCCGATCGCACTTCGCCTCCATCCTCTTCCCTTTCATCTTCTCCATCTCATGGCACACCTAATTCATCTCGATCTCACTCAAATCAGGCCCATGATCCTCCATTCTTCACCCTTGCTAGAGGACCTCCATTCCACCTCATTTTCTGCCCATTCCATGCCAAATGTGGTCGAGGTAGTTTTCACGACCTCTGAACATTTTCATGCAGGAGCATACCTCGAGGACCATCTGATGGTAGATGCCAGACTTGTAAAATCACCTCTGGAGCCCCATTTCCTCTTCTAGCTCTAGACCCCCATCGATGGAGCCTGGACTCATTTGAGCACTCAATCAGGTGCGAGCTTCCTCTAGGAGTCCATTGCAACCATCAATAACTGAGGAATCCATCGGAAGAAGGATATTCATCCGATCGAACCTACCATGAGCTCCAGTTCTTCCTTATTCTTCCGGGGGTCTTCATGGTCATTCGATCATGTGCCTCCTCTAGATCAAGCAGCAGTAGTTAGATGTGGAGTCCTATCATTGTCTGATCATAAGCCAGGATCTAATCTTGGCCGTGCATATGCAAAGTAGTACCAGTGCATCAGAGCCATTCACGTGTGAAAGTGAGATCATAGTGGCCTTTGGATCGCATGTTGAAGGAGTATATTGCACATCTAGCCCCACATTTTTTTAATTTTATTTCAGTCCTAAAAAATTTGTTCGCAGTCTAATATAATTTGTAATATGTGTATTCAAGACCATACACTTTTAAGATATTACATTTTGGTCCATGTCATGTCATCTCAAATGCCTCGATACGTGAGGCACCTGGGTATTTTGCAATGAAGATACTCAGGTTCTCTTATTTTGTTTTGGTTCCAAAAATTGTGAATTTAGTGTAAAAACTTCTGTGATATTTGCATTTTTCTTCCTGAACTTTATTGTAATTGCAAAAATTCAAATGCAATGATTGTTTATTACGATATATTTTTGGTCATTTGCATATTTGGTCTTGAGATTTTATATCTTATTATTAAATGATCTAAAACTTCTTGAAAATTACATTCAAGTCCTTTAATTTCTTAATTAAATCATTCTGTGTATTTTAAATATTTTAAATAATATTTTGAGTCTAAAAATTATAGAAAAATATCTTAATTGCCTGGAATCATATTTTATCACTTATATTTTTCTTGGTTCAATTAGTGTTATTTTCTTAATTGTAAAAATCCAAAATCATTGCATATTTCCATTTTTTAGCTTAAAAAATTAAAAAGTGTCAAAATCTCTCTAAAAAATATAGTAGCTATATTTTACAATATTCTAATATATATCCAAAACCCGAAAAATATAAAACTAAATCCCTAAAAATTACAAAATACTAAAAATCTTAAAAATTCCTCAAAAATCCAAAAATAGTGTTTTAAATTTCTGAACTTCCTTTATATTATCTTGTTTGCAAAAAATTGATTTTGAACCATATTTGATTTGTTAGATATTTATTAGCCCCATTTTCAATCTTCTGGTTTTTTAATTTGTATTTTTTTACTTTCTTGTTAATAAAAATCCATAAATTTTAGCAAAAATACCTCAAAATCACTAAAAATCAATAAGAAAACATCAAAAATACAAAACATTCTATTTTATGAATTTTTCTATATTCATTTATATTTAAAATGATAAAACCTATATATGCTATACGTACCTTATCTGTATAAATTATTGATTATCATTATTATCACTTTAAAATACATACATTAAATTTTAAACCTTTTAAAGGTAAAAAGGACCATTCCTGTTTATAATTATAATTACATATATAGTTATTATATATTCTATATATTAAATATAATATTTATAATATTATTATTACTATATATAGGCATTATATCTTTAAAAACAAAAAGAAACTAAAAATCTGTAAAATTGAAAAAAGGAATTAGAAAATAAAAATCATATGTTTTGCCAAGGTCGTCATGTAAATTAAGAAATAAACAGGGATACTAAGTGCCATTGACAAAATTTGCAAGGGCAGCGTGTAAAAACACCAAGAAAAAAAAGAGCGGTCTTTCGTCGTGTTTCTTCTTTTGACTCAGGAATCAGGACAATCTCAAATCGATGTCGGGGTGGAGCAGGTGCTCTGCCCTTTTTCCTCCCGGCGGCCCTCGTTGCCGCAGGGCCGGAGGACCTCAAGGTCGTTATAATTGCCGATCTTCTCCTCCTCTGCTCCGACGACGCCGGGCCCGCCCACCTCTACTTCAGGGACCCATACACCGCCAGATTCCTGAAGGTTTCATTCTATTCTCAAATCGCAGTTTGTTTTTCTGTCCAATTTGGTGTCGCAATGATCTTGGAACATAAAGAACAAGAAACGGCCCTTCCTTTGGTTCTGTGCCGATTTTGGGATACTTTTACGCTGCAGTATGGGACGATTTCTCGATAAAGTTGTGGTCTTTCATTGCTTTCAGATTGAATTTGTTGAGGTGTAAAGGTAGTTGCTTTGAAGGCGGAATGTTGAATGTCTTGGGTGGGAAAGGAATTCTTTTCATTGGTTGGCGGTTTATGAAGGTTAATTTAATCCTCTCAGAGAGAAAGAGTAATTCGTTGGGAACTGTTTTTACACTAATAAAGTAGTAATTCCAGCTTATTTAACATCAACGACCAACTCAACAAGAACCCCGAGGTGTCCCTGCTAGTCTTATTCTTTAAATTTATCACTTGTTCATTATCATACAACTAAATAAGGGTTGTTGACGCATATTGAATAACTGTATCTCTTTGTTATTTTATTTTCTTGTTATTCTCTTTATGTAATTTACCCATAGGCTACTCTCCTATATAAGAGAGTCTAGGGCTATGGAATAGAGCATCTCATTCACGTTTCCCAACATGGTATCAGAGCGACGGTCCTAGACCGGAGTTCTCGAAACCCTAAACCTACCCCACCCCACCCGCCGGCCTCTCTTCTCTCTCTCTCTCTCTCGGTGCCGCCAAACCCAGCCTCAGCCGACCGGAGGCCCCTCTTCTCCGATCTGCGGCATCTCCTCTCCGATCGGTGCTCCTGTGCGCCTCTTGCGCCTGTGCGGCATCTTGCGCATCTTGCGCCTAAGCGTGCCTTGCGCATCTTGCGCATCCTGCGCCTAAGCGCACCTCTCGCGCATCTGGCGCACAGCGCCTCTCGCACACAGCGCCTCTCGCGCTGAGCGACATCTGCGTGCGACATCTTCAGCGTGCTGTGCGGCATCTGCGCGCTGTGCGACAGCGTGCGCTAGGGCACGAGATACCGTCTGCAACAGGAAGCACTAGCGCACGTCATCTCCAAGCGCGCGTCATCTCCAAGCGCGCGCGTCATCTCCTGTGCACCTGCGCGTGAAGGCTACATACCACGTGTGCATACTGTGTGCGTGCGGATCGTAGCACGCGCAAATCCATGGGGATAGTTGCGTGAGGTCTACACATGCAACTAATCCCGTCTATATCATTGTAGACAAAGATTATCTCTTGTCATTCGCTCCAGTCTTCCGTCTCCAGTATGTCAGAAAGCAAGGCAGATATCCTGTCTATTGGCGCGTTTCGTGGTCCAGCGCCCATTGTCAAGATGGATGGTACGAACTATGAACTGTGGGCAATGCAGTTCATGAGTATGATGAAGTCTACAGGTAAGAAGCACATTCTTACCGAGCCCGAGCCTGCAGAGAAGACTGGAGTTCATGCCTCATGGGAGGCTGATGATGCATATGCCAAGGTGTGGCTATCTGGCACATTGGCTATTGAAATCGCCAATGACATTCTACATCAACCCACAGCCAAAGACATGTGGGATATCCTGGCAGCGACATATTCTCAGGCGAAGAATGAGACGAAGATCCTGCAACTACAACATGATATATTCACAATAAAGCAGAACGGCCGTCCTTTACATTCTCTCTATACATCATTGAGAGGGATGTTTGAGAAGCTTTATAGCTTCATGCCTCTTACCGCCACGTCAGAACAGCAGAAGACATACAGGAATGCGACGATGGTGGGTGTGTTTCTCGCTGCACTTGATCCAGAGTATGAGGCAGCACGTTCACAGATTTTGGCGGACTCGACTATTCCTCCCATGGAGGAAGCTTTTCACAGATTGAGTAGGATCACAGTACCTTCAGCAGCTGCGAGTCAGAATCCCTCAGCTATGGCGGCCAACAGAGGCCGTGGTTTTCATCACCAGGGCCGTGGACGTACCCCTCGTGGAAGGGGTGGCCGCACTAGGCCAACATGCTCATATTGTCACCGAGTCGGACATACTGAAGACACATGCTACTCAAAGCATGGATTCCCTGCATCTGCACGAGCTGCTGAGCAGATAGAGCCCCCATCTGCTGCTACACTGGATCAACGATTTAATGATCTAGTTGCCCGCCTCAGGGGCATTATCCCACCATCAGGTCCAGCACCGACTACAGAGAGTCATACTGATGCTGCTGCCTCTGCCTCTGCCTCTACTAGTACGTCAGGTAGTACACTTGCACTCCACAGTAGTAGATCTGATACATTGCCGTGGATCATGGACTCGGGCGCTACACATCATCTATGTGGCGACCAGAGCCTACTTACAGGATACACTCAGATTCCTCCAGGACGGACAGTAGTGATTGCCAATGGCACACACTCCCCTATCACGGGTCAGGGGGAGATTAGATTGACATCTTCTATGCAGCTCAAGAATGTCCTACATGCACCGCATTTTTCTAATGAATCTATTGTCAATTAGTCAGATTACGAAGGATCTCCATTGTCGAGCTATTTTTGATCCATCTTCTTTGATTTTTCAGGACATCCGTACGGGCAACGTGATTGGTCATGGCTATGAGCAAGGAGGCCTTTATCGACTGAACCAGACCCCATTTGCTGGAACCACATCTTCTCCTGCTGGACAAGTATCTCCTCTCCTGTGGCATCTGCGCTTTGGTCATTTACCGCTTCAGAAGTTGCGTCTTGTTCTACCCTATGGTCTCTCTCACACACCTATCCAGTGTGAGGCATGTCAGTTGGGAAAGCATCACAGGTCGTCTTTTCCCAGTAGTCAAGGTCGGAGTAGTAACTCCAAGTTTGAGTTGTTTCATGTCGATGTCTGGGGTCCGAGTCGTGTTCCCGATCATCAGGGACATAGGTTTTATATTGTATTTGTGGACGATTTCTCTAGAGCGTCATGGGTCTTTCTAATGAAAAGTAAATCTGAAGCAGGAAATATTATTATCCACTTTCTTAATGAAATTCAAAATGTTTTTTCCACTTCTGTCAAGAGTGTGAGAAGTGATAATGCTTTAGAGTTGTGCACTAACATTCTAGCCAATTACTACTCTTCAAAAGGGATTATTCACCAAACATCTTGTGCTCATACATCTCAACAGAATGGGGTTGCTGAAAGAAAGCACCGCCACCTTCTTGATGTCACAAGGTCTCTTCTTATTCAGAGTCATGTTCCGTACTCCTACTGGGGTGATGCAGTCCTTACTGCATGTTACCTTATCAACCGTATGCCTTCGTCTGTCTTGAATGAACAGATTCCTTTTTCACTCATTTACCCTGACAAGGATTTGTTCATGCTTACCCCTCGTGTGTTTGGGTCAGTCGCATTTGTCCATCAGTTGTCGCCTGGTACTGACAAGCTCTCTCCTAGGGCTGTCAAGTGCGTCTTTGTGGGGTACTCCAGAACTCAAAAGGGGTACAAGTGTTTTGATCCTGTGCGTCGGCGGTATATGATCAGTGCAGATGTTACATTTTTTGAATCTATTATGTATTTTTCAGAATCCGGGAACATGCAACCACCACCTATATCTCCTGATACCGTATTCATGGCACCACCAACAACAACACCACCGTCACCACCATCACCACCGCCACCACCACCGCCACCACCACCGCCATCAACAGTATCCCCGCTACCATTCCATTACACCCGCAGGCCTCCTCCAGCTCATGGTCCTGACCAGTCAACTAGCTCGCCTATGGTATGTAATGAAAATATTAATGTTGATGGATCTGACGACATTTCTCAGCAGGATGCATTATAGGAACATGGTGATAACACAGAGGATCTGGATGTTCCAATCGCTCTACGCAAGCCGAAGAGAAGCTGTGCCAAATATCCAGTATCAGCAGCTGTGTCTTTTGAGAGGCTATCTGGACACTTCAGGACGTTTGCATTGGCACTTTCAGCTACAGACATTCCACGGAACCACCATGATGCTTTGCAGGATTCTAGATGGCGGCTAGCAATGGAGGAAGAGATGGCGGCACTTCAGTCTAGAGGAACCTGGAGTTTGGTTCCTATACCTCCAGATGTCAGCCCGGTGAGTTGCAAATGGGTGTTTACAGTTAAACACAATGCAGATGGCTCCATTGACAGGTACAAGGCACGCCTAGTTGCACGGGGATTCACACAGACATATGGGGTAGATTACCTTGACACGTTGTCCCCTGTGGCGTGTCATTCCACTCTACGGATCCTGCTATCAGTTGCAGTTACTAGAGACTGGCCACTCTATCAACTGGACGTGAAGAATGCATTTCTGTATGGAGACTTGCAGGAGGAAGTCTATATGCAACAACCACCAGGTTTTGCTGTTGAGGGGGAGTGTTCCAAGGTTTGCAGGTTACATAAGGCCATCTATGGCCTTAAGCAGAGCCCCAGAGCATGGTTCCAGAAGCTGTCAGACCTCTTTGAGAAACAAGGATATAAACGCTCCAATGCTGATCATTCCTTGTTTGTACAGAAGACGGCGAGAGGTATCATTGTAATCATGGTTTAGGTTGATGATATCTTGATTACAGGTGATGATGACCAGGGCATCAAGCAGGCAAAGGAAAGGCTGGGAACCGAGTTTGTCACCAAGGACCTGGGAGTCCTTAGATATTTTCTGGGGCTGGAATTTGCCAGAAATCAGTATGGATTAGTCATGTCACAGAGGAAGTATGTTACAGATCTACTGAGTGAGACAGGTATGCTAAGGTGTCGACCGGCTACGACACCAATGGATCCTAGCATGAAGCTGTATGATGATGACACAGAGGAGGTGGACAGGAGAAGATATAGAGAACTGGTAGGCAAACTGTTATATGACACGATCACTAGGCCAGATATATTATTTGCAGTGAGCCGTGTGAGCCAGTTCATGGAGCAACCACGCCAGGTGCATATGGATGCAATACATATGATACTTAGATATCTCAAATCTTCTCCAGGTGCAGGTCTACTATTCAAGAAAGGAAAGGGGATTTCTATCTCAGCATGCGCAGATGCAGACTATGCAGGATGTCCCAAGGATAGGAAGTCCACCTCAGGGTATGATGTCTATGTTGGAGATGCCCTAGTCTCATGGAGGAGCAAGAAGCAAACTGTGGTAGCTAGATCTAGTGCTGAATCCGAATATAGGGCTATGGCCCAGGCTACTACAGAGATGATGTGGGTGAAAGCGGTGCTGACAGATTTATGCTTAGATGTACCACTTCCTATGAACTTGGAGTGTGATAATCAGGCTGCTTTGTTTATTGCAAACAACCCTGCATTCCATGAGCGGACCAAGCATATTGAGGTGGATTGTCACTTCATACGTGATATGATTCAGAAAGGATTCATTGCCACATCTCATGTTACTTCAGAGAACCAGACTGCAGACATATTCACCAAGGCATTGTTACGAGGTCCATTTCAGAAGTGTGCTTCCAAGCTGAGCATGATTGACATCTATGCTCCATCTTGAGGGGGAGTGTTGACGCATATTGAATAACTGTATCTCTTTGTTATTTTATTTTCTTGTTATTCTCTTTATGTAATTTACCCATAGGCTACTCTCCTATATAAGAGAGTCTAGGGCTATGAAATAGAGCATCTCATTCACGTTTCCCAACAAGGGTCTTCAGCAGGCATCCTCCTCTTACTGAAGTAGGTTTTTTTACGACCATTAGAGATTATCGGTCGTCCAAATATTATGGCAACTGGGTAAACGATGCTGACGGAAACATTCTCTTCAAATCACCCTTCCACATGTTCACGAGAATGTCAACTTAAGTCGTGTCATCTTCAACAACTAATTACTGAGCAACACAAATGCATACCTATCTGTGATTAAGTCAGCAGCAGATGGTTCTTGGTGCCGCCCATGTTTTAAAACAAACAGTTTTAGATCATGCTCCTTGGCAATCTTTGGAAATATTGTGTGCGGTATTAGCTTGGTCAGAGGACTACATAGAGATTATACAATACGCATGGGAGTTTGCAGGAATTATGTTGTTTTATGCGATTTTGGGTTTTAAAGTTTTAAAATGAAATGATGCGTTGTTATTATGTTTGCTTTTAAACAATTTTAAGTTTCATAAGATTAACAAATCTAGTCAAGTACCGGCTTGCAGATTTTAGGAGGATTTCCCATAATAAAGGACTGCCATGTAAGTGAGGTCAGTCAAAATGTAAACAGTAATCTTCTATATTGAAGTCAAAAACACCAGTAAAAAAGAAGCATACAGTCTTAAAACAAACAAATGTTGCAGCTCTGTGTCAATTTTTCGGAATGCAGACCCAGTATTCAGTATGTGCAATCTGGATATGTGGCTATGTGGTTGCAATATGTGGGCGTAGTGCATAAAGTCCTGCTTCACAAATGCATTTCGTCCCCTTACTGCATACAAATATAATTTGGTTCATATGGACATATTCCGAAATCTTGATCCTTTTCGTAATCCTATTGCTAATTAATGTGGTATGAATTTTACAGCATGCTGCATGCGTTGATTATGGGTTTGCTTTAGTCTGTTCAGTGCATGATTCTCCAATGTCATGTATTCTGTGAACTTGTAATAATTAGTTTAGTATTTCTAATGTGCATTCCATAAATCATTACATATAGTTCCCACCTCTCATATATTTAATATAAAGGTAATTAGAAATTGCTGGAATAAGAAGGCAATATGCTGCAATTATCACGTTGATAGTTTGTGAATCTGAATGTTAGGAATTCGGGCTTACCCATGTCACTTATAAAAGGAAGCTGTAATAGCCACTCCACTATGGTAAAATTGTTCCTATCCTAGTTATCATTTTTAAAACAAACCTTTTCAAAGAATCACCGACCTCATGTTTAATGAAATTAGACGGAAAACTAGCAGACTCATTTTCTGTTTCTTCTGTGTAAAGCAAGCATTGTGACGGGAGTAAAGATTTTCATTACTTCTCCTCTACATCATATCATTTTATCAGAAGTCATTTCAAAAACTGAAGCCCGATATGCTTGTGGTCTTGGTTGATATATCAGCCAATGGATCCTATTTGACAAATAGCAAATGGTTAAGATTATTGAAGCAGTTCCAGAAGATGCTTGGACCCTTTACTGGCTATCCTCTTCACATAGTTCTAGGTGACACTGTGAAGAGATGGATTTGGAATTCATCAGCTGGATATCTAAGAATCTTCCTGGACTGGATTCTTCAGGTTGCGGTGTCTTTGAGATTGCTAACATTAGTTTTGTCTCGCTAAATTCTGTTGCGATGCTTTGTGGAAACAGTTAAGCCCGCTACAATGTAGAGACAACTATAGAGCGTGAAAGCTTTGATCTATGGGGACAAAAAGGGACAGAAGTAACGATTTCAAGAATTCATATGAAGCATCCTCAACTCTCAGTGAATTTCTCTGGAAAGACAATGTTGCATCTTCTGGTTCTGGTCCGGTTCTTTTGCTTCATTTTCCATTGAACATGAATGCAGGAGGTGAATGCAGGAAGATGCAAGGCATTGGGAATTCATTTGGAGTGGAAGAGACTTTACGGAGAATGAACAACGGGTAGTTTTTTGCTTAGAATTTTGTTATAAAAAAGATTTATAGTTGTAAAATTATTTCCCCTCGATCTGTCCTCGAATTTTCATTATGGGACATCTGTTTCAATATTTGCTTGATTTGCAAGGTACATACAATCAGCCCTTTTTTCTATCCTATAAAATGTGAAACTTCTTGCTTTACATTGAGATTTGCTTGGTAGAGATTCTAGAGGACAAGAGACGTATCTTTGGAGGAGTGGGCTGCTGTTCCGGGGGGGCGGGATTTTCATCTGGAAGGGTGGCTGTTGCAGATGGGGTGGCTGGTTCGCCTGAGGGAGTGTTGGGTGGGGAGGTTCTAGCTGGGGTCGGGGCTGATGCGGATGGGGTGGGGCAAGAGGGAGGATCCTTGCTGCTTTTAGGCGGGGACTTGCCGCGGCGTTTTGGTGTCGCTTATGAAAGGGGGTGTGGGATGCGGAGGAGGGCATAGAAGGAGGCGAGGGCTGCTCTAAGGGCATCTCTGGCTTCGGGGGCAGATGCTGAGGTGGTGAGCGTGAGGGCGGCTAGCCCGTTGGTGGTGAGGAACCGGTTTGCGGCTCTTGACAGGGACATGGCGCGACGCTTGGGGGTGATTCCCCCAAGGAAGAGGGAAGCTTTGGTCGCCAGATGAAGCTGCTATCTTTGAACGTGAGGGGTCTGGGCCGGCCCAAAAAGAGGCTCGGGGTGCAGAATCTGCTGAGGGAGGCTGGTGCAGATATTTTCTTGCTTCAGGACTCTAAGTTGCAGTCTTTGGATGACCAGTTGCGGCGGGAGATGAGTAAGGGAGGGTTGTTCTCGTTGGCGGACAAGGGGGCTGAGGGGGCTTCAGGTGGGTTGCTCTCCGGGTGGCGATCTGATTCTTTCGACTTGCTGGGGACGTCCGCCTCCCAATTCACTTTGTCTGTTCGGCTGCGACGGAGGGTGGATGGGATCTGTCTGTGGGTTACTAATGTTTATGGCCCATGTCGACGGCAGGATGGTAGCTTGGCTGGGGATATGGAGACTGCTGGGCCTGAGGATGGCGACGGTATTTGGATCATCGGTGGTGACTTCAATGTCACATTGCTACCGGACGACAGGCCGGGGGGGGGGAGCGGAGGCTCTGATCCTGGATCAACAGAGTTGAGGCAGGTGGTTCGGTCTCTGGGGTTGTCTGTTGTTGTTAGAGTAAACAATACTCTGATGATTATTCCATAGAGCCCTCGGGTCTCTTATATAGAGAGAAAACCCTTGGGTAAATTACAGAGACGTACAATATATAAATAGAAAATACGAAACAGTACATCGTAACATATATAAACCTCTACACTCCCCCTCAAGATGGAGCATAGATATCTATCATGCTCAGCTTGGAAGAACATCTCTGGAAAGGTCCTCTGAGCAGTGGCTTGGTGAATATATCAGCAGTCTGGTCCTCTGAACTGACATGAGAAGTGGAAATGAAGCCCTTCTGAATCATGTCCCTAGTATAATGACAATTCACCTCTATGTGCTTTGTTCTCTCATGAAAGGCTGGATTGTTGGCAATAAACAATGCTGCCTGATTGTCACATTGGAGATTCATAGGCAATGGGACATCTACATTCAAATCTTCTAAGACTGCTCTAACCCACATCATTTCTGCGCTTGCTTGTGCCATGGCTCTGTACTCGGATTCAGCACTGGATCTCGCCACAACAGTCTGTTTCTTGCTTTTCCAAGAAACTAAAGAGCTTCCTATGAAGATAGCAAATCCAGAAGTAGATTTACGATCCCTTGGACATCCTGCATAATCTGCATCTGCACAAAGCTGAAATAGACAGATCTGTATCTTTCCTGAATAGTAACCCTGTGCCTGGGGAAGACTTCAGATATCTCAATATCATATACAAGGCATCCATATGAACTTGCCTCGGCTGCTCCATAAACTGACTCACCCGGTTTACTGCAAAGGCAATATCCGGTCGAGTTATAGTAATGTATAAGAGCTTACCCACCATCTCTCTGTACCTTTTTCTGTCCACCTCCTCGGTATCATCGTCGTACAGCTTCATGCTTGGGTCCATAGGTGTACTTGAAGGTCTACATCCAGTCATTCCTGTTTCAACTAGCAAGTCTGTGACATATTTTCGTTGAGTCATCACCATTCCTTGTGCATTTCTTGCAAACTCAATCCCCAGGAAATATCGTATCGTGCCCAGATCCTTCGTAATGAACTGGCTTCCCAACAGGGACTTGGTTATCTCAATCCCCTGAGCATCATCTCCTGTAACCAAGATGTCATCAACATATATCATAACAACAACTGTACCTCTAGGAGTCTTCTGGATGAACAGTGAATGGTCCGCATTTGACCTCCTGAACCCCTGTCGTTCAATTAACTGGGAAAGCTTCTGGAACCATGCTCGGGGACTCTGTTTGAGGCCGTAGATAGCCTTATGAAGTCTGCACACCATGTGAGTCTCCCCCTCAGCAGCAAACCCAGGTGGCTGCTGCATGTAGACTTCCTCCTGTAGGTCACCATACAAGAAAGCATTCTTGACGTCAAGCTGAAAAATGGTCCAGTTACGTACCACAACAACAGATAGGAGGATGCGAAGAGTGGAGTGTCTAGCCACTGGTGAAAAAGTATCCAAATAATCTACCCCATAAGTCTGGGTAAATCCCCGTGCTACAAGTCTTGCCTTGTACCGGTCGAGACGTCCATCCGCATGATATTTCACCGTAAACACCCACTTGCAACTCACCACTGAGGCACCCGGAGGAATGGGGACAAGAGACCAAGTCCCTCTAGACTGTAAGGCACTCATCTCCTCTTCCATGGCTAGACGCCAGCAATCAATCTTCATGGCATCCTGATAGGTCCGTGGAATCTCAACGGACGAGACAGCAGCTGCAAACTTCTGGAAATCCCCATTGAGATGATGAAATGAGACTTGAGGGGCAAGAGGATATGAAGCACATTGTCTTCGCTGCTTCCTGTGAGCAATGGGCCGATCCAGATCATCCACCACTGTGTTGACCGGTTGATCTTCCTCCTGTAGTAAAGGCGCTTGCACTGGTGCATTATCTAACCCATCATTAGTGATAACATCAGAACATACCTGAGGCGTGTTGAATGGTTGACATGTAGCTTGAGCAGGGCCTGTCTGCCTTGTATAGAACTTAATAAAAGGGATGGTTGGAGGCGGTGGTGGCGGTGGTGGCGGCGGTGGTGGTGGTGGTGGTGGTGGAGTAGAAGATTGACCCAGACTTGGAGGTGGAGGCACATAGACATTAGAATCTGTGGATGTGGAGGAAACCAATCTGTCACCTGCAGGGGAGAAGTACATGACGGGTTCAAAAAAAGTAACATCAGCGCTCACATAGTACTTGTTATGAACAGGGTCATAGCAACGATATCCTTTCTGCGTCCTGGAGTAGCCCACAAAAACACACTTGATAGCCCTAGGAGATAGCTTATCAAGTCCCAGAGATAAGAGGTGGACAAACGCAACAGTGCCAAAGACCCGAGGTGTAAGGGTAAACAAATCTTTGTCTGGAAAGAGAACAGAGATAGGAGACTTTTCCCCAAGAACAGTTGTAGGCATGCGGTTGACCAGATAGCATGCTGTAAGTATAGCATCTCCCCAATAGGATAATGGGGCACAACTTTGAATAAGTAATGTGCGGGCAATATCAAGGAAATGTCGATGCTTCCGTTCTGCAACCCCATTTTGTTGAGATGTGTATGCACATGTTGTTTGGTGGATAATGCCTTTAGAAGAAAGAAAGCGAGCAAGGGAACGAGTGCAGAACTCCAATGCATTGTCAGTACGCACATACTTAACAGTAGACGAAAAAACATTGTGAACTTCATTGATAAGATTTTCAATAACACTTCCTGCTTCGGATTTATTTTTAAGAAGAAACGTCCAGGACACTCTAGAGAAATCATCAACGACAACTAAATAGAACCTGTGCCCCTGATGATCTGGGACACGACTGGGACCCCAAATATCTATGTGAAATAACTCAAATGGGGAGCGACTGCTCCGACTCTGACGACTGGGGAAGCTAGACCGATGGTGCTTCCCTAACTGACAAGCTTCACAACGAAATGACGAACTCGGAGAGATCTGAGGCAGGAGGTGACGCATTTTCTGAAGCGGCAGGTGACCAAATCGAAGATGCCAGGTATACGGAGATACGGAGCCCTGGGAATGTAGTGAGACGCCAGCGTAAGAGTTCCGTACGAGACGATAGAGGCCATTGTGCTCAGAACCACAGCCAATCACCCTGCCCGTCAGTATGTCCTGAAAAATAACAGACGATGGGTCAAAAATAGCATGACAGTGCAAATCTCGTGTAATCTGACTAATGGATAAGAGATTCATAGAGAATTCTGGTGCATGTAGAACATTCTGTAAGTGCATAGAGGGCAGTAAATCCGTCTCCCCCTGACCAATGATAGGCGAATGAGTGCCATCAGCAATGAGTACAGAGCGACCAGGCTGAACAGCTCTATAGGACTGCAGAACATCTTTCTCACGACAGAGATGATGGGTGGCTCCAGAATTGACAATCCATCCTGTGAGATCATGGTTATGATATGAGACTGAAGGACTACCTGAGGCACTGGCTGAAACCGATGTACTAGCTGATGCCGAAGCCGCAACATCAGAAGCATCAGCACCCTCTGACAATGACTGTGGCATGATATCACGAAGCCGTGCCACTAGCTCCTCGAACCTGTGATCTGGAGTTGATGTTGGTGGACCTTGAACATGATCAGCGACACGTGCAGAAGGAGGGAAACCATGCTTGGAATAGCATGTATCCTCTGAATGACCAGTACGACGACAAAATGAGCACGTAGAGCGTATGCGACCTCCACGACCACGTCCGCCACTTCCTCTACCACGAAATGAGGAGGAACTACCTCGTCCTCTGGAGACCGCCATTGCCGAGGGCGGTGTAGTCGATGTGTTCGATGGAACTAGGACACGACTGAGCCGTCTGTAGACTTCTTCCATCGGTGGAATGGTGGCATCAGCAAGGATCTGAGAGCGTGCTGCCTCGTACTCCGGATCAAGGGCAGCAAGTAAGACACCAACCATAGTGGCGTTGCGGAACGTCTTCTGCTGTTCCGACGTGGCTGTGAGTGGAATTGTGCTATAGAGTTTCTCGAACATTCCACGAAGAGACGTATACAGAGAATGAAGAGGCCTCCCATTTTGTTTCGTGGTAAAGATATCATGCTGCAACTGTAGCATCTTGGTCTCATTCCGTACCTGAGAGTACGTCGTTGCCAAAATATCCCACATCGCTTTGGCGGTGGGTTGATGAAGGACATCATTTGCTATCTCCGTTGTGAGCGTACCTGACAGCCAGACTTTGGCATACGCGTCATCAGCCTCCCATGAGGCATATATTCCCGTCTTCTCCGGCGGTTCATCTTCGGTAAGAATATGCTTCTTACCACACGACTTCATGAGGCTGAGGAACTGCATAGCCCACAGTTCGTAGTTCGTCCCGTCCATTTTGACGATAGGTGCCGAACCCTTGAAGGCACGGATGGTGGGCATTTCGACCTTTTGATCTGACATAATGCCGGAGAAGAACAACTATGGATGATAGACAAACAAACTGGTGTCTACCGGGACCGTTGAGGATTCAAGTGCATATGTAGACGTTATGCACTTGAACCCATCATCAATCCGAGGCCGACCTAAGCGAAACGGACGGCGGGGAGGCTGATGAAGCCTCGGCTGTGAAGAACCGGCGGGGCAATGGCCGACTGGGGCCTGGCAGGGGCTGGCGGAGGCCTGGCGGGTCCTGGCTGAGGCTGGCTGGCGCTGGCGGAGCCCTGGCAGGGGCTGGCGGTGGCCTGGAAGGCCTGGCGGAGAGGGCTGGGGGCCCGGCGGAGGGGCGGAGAGGAGGCGGGGCCCTGAGGGGCTTGTGAGCGGCGGGGGGGGGGGGGGGGCTTGGAGAGACCGACGGCGGCAGGGGGGGGGGAGGGGCGGGTGGAGAAAACCCTAGGTTAGGGTTAGGGCTCTGATACCATGTTAGAGTAAACAATACTCTGATGATTATTCCATAGAGCCCTCGGGTCTCTTATATAGAGAGAAAACCCTTGGGTAAATTACAGAGACGTACAATATATAAATAGAAAATACGAAACAGTACATCGTAACATATATAAACCTCTACAGTTGTGGATGCGGCTGGGTGCAAGTACACTTGGAGGAACGTGAGGGCGAGGTCCAGACTCGACAGGTTCCTGCTGTCGGTTGAGGCAGGGGAGGTCTTCCCGTTGGTGAGGGCTTGGGCTCTTCCAAGGACTATATCGGATCACACTCCCGTTCTGTGGTTTTCTGGGGAGGAGCGCTTGGCTCGGTTCTCTTTTTGCTTTGAGAAGAAGTGGCTGTTGGAGGATGATTTCCGGGACATGGTGCACGATCATTGGCGGAGTGTGGCGGTGACGGGCTCGGCAGTGTCGCGGTTTGCGGCCAAGCTCGAGTCTCTGAGGCGGTTGTTATTGAGTTATGGGAAGGATGTCGCTAGGAGGCGTCGAGCCGTCAGGGCAGAGGCAGAGGCTGGGATCAGCAGGTTAGACGAGCTTGATGATGATCGGGGCCTGTCGCCGAAGGAGGTGGAGGAGAGGGCAGCTTGGCTAGAGACTGTGCTTCGGGAGGACAGAAAAGAGGAGGTTCATTGGCGGCAGAGGGCCAGGCAGAGGTGGCTAAGGGAAGGGGACTCCAACACGCGGTTCTTTCATTCTATGGCTTCCGGGAGGAGGAGAAGGAGCTTTTTGCATGAGTTGGAGGTAGGCCGAAGAGTTTCCGGCGAAAGGGAGATTGGGTTCGCCTTGCGGGGTCACTTTGTGAGTGCCTCGAGGAGGGTGGTGGTGGAAGATGGTTGGGGTTGGTGGGTCGGGGTGTGAGGCCCTTGAGTGGAGCACAGGCTGATTCGTTAGTGGCCGAATTCACGGAGGTTGAGGTGCGCACGACGGTTTGGGAGCTGAATCCAGACGGGGCTCCTGGTCCGGATGGCTTCTCCATCTCGTTCTACAGGGAGTTCTGGGATCTGCTGAAGGGGGACATCATGGAGGTTCTGACTGACTTCAGGGGGGCAACTTGGGTTTTGAGAAAGTTAACAGGGCTTTGATCTTTTTGCTGCCGAAGAAAGATACCCCAGTGGGGGTGGGGGACTACAGGCCGATATCTATTTCCAATGGCATCTATCTTATTGTCGCCAAGGTGTTGGCAAGCAGGCTTAGAGGGGTCCTTTCCTCCGTGGTTCTGCCGACCCAATCCACCTTCATTCCGGGTCGGTCTATGGTGGATGGAATCGTGACCGCTTCAGAGATTTGCCGTGAGTGGAAGAGATCTCAAAGAAAAGGGGCAGTTTGGAAGATTGACTACGCCAAGGCTTATGACTGTGTCAGTTGGAGATTCCTTTGGTTAGCTATGCAGAAAAGGGTTTTTCCGGAAGATTGGATCGCTTGGGTTAAGAGATGTGTCACCACTTGCTCGTGCTCGGTGCTAGTTAATGGGAGGCCTGAGGGCGGTTGGTTCCAGCCCTAGAGGGGGGTGCGTCAGGGCTGCCCTCTTGCTCCCCTGCTTTTTGTGTTGGTTGCAGATTGTCTTGCGGTTTTGTTTGAGCGGGCAGTGGAAGAAAACTGGTGCGAGGGCTTTCGAATGGGGGACATCTCAGTTCCGCTGTTGCAGTATGCGGATGACACGCTGGTATTCCTAGGAGGGACAGAGGAGCAGAACCGCAATGCAGCTGTGCTGGTGGATGTCTTTGGGTGCCTCTCCGGGTTGCAGATTAACAGGCAGAAGTCGGTCCTTGTTCCGATAGTTTTGAGTGGCGAGGAGAGCATCGGGCTGGCGGAATGGGCAGGTTGCCCCTTGGGGAGTTTGCCGATTACCTACCTAGGTTTGCCTCTGGTTGATGGGAGGCTGAGGAAGTCTGATTGGGATTGTGTACTGCGCATAATGGAGCGGCTGGAAGGTTGGAAGGCTGTGACTCTGTCCAAGGGTGGGAAGCTTACATTGCTGAAGCACGTTCTTTCGGCGATCCCGACTTTTTTCTTTTCGACGAGGTTAATGCCTGTTGGGGTTAGAAGGAGGATTGAGACCTTGATGAGATCCTTTTTCTGGTCTGATGGAAGGCAGGAAAAGAGGGGGTTGCACCTGGTGGCTTGGAAGGACCTGTCTGTTCCTGTTGCAGAGGGGGGCCTTGGCGTTAGGGACGTAGAATCTATGAACAAAGCTCTGTTAGCCAAGTGGGTGGTGTGCATCTGGGGTTTGTCCGATTTGCCGGTCTTGCAGTTGCTGAGAAAGTTGTATGGTGTTACTGGGGAGTTGGTGGCTGAGAGGAAGTGGCATGAATCTTCCTTGTGGAGTGGGATCCGTGCCGTACTTCCGGTGCTTCGGCCGCTTCTTAGGCCGGTTTTGGGGGATGGGCTCCGGTTCCGATTTTGGTTGGATGACTGGACCGGGGATGGGGCCCTGGCCTCCCGCTTCTCTCGGTTGATGGCTTTGGCCGTTGATCGGGGTGCGCGGGTGGCAGAGGTCGTCGATGGCGGGACGTGGGCGCCGAGGTTCCTTGTCGACCTTTCGGATCAGAGGTTGGAGGAGTTTTTGAGGATGTTGTCTGAGCTTCCCCCGGCCGGGGAGCTGTCGGGGAACCCGAACCATTTTGAGTGGACTGGCGGTAAATTCTCGGTGAAGGCGGCCTATCAGAAGGTTGCTGCGGCTTTGGTGGAGCGTGATGAAGACCTGTGTGCTGACGTGAAGGTGATTTGGGCAGCTAAGATTCCTACGCGGGTTAAGGTTTTCCTTTGGTGTGTGAGGAGAGGTCGTATCTGTGACAAGGTGAGAAGAGGCAGACTGCTGGGTGGGACGGATCTAAGGTGTGACAGATGCGAGGACGAGTTGGAGGATGTGGACCACATCTTCTTTGGTTGCAGGTCTTCCGCAGAGGTTTGGGGGTCTTTGGGGCTCACGTGGGTCCGGGCTTCTGATGCTGATCAGTTTTGGCGGTCGGTTCGTCGGGTCGGCCATGGGTCTTCCGACGATGTTTCCAAGCCTTTTGCCGCGCTGTGGGCTATTTTCCTGGGTAGGAATGATACTATCTTCAAGGGGCAGCGGTTTTACTCTGAAAATGTTGTAGCCCATTATAATGCTTTGTACAATTTCTGGGTATCACACTGATGTACTCTTCACTTTATTAATGAATGCTTTGGTGTGGTGACTCCCGCCTTGGGAGGGCTCCCCCGTACTTTTACTCAAAAAAAAGGGGCTTTAATGACTTTTGAGGAGATAAAGAAATCCCAACCATTTTATACATCTTTTCCAATGTTGCAAGTAAGATAAAAGTATTAGTTGAATTACAATCAAAATATATACATCTAAACTTTACTTTACATTATAGAGAAGTATGAAAAACCAAAATACTACTAATATTAAAATATTATTCTTATTAGTCGGCTCAACAACTATTAGGCCAAAGTTATTCTATTCGGTCACCTTGCTGAATAGCATAGTCGGATCGACTAATCGGTCCAGTCGGATGACTATTGCATCTTTTCTGAACTACAGTAAACTTACTGAGGCTCAACACTTTATATGTGATAGCATCAGAATGAGCATCCCTTACTATGGTCAAGGTCAATTCATACTTCTTTGACATTAATAGATAGAGATTTTTAGACATATGGCAGGAATCATAATGAATCAGCATTCAACACCCATTTGCTTTTATAAACTGACTTCTCGTCCTTAAAAGCCACATGGATTTTGACCTTTAAGGGTGCCTTGACCCTCTTCAGGTGGGGCAACTCTGAAGTAGGGCAACATGTAAAGTCTCCTCAGCCCATCATTAATTCAGCATTGTACTAAGTGAAATTTTTGATCAAATCCACCGAAGCTATAGATTCTCAAAACATCAACCCAAAAGCAGGGAAACAACAAATTTTTGGAAAAAGAGGAAACAAAGGACACGAGCTGCATGCTATCATTACACATCTTCAGCTAAGTCCAATAATCTTGGAAAAAACTCCTACATTGTCCCTCAGATACAAGTTATCATTACATAAAATGAGAGCCTGACTATCATCCGACCATCTCGACATCAATCCCACCACCGTGGGTACGACTCATTACCCCCCTTCATGACTCTCAAACTCTCTTAGAGGCTAAAAAAATTTTCTATAGAAAAAATAGACCATCTTGCAGGAGTAATCAATAATGGAGCCCATTACACGAAGCATTTACTTCCTAACATATAAAATTAATACAAATGGGAAAAGAACGGGGTTGGGAAGCTGAGGCATGCCACTGGAGACCATTTATCGAAGATATTGAATTAAAGACTATTGGATATCTGTGGACGGAATGATGCCCAACGTGGTTGACTGACTGCCACTTGTTGTGGATGCAAAGAAATATCTTATTGTTGAAGCAATCCTGTTATATCTAAGAAGAAAGACTGTTTCGGAAGCTGTCCTAGAGACCGTGAATAAGGTATTACTTCTAAAGTGGGTTTCTGTTATCTGAGGTAGAAGTGAAGGCTTGTGATGCAGGCTCATTTGTAGAATATGTTGGAGAAAAATGAATTGCATTATGATCATAAAATCCCGGGGCTCTCTTTTATAGGAGAAAAGCCTTTGGATAAATAGCATGAGAAGTACAAGAAGAAATGAAATAGAAAAAATAACATCAAAGATATATAATAATCTCAATACTCCCCCTCAAGCTGGAGCATATATGTCTATCACGCTCAGCTTGGAACATCTTTGGAAAGGGCTTCTAGTAAGCGCTTTGGTGAATATATCAGCAGTTTGATCTCCAGTAGAAACATGAGAGGTAGATATGAGACCCTTCTGAATCATGTCTCTGGTATAGTGGCAATCCACTTCTCTATGCTTTGTACGTATGGAATGCAGGATTATTTGCAATAAAAAGTGTTGCCTGATTGTCACATAGAAGCTGCATAGGAAGAGGTACATCAATAACAAGATCAGTCAGAACTGACCTGACTCACATCATCTCTGTGCATACCTGAGCCATGGCCATGTACTCAGGCTCTGCACTAGATCTAGCAACCACTGTATGCTTCTTACTTTTCCATGACACAAGTGATTTGCCAACAAATATAGCAAACACAGAAGTGGACTTCCTATCCGTAGGGCATCATGCATAATCTGCGTCTGCACACATTGTGACGTCAAGAGACGTGCCTCTGTTGAATAAAAGACCAGTACTTGGTGAAGACTTCCGATATCTCAAAATCATATAAACAACATCCATATGCACCTTCCTGGGCTGTTCCATGAACTGACTCATCTTGCTAACAACAAAACATATATCTGGCCTGGTGATGGTAGCATATAGGAGCTTCCCAACCAGCTCCCTGTATCTCCTCTTATCTATCTCCTCGGTATCATCATCATATAATCCCATACTTGGATCCATAGAAGTAGTAGCATGCTTGCACCCTGTCATACCTGTTTCTAATAGAAGATTAGTAACAAGCTTCCTTTGGGTCATCACAAGACCACGTTGGTTCCTGGCTAATTCCAATCCAAGGAAGTATCTGAGATTGCCAAGATCATTGGACTCAAACTGCTGACCTAGGAACTCCTTGGCTGCCTGAATGCCCTGTACCTCTCTGTGTCCTCTGACCAAAAAGTGAGTGATTTGCAGTGGACCGAACAAATCCCTGATGCTCTATGAACTCTGAAAGCTTATGGTACCAAGCTTTCAGACTCTGCTTTAGGCCCTAAATCGCCTTATGGAGCCTACACATCTTCTGAGACTCCCCCTCAGCAATGATGAATATGTGATTCATCACTCTAAAAGTTGAAAATAGAACTTTATTCTCGAGTAATTAGCTATATTTCATCATTTATATTGCATAATTAGCATTCATGCATGTGTAAATAATATCTGCATTTTAACATGCATACTCGCATTAAATAAGGAGCCAAATTCACTTGTAAAAATCACCTGTAAATACCATATTTGTACTAACTCCAAATCCAATAAATTCAACTCTATAGTGTATATATTACTAACACCAATAAAGGAAAATTATCAAAAAAAATACAAACTTGTAAAATTATCCAATAAAATCCAAATCCAGGTTTGAAAGTACGAGCCTTAAAACACACATCTCTCTCATAGAGTGTCTGATTTAGGTCTACTCACTTTTAAAGTAATATACATTCAAAGACCTTCAAAACAAGACTAATTTCTGTAAAACTTGGGTTTTGGGCCGCTATTGTATATTGTACATATTGACCATAATACCCTCTATTTTTATGTTTTTATTTTCTTAATTATTAAAAATCCAAAAAAAGATAAAGATTAAGTTGTAAATATTTCTTTCATATTTTTTCTAACTTTATTTTGGTTTTTTGTGAATTAAAAATGACAAAAAATCTGCAAAACACCAAAATGCGGTATTTTATATCTATAAGGTACCCCCAAAAATATTTTTTGTACAGATGACTTCCTTTGATTTTCGGTCCTTCACGGAAGTTGTAGATCTCGTCGAGGCGATCAACTTTCGTGTTTTGATTTGACCTCTTTTGATATTTTTTTATTTTTCTTTCAATTTAAATTTGGATTTTTCTGGGAGGGACACATGGCAGCTCCAAGAGCCGCCACGTGTCACCCATTTTTATTATTTTTACTTATTTTAATTAATTAATTATTATTATTATCTTTTTAATTATTATTTTAAATAAATAAAAATAAGCGCCACGTGGCCGCTCCCGGGCGCGCCACGTGGCGCCTTCTCCACCTAGCTTCATCACGCGCGATGCACATGATGAATCCCCCTCCCCTTCCTCCCACAGCGCACGGTCAACCCGCATCCTTTGCCTGCTGCTCGCAACCACCGCGCCTCCACGCCTTGCGCGACGGCCCATCCCTCCCGCGAAACTCATGTTGCCCCCTCCTTTCTCGGTCAAGTGCAACCGCAACCCGCGCCTTGCGTGGCTGTGCGCAACGACCCCGTCACACATCGTTGCCTTCCGCCTCTTCTCTCTCCTCCCTGCGCTCCCCTCAACTGCCCGCTTCCTGCGGCAGTTCCGTAAACATCCCACGATCTCTTCCCATCTCGTGCGCCAACCACTCATAAAAGAGTTGCCCGCCCTCCATCATTCCCTTATCCACCATTCACCAAGTGAAAGCCACGAGCTCGGCTGACGACAACCTTCGTGGTGACAGCTCGAAGGAGAAGGCTTCGAGTGACGACGGATCAGGCGAGATCCAGAAGGAGGAACCCCGTTCACCTTCTACTGCAGCTGTTCCTGCAGCTGATTAGCTTCGCGGGAAGTCTCTGCTGGCCCGCTTGAAGTGAAGACGTAGCCGGAGCCCAAGCTCCAGCTTCTCCCAAGCAGTTCCCCGCCCATTTCCAGTTTCGATTATCTTCTTCAAGTCCACGACCCGCCGCATCAGCTCACCAACGTCTTCCTCTTCTAAATCATCCTCCCCCAAATCGTCTTTGCTTCACTATTCAACACCGTTTCCCCGTTCTTCTACACATTGCTTACCACCCTCGGCTGCCCCGAATCCATTACCACCTTGACCGTGCAACGCCATCGCCACCGGGTTTCCACAGGCATACGATCATCTTCTCCAGAGTCTCCGCATCTCCTGGAGCTACACTTGCAGCAGAGAGGGGAACCTCTTGTTCGATGCCTCCATCGCATGCATAGAAGCCTCATCACCACTATCGCCGCGTGCCGCCCTCGCGACCGTCGTCCTTCACGCGGAGCCGCCGTGCTCCCACACGAGGCCGCGGCCTCCCGCCAACCGCCAGCGGTCGTGCCAGCCGCATCGCCTCCAGACCGCTGCGGCACCACCTGCGGTCCTGCGCATCCCGTCGCGGTCGCGCTGCAGCCGTCACCAGCCCTTGCATTAACCACCTCTAGCTGCGCGGGTGCCCAATAGCCACAACTCTACAGCCGCTCCTCCAGCAACGAGTGCTCAGTTTCGCGCTCCTCCTCCCGCTCACACTTCTTCCGCCAGCGCAACTCCTCCTGCGCGTACACCCCAGCCGAGGTACGCCTCCACCTCTTTCGTCCACAAAACTTGACCAGACGCGTTCCTTCCACCCAAAACCGCCTCGAGCTCCGTACGCGCGTGCTTCATCCGTCTGCACCACCTACACGAGACCCCCCTCCGTGCGCTTCACCTCCAGCAGCCACGACACGGAGGAGACTCGAGCAGCATCTCCCTCTCCACCGCAGAGGCCGAGGCTCCGCCGTCAGCTCCTCACCACACCTCAGCCTGTGAGTGACTGCTCAAGCCACACACCCTCACGTTTACGGCACGTGAGTGTGGTGGGAGATTTACATAGGCACCCCTGCCATCTCGGGTGTTCGCGACACATCCCCTCTCAACACGTCCCCTGGTGGGGAATTTGCGTCAAGGCCCCCTCACTTCCAGCCATTCATAAGGTCCAGCTCCAGAATGGGCACGCGCACCGCACGTGTGATTCTAGAGAAACTTCATCTAAGCCCACACTCCTCTCCAGATTTGCATGCAAGTCCCCGCCGCTTGGAGTCACGCGCGAGTCACGTGCAATTTGGAAAATTTTGCATAAACGCCCTCAGGCGCATATGTAATTGCATAATCATCCCTGTACATTGTTTATTCAATCAATTTTATTTCTGTAATTGCATTCATACCCCTGCATTGGAGTCTCATTTTGTGTGTCATTTTCGCATCAATTTTGTTATATTTTTTGTGAGCATTGGTTTATTTAGTATAATTTATTCAGTGAAATATTGCATATTTTGCCCACTGTTCGCTATTAATTAATTTTTAAATTCATCATTGCTATGAAAATTACCAAAAAATCACACTAGGTAGATTTTGAGTAGTTCTACTTTGTGCCCACAAATCACATTATTTGCTGCATAACGAGATCTTAATCAATTAATTGGTGTTTCGCTTAATTGATTTTTAATAAGTCAGAAATTAATTATTTTTGAGGTATAGTAATTTTCCTGGATTCATCTCACATATAAGTATCTAGGATAATTTTAATCTCTGCAAATAATTTAATTTGGTATTTATTAAAATTAAATTAGCAAAAATGACCCTGCATTCATATTTAATTCGTAGTTAATTCATATTGAGTCGAAAAATTCCAGAAAATTGAAGTAGCCTAATTTCATCATTTGTCACATTCTGGCCAAGTTTGAGAATTTTTTAGCATCATTTGATTGAATTTTGCATTATAACCCTTAAACTAGCCTGAAATTGCATATCCTTCATTCACTTGCATTCAAAAAGACAAAATATTCCTATATGAAAACCTAGCATCTGGATTGACTTTAAATAAATCTAAGGAGAAAGTTGCCTCCCTGAGTTCGACCTTGGGCTTGCCCAAGTAAAATAAAAATTACCGCTTATTATTAATTAATATATTAATTAAAGTGGTTTTTGATCGATCCTATTTCACCTGACTGCAACGAGCACATTTATTTTAATCGTAAATCCGATTGAATTAAGAGGGTAAAATTAGGGTTTGTCAAGCAACAAACCCTAGTGGCTGCTGCATATAAATATCCTCCTGTAATCACCATATAGAAACACATTCTTCACATCAAGCTAGTGAAGAAGAGGCCATTCACGTGAAACAATAATTGAAAGGAGAATGCGCAAAGTCGAGTGTTTGGCTACATAGGAGAAGGTATCCTGATAATCGACCCCATAAGTCTGGGTGAATCCGCGTGCTACAAGCCTTGCCTTGTAGCGATCCACACTACCATCAGCTCGGTGCTTCACCGTAAAGATCCATTTTCACCCCACAACCTATGCACCTGGAGGAGTAGAAACAACACTCCAAGTATCATGAGATTGCAAAGTTGCCATCTCCTCCTCCATGGCAAGTCGCCAACTACTATCCTGTATGGCCTCTTGATATGTACGCGGAATAGTAACAGCTGAGAGGCCTATAATAAACCTCATGTACTCATTTGAAAGATGGTCCAATGAAACATGCGCAGCTAGAGGATATGTGTCATAATTGCGACGTGGTTTCCTCGAGGCAATAGGTATATCAAGGTCTTCAGTCTCTATTCTCTGGTTTCAGCACCTCCTATGTATCATCTTGTGGATCAAGTCTAGAACCAGTGCCATCAATAGAAATAATGTGTTCATCACATACCTGGGGCGTGCTGGATGACGGGGAAGGCGCATGAACAGAGGGGCGAGTAGAAGACATGCGAACGTAAAATCGAGGTAGGAACTGTGTCAAGGTAGATGGAGGTGGAGGTGGTGGAGGCGGTGGAGGTGGAGGTGACTGGGACTCAATATGAGGAGATGGCGCTGAAGATAACGGAGGTGAAGGAACAAAGATATCTTCACTAGTGTCAGCATTTGACAACCTGTCACCTGTTGGAGAAAAATACATTATAGACTCAAAAATGTGGCATCAACACTAACATAGTATTTTCGCCCAATATGATCAAAACATCTATACCCTTTTTGGGTACGAGAATAACCAACGAACACCCATTTGACAGCTCTAGGAGAGAGCTTGTCACGACCTGGGGTAAAATTGTGGATGAAAGACACAGATCCAAATACCCTGGGAGTAAGGGAGAATAAGTCCTTCTCAGGAAACACAATCAAGAAAGGAACTTTTTTTCCAATGATAGTAGATGGCATGCGGTTTACCAAGTAATATGCAGTAAGAACCTCATCACCCCAAAACAAATGAGGAACTCAACTCTGAATCAAAAGAGTCCTCGTGACATCCAAAAGATGACGGTGTTTGCGTTCAGCAACACCATTCTGTTGGGAAGTGTACACACACGAAGTTTGATGAACAACACCAACAGAACTGGGAAAGGTAAGCGAATATAAAATGGAAAACTCCAAGGCATTGCCAGTGCGAATAAATTTCGCATTAGTAGAAAAAATGTTCTTGATCTCAATAAGAAAAGATTTAATAACGGGACCAACTTCGGACTTATTCTTTAACAAAAGAACCAAGATAATCTAGAGAAATCATCGACAACAACCATATAGAACCGATGTCCCCGATGATCTGGAACACGACTAGGACCCCATATGTCAAAATGAAGCAACTCTAACAGATGACTACCGCGACGATTCCGATGACTCAGAAAAGAGGAACGGTGGTGCTTCCCAAGCCGACACGTCTCACACTCCAAGGTAGTACGAGTAAAGATCTATGGGAGAACATGACACCGCTTTTGTAGAGGAAGATGTCCAAATTGAAGATGCTACGTGAAAGGAGAAACAAACCCAAAAGGAATAGTAGCAGAACCAAAATACGAAGGCTGAACAAGTATGTAAATCCCTCTCTGTTCACGACCACATCCAATCACCTTGCCCGTGAGTATGTCCTGGAACACAAGGGATGATGGATCAAATATGGCACGATAATGTAAATCTTTTGTAATCTGGCTAATAGACAAAAGATTCATCTTAAATACCGGAGCATGTAAAACATTATGCAGACGGATCGAGGGAGCTAGAACAATCTCCCCCCGACCAACAATGGGCAGATGATCCCCGTTAGCAATCACAAGTCACAACTGATCTACCGGGAGGAATGGACCTGTAGGAAGTAAATTGTACTTGATTTCCACACATATGATGAGATACTTCAGAGTCCATGATCCAATCGGATAAATCTGAACTGCTACTACTGGTAAGTGCAAAAGCAATACCTGACGAACTCGAAGAGGCTCTGGCAGCGTGTGTGACATCTAAAGATCCTGCAGTCGAAGTGGTAGGAGTCGTCATCATCTCTCAGCCTGGAAACAATGTCATCAAATCGTGCATCATGAGAAAGAGTAGAAGTAGGAGTAGGCTCGGTCTGCTCAGCTACACAGGCAGACGCATGATAGCTATGCTTCAGATAGCATGTCTCCTCAGAATGACCTGGACGATGGCAATGTGAACAAGGGCCACGCTGATGTCATCCTCCTTGACCACGCGGCCCTCGACCTCGAAGCTGTAAAGTACCCCCTCTGCCACGAGAAACTGCCATGGCAAAAGGAGTCGGAGTCACAGAAGTAGATGAATTAGTAATTCTGCTCTGCCTCTTGTAAACCTCCTCCACTGGAGGTATCGTCTCTCTAGTAAGTAGTTGAGTACGTGTTGTATCGTACTCAGTCATAGTAGCATTTTGATATGCATACTGCTGCTCAGTGCTAGTAGTAGTAGGCATGAAACTATGCAGACGCTCAAACATACCTCTAAGATGCAATCATGCAAGAAGTGTGCATGAAGAGGTCGACCATTCTTCTTGGTCGAAAAAATATCAAACTGCAACTGTAGAATTTTGCTCTCATTCTTTGCCTGCCCATATACGTATACTAAGATGTTCACATAGCCTTTGTTGTGGGTTGATTGACAATATCATTAGCAATCTTCGCGGTAAGCGTCCCGAGAGCCAAATGCGAGTATATGCATCATCTTGTTTCCAAGAAGCATTAGCCCCAGTCTTGTCCTCCGGTTTTGGATTCGTCAGAATGTGCTCTTATAGCACTGCATCATGGTGCGAACCTGCATGGACCGCAGCTTGTTGGTCACATCCATCTTCACGATGTGAGCCGGGTCCTTGAAGGCACCAGACGATGAAAAAACATCACCCTTGTTCTCTGACATGGTAGCAAGAACGCCGATATCAGGAACGAAACTGAGGAGTAGACCACTCTGAATGAGTCTACATAATCACATATAGAGGATTGGTTGTATTTGTAGATTCATACAACCATCCTCATCTCTTGTTGTTGTAGGCTAGAGTCGGAAGTCGTGATTTATATGTTGAAAATCACGAAAGACCAAGCACCAATGATCAGAAAGTCGGCCCAAGCGGCCGCATATGCGGCCACATATATGGACTCAGGCCACCAAGCGCACCGAGTAACGGATATGCGCACAGTAGGCGCTCATAGCGCATATGCGGCCCGAGTATTCCGCATATGCGGCCGCATATGCGCCTGCATTTGTATTAGAGCGCCCAATTTTGGAGCGTTTATTTTTCTGATAAAAAATCCTAATATCTAAACCCAATTCCCCTCTTGCTAGAAACCCTCTCGCAAAACACCCCTCTCGCGAAAAACTCTCGCTGGAAGCCCTAGGCGGCGTAGTGTCCTCCTGGGCTGCTTCTCCACCTTCCCTCGCCATCGTGGGTCGCTCCTCCGCCTCTCCTTGCCATCATGGGCCGCTTCTCCGTCTCTCCTTGCCTTCCAGCAACTGCTCGTCATCAACTTGTAACGACATGTGACTTGCGTGTCCGCCTTTACACGAGAAGCTCCTCCTCCTCGATTGTTGTTCCTCTCCGCATGAACTTTTTTGGAACTGTTGCACCTTCGTATACCCCTAAGGGCCTCAACCACAACCACTAGCAGCTCCTCCGCTAAAATTTCATCTCCATCAACAACCATCAGGTACACTCCTCCGTTTTTTTTTATTTTGAAAGCAACCTATATTTGTATTTGTGAGTCTTATTTTCTATGAAATCATGTATCTAATTTTTACATATATTTCTGTAAATACTAAATAGAATTAGCAAGTATGTAGTTATTTTTTAGATATGCTAGTGGTTCTTAGCACATACAAGGTACATAGATGATAAATAACATTAAGAAGTGAAGATGAATAATTGTCATTTGTTATTATTTGTTTGGGTTGTGTTTAGGTCTTCATTTGATATACAATTTCAGTTTATTAACTATTTTGCCATGAATTTAGGTTATCATGAATTTATTATTATTGTTAGAAAACAGGAAGCGGAAGCGATAATGATAAACAGAGCAAAAGAATCAGAAAGATAAACATGGAACACCATGATTTTTACGTGGAACCCTACTCCGTGAGGAGCGGGATGAAACCACGGGAGAAGCCCTCAAAGGGGCATAGCATTGCCTTTTCTCTTCTGATACAGGAGGTCTGGGGCTCTTTATATAGCCTCCACAGAGCCTCCAAGTCCCACAGCTCGATAATGTGGGACTAAACAACCGGATGGGGTAAATGGATCCTGGAGGTATCCATTTACTCATCTCCAACTCATGGGCGCATAACCAAATACTCTAACACTCCCCCTCAAGCTGGAGCATGCAATGCTCAGCTTGGACAAACAGAAAGAAACTCAACTCAACGCTACAGGATACTATGGACAATATCAACCCAACGCACACAACTGATGCTGTCGAGGACGTTGCTTCTCATGCCGTGCATGTGAGGAGGACGAACGAGCTGGAGTGTGAGTCTGCTGAATCTCCTCGTCGGAGAGCATGTGCTCTGAACTGCGCCTGTCAGTCACTGCAACTGAAATGAGTCTTCTCGTCGGAGTACTCTGGCCCGCCACAACATGTGGACAACTGCTCCATCTCTGAAAAGGGCCTAACTGAAAAAGGCCGTGGAAGTGCAATCCTCGTCGGTCTGGAGAATGGAGTCTGAAAAAGTCTCCTCGTCGGAGAACTGGGTCTCTCCCATCTGGCTCAGAGAATGGTACACTACTCCGGAGTCCTTATGTCTCACATGAAAACTCTGGCCTACAAAACAAGAAAGGATGGGGACCTCTGAATTAATGGCATACATGTGCTCATCTGAAAATGACCTCAAACATGTGCATGTCTGAAAATGAGTCTCTCTTTGGAGAACTCGAAAATGGACCACTCAAATATGGAGTGCCTCGAACTTGGACTCTTGACCAATCTGTCGAGTCTGAACAACTGTGCATCATACTGTGGACCCGGAATATGAACATCGAGTCTGAAATACGCATGAAAAATCTCCATCTGAAAACTGTAGAGTCTGAAATCTGGATGGTCTGGAATCTGACATCTGGTTTATGGAACAGACCTGTGACTCTACATATATACTCCCCCTTTCTCCCATACTTGTCGGAAAACAGATACGTCGACAAAGTTAGGAGAAGACAAGATATTGGGGAAAAACATGGATATTCTCAAAAATTCCTTGCATCTTTTTGTCAATTTTAAAAAAAAAACTGCCAATTTTTTTAATAAGCCGTTCCATCATTTTTTTCCAGCTTTTCATCTCATTTTTTTTGACTTTAGCGTACGGTTTTTTCATTTGTACGTGCCTTTTTCTTTTCCTTTTTTGCAACTTCTCTCTCTCTCTCTTTTTAAATCTCTCACCTTTTTTATAACTATAGCCCTCCTTTTCTTTTTTTTTTTATTTTTTAATGAAAACTGTCAGCCCATCGGCATTTTTTGGTTGTACGGCTCTTCTTGGGCCTACAACGATGGATGTCTACTAAAATTTTTATTTTTTTTAAAAACGGGACCCCTTAGGGTTCCCACGCGATGGGAAACCCCATCTAAGCCGTCGCCCCCTGCCTCTTGGTTTGCACGAGAAGCCGCCTGGAGGTGATCCTCTACCAGGCCGCCTTTGGAGATGCGGTGCCGCCAGGCCATCACGGGCGGGGCAGCTCAAGGGATGCGCTAAAGGCTCGCGTGAGGGGAAGATCTGAGGCGCATGAGATGCTCTTGCCTGGGTGCGCCGTAGATATCGAGCACGCAAGCGGTGCGCTGCCTCGACAGGGAGATACTGGAGTCGTCGCTGCTTCGACTAAGGCTCCTTCGCCTGGAGGTTCCGCGCCGGGAGATGTAGGGCTGCCGCCTGAAGACACGAAAAACCCGGGCAACTGAGGTAAAGGTATAAAATGAGGTCGTTGCGACCTCAGTCACTCGAATGCGTCAGTCAAGAAGAAATCAACCACTCACAGAGATAAAAACAAGCAAGCACAAGAAAGAGCGGTCTAGCTATAGGATTGACCTGGTATAGCTCCCAGGGTCGAACACAAGGAGCACAGATTGGCCTTGCGGCCTACGATGTAGTCAGGAATCCAAGAGAATACTTTTTTAGTGGTTTTTATTTATTTTTATATTTTTTTAGATTTTTTAAAAGATGAGAAAAATGAGAGAAAGTAAATACAAGGGAACTTCAACAATTTATCAAACACACCAAACATCAAACAAAAATTCCAGAAAATTGGTTTTTAGGTTTTTTAAGTTTTTTACTGTTTTTGGTGAATTTTTGGAATTTTTCTAATGGGTAAATTATTTATTAAAAATCAAACAATGCGAAAAACAAAGGGTCCTGTCCAGCAAGGCTTAAGACCCAAAAATAAAATACTCTTGGATCTCAAAAAGCCCTAAAGGTAATTTTCCTATAATCTAGGAAGAATAAGGAAAATTTAGGCACCCTAATTATTATTTTTGGATTTTTAATTTAATTTTTATACTTTTTATGAGTTTTTAGGGGTTTTTCAATTTTTAGGTTTTTTAAGTGATGAAAAGTCACCAAAAATGGCTGGAAAATCAAACAACAAGCAAGGAACAGTACCTAATTTTTTTAGAATTTTTGGTGGAGTTTTTATATTTTTTTGGTATTTTTAAAGTCAAACAGTAGCAAAAATAAGGGTTTTTGAATTTTTAAAAATAATAAATGAAATCAAAAATGTCCTCAAAAATCACAGAAATTCCTACACCATGGCAGGAGCCATGTGTCAAAATCTCATTGGATTTGGAGGTCGTTTGATATTTTATTCAAAAAAATAAAGGTGGGGCACTGTGCACGGGGACCTAAGTGCAAATACCCAAAAGTTCTGGGGTCCTGGTGCAAAATACCCAGCAAAACACGTGCCAAGCACGTGCCTGGGGCACACAGGGACCAAATGGTAATAAAAATAAGTTCCGAGGGCTTATTGGTAACAAGTACCAAAAGTCCAGGGGCTTATATGCAAATAACCCAAAATAAAACGCACATGCGCATAAACAATGCTCACAGGGGTATAATTGCAATTACTCAAAAATAATCTTTCAATTCATAACAACCAGAACTACAGGATTAATTATGCAAAAAGCCCAGATACACACGTGACGACGCACGTGGTCATTCACACACAGGGGCATACATGCAATTAAAATAAAGCACGAGGTCCATACTGCAAATAACCCTACGCTAATAAAGTTTTAAAACTATTTACAGGACTGAAAAGAAAATAACACACTACGAGGGGGCCCTACGATATTTACCCCTTTATTCGCCGACGGTCGGATGTGCGCCACGTGGGTGATCTGACGGCTAGGAACGGATGGCGCTTTACTTCTTCGGCTCTTGGGCTCGATCGACGGTCCGAGGGAGGCCACGTGGAATATCAAGCGGTGCTGGGCTCCTGGTCTCTCTCCTCTGCTATCAATGGTCCGGATGAACTCCTCAGATGAATCGACGGTCGCTGCTCCTCGAAGAATGGACGGACACGATCAGAACTGGAGCGAGGGCTTCATCGGACGGCTCTGGAGGATGGTGCAAGAACTCGTCGCCGGCGAACTTCGCCGGCCTCCTGCGTGCGCTACACCCCTCCTCAGCTGCTGCAAATGATCGGAGAAGCTCCGCTGGACTGTCCCGCAGCTGCTGGTGGTGGCCGATGCCCCAGCCAAGCCCTGGAGGGGCTCCGGCGAGGCTTGGCGGCGCGAAGCTCCGGTCTGAACTGTAGAGGAGGCTCAGACACCCCCTTTGAACCTGCAAAGTAGTCAAGAAGCTTCGCGGGTCGAGGGCAAAATGCCTCGACCCAAGAACGCGGGGTGAAGATGGTCTGTGCTGTGGTGCGAACGAGCTCCGGCGAGGCGGAGACGGTGGAGCTCGACTCCCAGATCCTGTGCGATCTGGGTTGAGTGAAAGTGCGTAGAAGGTGCGTGAGGGAACGGCGAAGATGATGGTCGGTTCGGATGGTTGAGGTATTACGCGAGATGGCCGGAATCAAGGAAATGCGGCGATGGGTCGATTTGGGCGAAATCCTAAATTAGATGAAACTAGAAGGAGCTAAGGTTACCTGGTGGCTGCAGTAGACTATGCTGGAGCTGCTCTTGCTCCTGGTCGTAGCCTCGAAGGGCGTCAAGGCCTGAGGCTCGATGCTCGACGCCGGTGGCGGAGCAGCGGCGGCGAAGAACGCCGGATCGATGGATTCGCCTCCTCGCCTCACTGCAACAAGGGCAAACGCTCGCTGTCACTCTCGCGGTGCCTATGGAGGTCACTGGGAAGAAGGAGAAGGTCCAAAGATGGAGCGCGGAGGCGGCGGAGGTCGGGATATATATGGTGACAGCGTCGATTAGGGTTGAGTGGAGACAGCGATGGAAAGCGTTGATTTCATGGCGAAGGATCCGGCGAGGGAGAGGGATGAACGGCGAAGAATCCGGGCATGGGATTTGCGTGGGAGACAGCCTGGAGACGCGTGGAAAAATCGGAGAAGGCGGGGCGGCGCGCGTCTTCCAGAAAAGGAAGGAGTCAGCGGGGGAGTTGACCGGGGTCAACAATCCCCCGTGGACCAATCAGAGGCTGCCACGTGTATTCGATTTTTGTTTATTTATTTTAGGGTAGGAATAGGCCGAATTAAAGAAAACTCAAAACATGAAATATTTTTCTTTTATTTTTTTCTATTTTTTGGTGATTTTTAATTAATTTTTGGAAATAAAAATAGGGTAGCTATGTATATAGGTATATGTACACTATATGGATTTTTGTTTTTGATTTTTTTATTTGTTATTTTTATGTATTTTTATGCTCATTTTGTATTTTATTTATTTACATCCTAAAATATGGAATAAAATGGTATTTTTATTTTATTTTAATTATCTATACACAAGGGTGAAATGAATAATTATATACATTTATACACATGATATATATACAATGTATTTTGGTATTTTTGATTTTGTGATTTTTATTTGATTTTTGTTTTGTTTCTTGTTATTTTATTTATTTACAATATGTAACATAGAATATTTACAAAAAGTTTAGAAAATACTTTTATTTATCTATAGGGTTAAATAAATACATTGGTGTGGTTTATGCACATGGGAAAAAGGGTATTTTTGAATTTTTGATTTTTATTTTGTTTTTAATAACTTTTTACAAAATATATACAAATATTTACTACATATTTTTGGGTGAGGAAAATATATAGTTTTATTTATTTGCAAATATATACCTATGTGAGCCCCTATCTCCCTCTACTTTGGCTTTTATGCGGTCAGGCCCATGCTGAGCCCTCCCTTGGGTTAGGTTGCTCAATATTTATTCTAAATATTTCCCTCTTTTTCTTTTTGCTCTTTATTCTTTTATTTTGTGCACAAAAACATGCTAATTATAGGTTTTTACACAATGCATGCTTTTGGTAATTATTTGTATTTACACATATCTACATGTATTTGCAAAGGTTTTTGTAGCTAAAATAGAAGAATAAAGAGTGATGAATGGGTATTCATCACCCCCCTATGCTTAACTTTGCTAGTCCCTTAGCAAACACTTATTTGAAAAAGAAGTGAAAAAGAAAGAAAAAGAAAAAGAGGATGTACATGGATTAAGGTTGACTTATTAAATTTTCCTTCATTAAATTGAAATATGGAGCTCGATCAGATCTTTGGATTATTAATGTGTCGGAACCTTATTTGGACTTAAGCTTAAAACTCAACAGCCTCCAAGTTCCACCAATCTATGGGCAAGACTCCTCAATAAACCAGATCAGAACAAGTCTACATACACCAACTCTAATAACCATGAATTTTCCCTTGCGGTGTAAGTGATATGTGGCTCCCCACCTCAGAAGTAACAAAGAAGCAACCTCCCTCAACCTGGTAACTCTAATGCCTCAGTCTAGCAACTCTTTCCTCGAGAAGCGGGGTATTCCCTTCTAAGTTCAAGTGCAGCCGGCTCAAGGAGAGGGGGTAGAAGTATAGAGTTTTGGAAGCTTAGCCAGTGTAGCTAAGTCTCCCGCTGCAAGCTTCATGAGATGTAACATGGATACCATAAGCTTTTGCTTCATACTCCGGTGGGGTTATTAAATTTTCAATCCGACCCACCACTTTTTTGGAGTTCTTTTTGTATTTTTGCAATTTTTTTTTTTCAAGAACTTCTGTACAACATATCTACATGGTGCAGCATATATAAGAAATTTCCCCTTGAGCCAGTAGACTATCCCTCTTTTGAAGCTTTATTGCAACCCACAGCTTCTGTCTTTAGCTTTCAACACCACTAGACCAAGTTGAGGTGCACTTCCTTCACTATAAGAAGAAGAGAGGTTCCGCCTAGAAGTACTACCCTCATATGCTACCCCAAGCCAAAGGAAACTGCCTCCTCACCACCTCATCCGTGGAGAGCCATGTGTAAAGTGCAGGTGCAAGTGAAGCCATTGTCTCTGAGAGTCATGCGTGTGTTGTTAAGTGCTCTACTTAGGCTCATCAAGATGACGTATGCTCATAGCCTAGTGGACTCAAAGAATTAAGTCCTTATGGACCTGAAAAGCCTTAACCCTAAGTCCTACAAGGTTCCTCTTGAAGTTAAGTGGATTAAGATCTTGTTCAAGCTCCATTTCTCAATTTAATTCCAGGCTTAGTTTAAATGTCAACTCTCATCCAGGAAAAACTATATACATATATGTACACAAGATGCTATTTACAAATATTTTACAATCATGCAAAATTTTTGAAGAATGTTTTGAAATCATGAATGAATGATGCATGAAGTGCAAGTTTTGCAAAAAGATATTTACAAACATTTACACAAGATTTTTGCAAACCTTTGATTTTCAAAACATTTTGGAAAAATTTTGTACTATATACATAATTTTGATACAAAATATTTACACAAGCTTTACACAAAAGATTTTTGAAATCATTTTTACAAAAATACTTTATACACTAGCTATGTATGTGCAAGAGTAAAAGAGGTTTATGAAAAAATTTTTAAATTTTGTGATTTTTAGCCATTTTATTTATTAACACACTCACACAAAGTACGAGTTATGGCTAAAGTATATATGAAATATATACACCCCCCCTATACTTAGCTCGAACGATGTCCTCAGAGTGATCAAGAGCGATGAAGAAGACATAACTCGTGCTTAGTAAAAGGGAAGTGAAAAGGAATGGCTAAGTACAGGAACGAATAAATGAATAAAATGAGAGGAACTCGGTGGTCTCCCCCTATACTTAGGATTAACTAATCCTAAGTATAGAAAGCTGTACATGAAGGGAAAGCCGAGTGATGAATATACAGAATCTGCCCCCCCTATACTTAGGGTAAAATATCCCTAAGTATAGGCAGCAAAAACAAGAGCAGAAAGAATGAAAAGAATACTCACAGGTCCGACATCCCCCCTATACTTAGGGTAAAGTACACCCTAAGTATAGCATAATCATAAGATGAAAGACGGGATGTGGGACTAAAGAATAGAATGATATGGACAACTGGATCTATACAGGCGGAGGAACAGTGAAAATCAGGCGTGAGATGTAAAAGATGTGAGTCAAAAGACCACATCTCACGCAAAATGAATAGCGGCAATAATAACGTCTCGCGGCTCATGATCTAGAAATGGTTTGAGCCGCTGGCCGTTCACTCGGAAGGTACTCTCAGAAGATAACTCAGATATATCAATGCTACCGTTATCGTGTACCTTTCTGACCAAATAGGGTCCTTTCCATTTGCTCTGTAGCTTCCCTGGAAATAATCGTAGCCTTGCGTCAAACAGCCATACTTTCTGTCCAATCTCAAAATGCTTGTGGCTGATATGAGAATCATGCCACTCTTTGACTTTCTCCTTATAATGTAGGCTGTTTGAGAAAGCTGCATCTCTAAGCTCTTCCAAGGCGGCTAACTCTGCCCTCCTCTGGTCTCCTATACCATCTGGATCCATCAATATGTCTGTAACTGCCCAGAGTGACTTGTGCCTCAGCTCAACTGGTAGGTGACAGGGCTTGCCATACACGAGGCGAAAGGGAGATGTACCCAATGGAGTCTTGAAAGACGTCCTATATGCCCACAAGACCGAGTCCAAAAGTTGTGACCAATTCTTTCGGTCAGGGCGGACGACTTTCTGCAAAATATTCTTGATCTCCCTATTCGACACCTCAGCTAGACCATTCGTCTGTGGATGGTAAGGTGTGGCAACACGATGGTCTATACTGAACTCGCTAGCAAGGGCCTTTACCTGGTCGTTGACGAAATGAGACCCCCCATCAGAAATCAGAACTCGTGGAACCCCGAACCGCATGATGATGTGCTTCTTCAAAAATCTGCAAACTGTCTTCGCATCTGCGGCTCGGGCGGGGATAGCCTCAACCCAACGACTAACATAATCTACGGCCAACAGAATGTACTCAAATCCCTGACTCTTAGGGAACGGACCCATGAAATCGATGCCCCATGCGTCAAAAACCTCACAGAAGTGAATGGGCTGCATCGGCATCATATCACGCTGTCCACAAGTGCCCATCCTCTGACAGTCAGTACACCTCTTCACGAACTCATCAGAGTCCTTGAAGAGTGTAGGCCACCACAAGCCGGATTGGAGCACTTTCTGTGCCGTTCTCCTCCCAGAATGATGTCCTCCTGCCTCAAGCTTGTGGCAGTAAGTGAGGACACTATGATGCTCCTCCTGAGGAATACACCGACGCCAGATGCTATCCCCTCCTTCGTGGTAAAGGATGGGATCCTCCCAGTGGTAGGACTTGGCCTTCGCAAGGAAGGTCTCAATCCTCTGCTTGGGCCAGTCTTGTGGAACTTTCCCAGCAACGAGAAAGTTCACAATATCAGCGTACCACGGGAGTGAGGCGATAGCAAGGATCGCCTCATCTGGGAAGGTATCACAAATGGGATCAATCTGCTCAGAATCCTCAGGCGGCTCTAATCGGGATAAATGATCCGCCACCACATTCTTGACTCCAGGCTTATCCTTGATCTCAATGTCGAACTCCTGGAGTAGAAGGATCCATCTAGTAAGTCTGGCCTTGGCATCCTTCTTTGACATGAGGTACCTGATGGCGGTGTGGTCAGTATACAAAGTCACTCTAGATCCAATGATATATGATCTGAATTTATCTAGGGCAAACACTACTGCTAGCATCTCCTTTTCTGTGACTGTATAATTCCGCTGGGCGGAATCCAATGTGCGGCTAGCATAGTGTATCGCAAATGGTACTCCATCCCTCCTCTGTCCCAGCACTGCCCCTACGGCAAAATCGGAGGCGTCCGTCATGATCTCGAATGGGAGAGACCAATCAGGCGGCTGAAGGACAGGAGCCTCAATAACACATTGCTGGAGAGTTTCAAAGGACGAAAGACACTTGTCATCGACAAGGAACTCGGTGTCTTTCGTCAAGAGGTCAGTCAACGGTCGGGCAATCTTGCTGAAATCATGAATGAATCTCCTATAGAAACCAACGTGCCCCAGAAATGACCGTAACTGCTTCAGATTGGACGGCGGTGTGAGTTTCCTAATGACATCGACTTTGGCCGGATCAACCTCCATGCCTCTGTTGGAGATGATGTGGCCAAGCACCGTCCCTTGAGTCACCATGAAGTGACTCTTCTCCCAAGACAGAACCAAGCGGGTAGCAATACATCGCTGGAGCACTCGGTCTAGGCAGTCAAGACAGGAATCGAATCCGTTGCCGTAAACCGAGAAGTCGTCCATGAAGACCTCCAAACACTCCCCTACCATGTCCGAAAATATCGACAGCATGCATCTCTGAAAAGTCGCAGGGGCGTTACATAGCCCGAATGGCATGCGTCGAAAGGCGTAAGTACCGAAGGGACAGGTAAAGGTGGTCTTCTCCTGATCCTCAGGAGCGATGGCCACCTGGTTGTAGCCCGAGTACCCATCCAGGAAGCAATAATGGCTCTTCCCTGCCAGTCTCTCAATGATCTGGTCAATAAAAGGCAGGGGGAAATGGTCCTTTTTGGTGGCTTGGTTGAGTCTCCTGTAGTCAACACAAACCCTCCAAGAGGTGGGTACCCGTGTAGCAATCTCCTCTCCCGACTCATTGATCACAGTCGTGATGCCCGTCTTCTTGGGCACCACATGCAAGGGACTAACCCACTTGGAGTCGGAAATGGGATAAATAAAATCTGCACTCCACCATTTTGATATTTCCTTCATAACAACCTCTCTTAGGTTGGGGTTCAGTTGCCGCTGGAACTCACGCGACGGCTTTGCCCCTTCCTCGAGATAGATATGGTGGGAGCACAACGAGGGACTAATCCCATGGAGATCTGCTACGCTCCATCCAATTGCCTTGCGGTTCTTTTCAAGAACCTCCATCAGACGGGATTCTTGCTCTCCAGTCAGATCGGCAGAGATGATGACTGGGTACATCTCAGACTCTCCCGCAAGGAATCTATACTTCAACGAAGTAGGGAGCGGCTTTAGCTCTGGACAGCTGGGTGCTGGCAAATCTGGCTTCTGAAGAAGATGTGTGTATGCGGACAATTCTGCCAAATTTGCCTGGGAAAATGATAAAGAACTCTCACAAACTGGATCGGGAGAAGGCGGGTCCTCTACATTGTCTCTGATCTGTTCTGCCTCTACCTCCTCCTCATCTATAGGCTCAGGTGGATCCAGATCTGGCATCTGATCATCACAATCTGCCCAATCAGATTCTGAATCCGAGGGATCTATATCAGACTCGGTGGCATCAGTACCACCGGAGAACAAGGTGGCATCAGCACCACCATCACTGGAAATCGTGTCGCGATCAAGGTCCGACTCTGCTGACTCAATAGTATCCTGAACCAGGGTTGTGCTTTCCAGACTATCCTCTGCTATCATCTCTGCATCAGCTGTATCTGAGTATGAGAGGATGGTCTGTGCTGCAGGATCTGCCCAAATTGCCTCATCATCTGTGATCACAAAATCACAGTCCTGGTGGATGTCTGACTCTGCGTCTGTCAGCTGCTCTGAATCTGTACTGCCATGTGAGCGGGATCTATCTCTGGCTCTGTGGTCCTTAACCGTCTCTATTTGTATACTCTCGCCCTGGACGCGAAAGAATACCTTCCCACTGTCATGGTCAGTCACTGCCTTGGCTGTGGCCAAGAACGGGCGACCGAGGATGATGGGGGAATCGGTCAATGAGTCAGGGGTCTCCATGTCCAGTACGACAAAATCCACGGGGAATTGCAAACCCTGAATCGTGACGACAACGTCTCGCAACAACCCCTTTGGCCTCTTGACAGACCGATCAGCAAACTGAAGGTATGTCCTGCTCTGTCTAAGAGTGCCCAACTCTAAGTGGTCGAGAAGGGCTGCCGGAAGAAGGTTGATCGACGATCCGCTATCTAATAGAGTGCGGTTGAACCTCTGCTCACTAATCTGGCATCTGACATACGGGGCCCCTAAATCTGGCCTCTTAGTCGGCAGATGGTTCTGGATCGCGTAACACGTGGCTTTGGTCAGCACATGGATCTCTGCGGTTTTACTCCTCTTCTTCCTCCTGACGGTGGTCCTGTCTCTCAAGGACCGCTGAAGAAGAGGGATGTGCTGCAAAGCCTCATTGAGGGTCAGCTGGATGTGAAACCGGTCTATCATGCCCTGGCTGAACTCCTCCTGCTCTCTCTTTTTTGGATCTTTTTCTTTTTTCTTCCCCTTCCCCAACTCAAGGGCTCTAGGAAAGGGGATCACAGGGTCCTTCTCAGATGAAGGACTAGGAATAGGCCTAGACGGTTCGATGACTGGATCCTCACAAACATCATTCACCACAGTGGGATCAGAAGAAACTAAACCTTTTCCTTTATTCAAATCAGAGTTCTGAGATACATTCATACGAGGAAAGACAACATTTCTATCAGAATAGATGTTGGTGGCCTCAGTACCACGGTCGGGCTCGGCTCTGCTGGTGGCGTCAGTACCACCTCCTCGATCTGGTGAAGCGGCGGCCTCAGTACCGCCGATGGAAATAGCATCTCGGGTGGCATCAGTACCACCGTCATCATCATGTGCGGCTTCAGTACCGCTCTCCTCTTCCTCATCTGGCGCTCTAGATGATTCCTCGTGTTGTCGCTCAGATGAGGCGCCTCCTGCTGGTCTTCTACCGCTCCTAAGTGTGACAAAATCAGCATCAAATAGATCCGACGAGATAACATCAAATGAGTCACTAGAAGTGGTAGGCTCAGTGTGAACTACCTGCTCAGATTTCCTCTTCAAGTTATTCGGATTAGGCTCGATCTGTGCAGGGATAGCGGCCTTCCCTCTCATCAGGTCCCGCATCTCCTGGCGGAACTCGTCCATCTCCCGTCTAAATGTAGCCTGCTGCTCTGTGAAGAGGCGGGCTAGATCATCCATGGCGGGGCTCTCATGGGAGCCCGACGGGTTGCCTCTCTGGTAATGAGGCTGCTGGACCTGGTGTTGCTGCGGCTGAGAGGGGTAAGAGGAAGGATGCTGCTGCTGGTGAGCCTGCTGCTCACGTCTCCAACTCTGTCCCTGCTGCTGGTAGGGACGAGGTACGAAGGATGATGGCTGGTGTGGCTGGTATGCTGGGGGCTGCTGGTGATCTCTCTGCTGGGAGTACTGCCCTCCCTGACCGGCTGGCTGCTGTTGGGACTGGTTACCCCCATTCCCCCACCTGAATCCGGGATGGTCTCGTCGGATTCCAGGTTGAGGGCGGTCATACCAAATCCCGTTGACATCCATCAACGGTTCCGCATCGTAAGGGGCTGGTGGGAGTACATCCAGAGGCTGATCCGGCTGATATACCACCATCTGTAAGTCTGGAGATGGTGGTGACTGGTAAGAGGGCTGCTGCTGCTGGTACGGCTCCGCCTGCACAAGGTGAACTTGTCGAGGCTGCTGCAAGGAGCTGGAGCGCTGGGACGAGCTGCGGCTGCCACCGGAATCGCCTCGCGACTGAAGACGGGGCTGAGAAGCCGCCTGTGCCTCTTGAAGGCACAAGAGATGGGTCTTCAAGTCGCTCAGAGTTTGTGCCATCTGCTCCATCTGAGTTATGCCCTGGCACTGCTTCTTCTCTATGATTTCCATGCGGTCCAACTTCTCGCTGATAATCCCCATGTCCGCAGCGGCCGACTCTGCCTGTGCGGCTGCAACTGTGGACGAACTGGAAGGACCTGCATCAACCCGTGCTATCCGCTGATACTGCACGGATCCTGGCGGCTGCTGAGATCTCTGTGTGTACAACCGAGTCTGGGACATCACCATGTAATTTTCGGACATCTCCTCATAGATGGCCCAGACTTGGTTGTGGTCCTTGGCAAAGTAGGACCCGCCGCAAGAAGCATTCACCAGACCCTGAAGCTCTGGTGTCAGCCCACTAAAGAAGCTCTGAACTAGGTTCGGCTTCGAAATGTCGTGGTGTGGGCATCTATCCAGAAGCTCTCTGAACCTCTCCCATGCCTCGTGAAATTGCTCGTTAGGGAGCATGGAGAAGTTGTTGATCAGGGCCCTTGCTGCATTCGTCCGCCCGAGTGGATAGTACTTGTTCATGTACTCGGTGCGGAGCTGCTCCCAGGTGTAAACAAACTTCCCTAGATGTTTCAGCCAGGCGGCTGCTCTATCTGCCAGTGAAAAAGGGAAGGCCATCATCCGAATCGTATCTTGGTCCACACGACGGTCGTGGACAGTGCTACAGATCATCAAAAACTCCTGTAGATGGAGGTGGGGTTCCTCAGTGGCGAGTCCGTGAAAATGAGGAAGCATCTGCAGGGTGTTCGGAGGGAACTTGAAATCCCCCACGATAGCAGGTATCACCACCCACTGGTGCATCAGTGTAGATCCAGGGTTGTGTAGCTCCCGCATCGGTCTTGCTGCGGCGGCGGCTGCCGCTGCTGCTGCGGCTGCTGCTGCGGCTGCTGCCTCTGCATCAGCATCAGGAATGTCCTCCGGCTCGCTCGGCTCGTCTCGCTCTCTTCGGAGTCTCTCCAACTCCCTCCTCATCTCTATCATGAATGCCCCCTGATCGCGTATCTGTTGCTGAACTGTCTCTAATGATGCGATCAGGGTGGAGTTAATCGCTCCCTGGTCTAAGACAAAATGTTCGGGCTGGCGATCGTCTGAACTGCCGGCTCCGGCCATAGGGACGTCTGCAAAATCAGATGAGCCCAACTCAGGTTCTGTCAAATTAATTCGTCTTTCCTCGGGCTCATGTCTCTCAGTAGCAGAAGAAAGGGGATCGAGGGGGAACAGGGTGGAATCGAACTCGGGCCCGGAGAGCTGGTCTCGACTCTCACGGGCCAACCTAGATGATGGAGTAGACGCGCCTGAAAGCGGTGCAGCCAGAGGCTGCCTAAGAGATCGTCTACCCATCATCTTGATCTTGGCGAGTTGGGCGGATGGGATCTGGAGAAAATATGATCGCAAAGCAAACCCCCGGTTCACCAACGCAACACAATCTGAAGACCGTGAAAGTTCGGTCAATTTATCTTGTCAATTTTATTTGGTGAACATACAAAATATCAGAGCGCTTACGTGACCTGTTAGGATACCCGATGCTACTCCAACCGACTGGCCCGCACGGAAGAGTCGGTAGTCAGCTAGAAATAACACCGGAGGGTTCTACCTAGGGTGCGGGTCACTCTCTCGCGCATCCAAACCATACAAGGAGGGGGTTGCTCTCCCCAAGACAAATTTTTAATGTGAGTGTCTTTTAGGGTCAATAATGTTATCCAGTCCCAATTTTTTTTTGTTTTTCTTTTTAATTTTTTTTTTTCAAAATAAATACAAGCGGCCTAACGGTTTTTCCGATTCTCCTGATGATTAAGCCAAAAACTGAGGGAGAAGACGAAAAAGCCGATGCACGGCGAAATCAATGATGCATGCAGAGAAAGAAATGCGTACCTTGTCTCCAGCACTCTACATGCAAGTGATCCGCGCAGAATTTAAAGACAGAAATAAAACTACCTAAATGATGCAACGGGAAAAACCGAGTCCTAGATGAGCAACTTCTATTGATCGTGAAGAACAATAGTTAGCTAACCGAATCGAGTCCGGAGTCCGATCTTGGGAGTCACTCGGTGCCCGCCACAACGGGTCCTGCCAGCGCTGTATGTGACTCCTCACGGCACGTGGTCTCAAATCCAATTAAACTAACTTTTTCAGTGAATTTTATTAAGGTCCAATTACGTTCTATAGGAACAGATATTCTATTAGGTGTTGGGCCTTAGAGATTTACGTCACAAGCAAGAGAAATTCCTAAATCTAGGGGCTCGAGAAAAACCGCGTAAACACCGGAAAAGGCAGCTAGCTATCAAAACCACGATAAAAGCCGCGAAAATCCAAATGGGTCCCCCGAGCACACCGGTGCTCGGCGAAACAGACCCGCTAAGTTACAAATGTCCACAGTTCAAAGTCCAAGTCCTAAATTATTACAAAAAAATTGTTCTCTCTCTCTCTCTAAGTAGAAAATTTCTTCTTCTTCTCTCTCTTCCTCCTGCTCTTCTTCCCGTGCGGATCCTCAAAAAGTGTACTCCAAGTTCTCCACGTAGTACCTCGCACAAAAATTAGAAAGAGAGAGTGTCAGAAAACAGTTATAATGTAGAGAGACAATATGGAAAAATGACTACAAAGCCGTGCTCCCCGGCAACGGCGCCATTCTGAAGACACGAAAAACCCGGGCAACTGAGGTAAAGGTATAAAATGAGGTCGTTGCGACCTCAGTCACTCGAATGCGTCAGTCAAGAAGAAATCAACCACTCACAGAGATAAAAACAAGCAAGCACAAGAAAGAGCGGTCTAGCTATAGGATTGACCTGGTATAGCTCCCAGGGTCGAACACAAGGAGCACAGATTGGCCTTGCGGCCTACGATGTAGTCAGGAATCCAAGAGAATACTTTTTTAGTGGTTTTTATTTATTTTTATATTTTTTTAGATTTTTTAAAAGATGAGAAAAATGAGAGAAAGTAAATACAAGGGAACTTCAACAATTTATCAAACACACCAAACATCAAACAAAAATTCCAGAAAATTGGTTTTTAGGTTTTTTAAGTTTTTTACTGTTTTTGGTGAATTTTTGGAATTTTTCTAATGGGTAAATTATTTATTAAAAATCAAACAATGCGAAAAACAAAGGGTCCTGTCCAGCAAGGCTTAAGACCCAAAAATAAAATACTCTTGGATCTCAAAAAGCCCTAAAGGTAATTTTCCTATAATCTAGGAAGAATAAGGAAAATTTAGGCACCCTAATTATTATTTTTGGATTTTTAATTTAATTTTTATACTTTTTATGAGTTTTTAGGGGTTTTTCAATTTTTAGGTTTTTTAAGTGATGAAAAGTCACCAAAAATGGCTGGAAAATCAAACAACAAGCAAGGAACAGTACCTAATTTTTTTAGAATTTTTGGTGGAGTTTTTATATTTTTTTGGTATTTTTAAAGTCAAACAGTAGCAAAAATAAGGGTTTTTGAATTTTTAAAAATAATAAATGAAATCAAAAATGTCCTCAAAAATCACAGAAATTCCTACACCATGGCAGGAGCCATGTGTCAAAATCTCATTGGATTTGGAGGTCGTTTGATATTTTATTCAAAAAAATAAAGGTGGGGCACTGTGCACGGGGACCTAAGTGCAAATACCCAAAAGTTCTGGGGTCCTGGTGCAAAATACCCAGCAAAACACGTGCCAAGCACGTGCCTGGGGCACACAGGGACCAAATGGTAATAAAAATAAGTTCCGAGGGCTTATTGGTAACAAGTACCAAAAGTCCAGGGGCTTATATGCAAATAACCCAAAATAAAACGCACATGCGCATAAACAATGCTCACAGGGGTATAATTGCAATTACTCAAAAATAATCTTTCAATTCATAACAACCAGAACTACAGGATTAATTATGCAAAAAGCCCAGATACACACGTGACGACGCACGTGGTCATTCACACACAGGGGCATACATGCAATTAAAATAAAGCACGAGGTCCATACTGCAAATAACCCTACGCTAATAAAGTTTTAAAACTATTTACAGGACTGAAAAGAAAATAACACACTACGAGGGGGCCCTACGATATTTACCCCTTTATTCGCCGACGGTCGGATGTGCGCCACGTGGGTGATCTGACGGCTAGGAACGGATGGCGCTTTACTTCTTCGGCTCTTGGGCTCGATCGACGGTCCGAGGGAGGCCACGTGGAATATCAAGCGGTGCTGGGCTCCTGGTCTCTCTCCTCTGCTATCAATGGTCCGGATGAACTCCTCAGATGAATCGACGGTCGCTGCTCCTCGAAGAATGGACGGACACGATCAGAACTGGAGCGAGGGCTTCATCGGACGGCTCTGGAGGATGGTGCAAGAACTCGTCGCCGGCGAACTTCGCCGGCCTCCTGCGTGCGCTACACCCCTCCTCAGCTGCTGCAAATGATCGGAGAAGCTCCGCTGGACTGTCCCGCAGCTGCTGGTGGTGGCCGATGCCCCAGCCAAGCCCTGGAGGGGCTCCGGCGAGGCTTGGCGGCGCGAAGCTCCGGTCTGAACTGTAGAGGAGGCTCAGACACCCCCTTTGAACCTGCAAAGTAGTCAAGAAGCTTCGCGGGTCGAGGGCAAAATGCCTCGACCCAAGAACGCGGGGTGAAGATGGTCTGTGCTGTGGTGCGAACGAGCTCCGGCGAGGCGGAGACGGTGGAGCTCGACTCCCAGATCCTGTGCGATCTGGGTTGAGTGAAAGTGCGTAGAAGGTGCGTGAGGGAACGGCGAAGATGATGGTCGGTTCGGATGGTTGAGGTATTACGCGAGATGGCCGGAATCAAGGAAATGCGGCGATGGGTCGATTTGGGCGAAATCCTAAATTAGATGAAACTAGAAGGAGCTAAGGTTACCTGGTGGCTGCAGTAGACTATGCTGGAGCTGCTCTTGCTCCTGGTCGTAGCCTCGAAGGGCGTCAAGGCCTGAGGCTCGATGCTCGACGCCGGTGGCGGAGCAGCGGCGGCGAAGAACGCCGGATCGATGGATTCGCCTCCTCGCCTCACTGCAACAAGGGCAAACGCTCGCTGTCACTCTCGCGGTGCCTATGGAGGTCACTGGGAAGAAGGAGAAGGTCCAAAGATGGAGCGCGGAGGCGGCGGAGGTCGGGATATATATGGTGACAGCGTCGATTAGGGTTGAGTGGAGACAGCGATGGAAAGCGTTGATTTCATGGCGAAGGATCCGGCGAGGGAGAGGGATGAACGGCGAAGAATCCGGGCATGGGATTTGCGTGGGAGACAGCCTGGAGACGCGTGGAAAAATCGGAGAAGGCGGGGCGGCGCGCGTCTTCCAGAAAAGGAAGGAGTCAGCGGGGGAGTTGACCGGGGTCAACAATCCCCCGTGGACCAATCAGAGGCTGCCACGTGTATTCGATTTTTGTTTATTTATTTTAGGGTAGGAATAGGCCGAATTAAAGAAAACTCAAAACATGAAATATTTTTCTTTTATTTTTTTCTATTTTTTGGTGATTTTTAATTAATTTTTGGAAATAAAAATAGGGTAGCTATGTATATAGGTATATGTACACTATATGGATTTTTGTTTTTGATTTTTTTATTTGTTATTTTTATGTATTTTTATGCTCATTTTGTATTTTATTTATTTACATCCTAAAATATGGAATAAAATGGTATTTTTATTTTATTTTAATTATCTATACACAAGGGTGAAATGAATAATTATATACATTTATACACATGATATATATACAATGTATTTTGGTATTTTTGATTTTGTGATTTTTATTTGATTTTTGTTTTGTTTCTTGTTATTTTATTTATTTACAATATGTAACATAGAATATTTACAAAAAGTTTAGAAAATACTTTTATTTATCTATAGGGTTAAATAAATACATTGGTGTGGTTTATGCACATGGGAAAAAGGGTATTTTTGAATTTTTGATTTTTATTTTGTTTTTAATAACTTTTTACAAAATATATACAAATATTTACTACATATTTTTGGGTGAGGAAAATATATAGTTTTATTTATTTGCAAATATATACCTATGTGAGCCCCTATCTCCCTCTACTTTGGCTTTTATGCGGTCAGGCCCATGCTGAGCCCTCCCTTGGGTTAGGTTGCTCAATATTTATTCTAAATATTTCCCTCTTTTTCTTTTTGCTCTTTATTCTTTTATTTTGTGCACAAAAACATGCTAATTATAGGTTTTTACACAATGCATGCTTTTGGTAATTATTTGTATTTACACATATCTACATGTATTTGCAAAGGTTTTTGTAGCTAAAATAGAAGAATAAAGAGTGATGAATGGGTATTCATCACCGCCTCCGCATGAGGAAAGCTAGCGCCGCTAGAAATGGCGATGGGAGGCTGCGTGGAGGGGCCGCCTGCCGCTTGGACGGTGCGGGGACCGATGAAGTCTTGCCGGGACCGTCTGGAGGTCTTGTCGGATGATGGAAAAATAGTGCGCCACCACCTGTTGGGAAAACAGTGCGCTGCCTGCGCACGATGGAAAGGTCTCCTCGCGCTGCCTGCGTGAGGGCATACGAGCCGACCTGGAGTGAGATGGAGTTCTCTCGCATGTAGCCTGGGATGTGTGCCCTGTGCGCGCATGGAGAGAGGAGACGCACGAGTCTTGTGGGCCTGTGCGTGCTGGAACATCATCTAGGGTTCCGAAGAACCCTAAAATAAAATCTCTCAACAAAATATGAATATGAACAGTACACTAATCTTCAGAAATACAACTCGAATCTCGAAAAATAAAGAGCATGAAATCCTTGAGAATCGAACTCGCTCTGATAGAAAATAGGAAGCGGAAGCGATAATGATAAACATAGCAAAAGAATCAGAAAGATAAACATGGGACACCATGATTTTTACGTGGAACCCTACTCCGTGAGGAGCGGGATGAAACCACGGGAGAAGCCCTCAAAGGGGCATATGTAGCATTGCTTTTTCTCTTCTGATACAGGAGGTTTGGGGCTCTTTAGCCTCCACAGAGCCTCCAAGTCCCATCGCTGGATAATGTGGGACTAAACAACCAGATGGGGTAAATGGATCCTGGAGGTATCCATTTACCCATCTCCAAATCATGGGCGCATAACCAAATACTCTAACAATTATATTTTAATTATTTTTAATTAAAATAATAGAAACCGCATAATCTGCATATACTTCCGCATATACTTCCGCCTGCCCGCTTACTCGCTTCAGACTGCCTGACCGAATGAATACCGCATACCGACTTTCTGAACCTTGCCGAGTACGGTCTGACTGCAGGCTACACGGGCGCAAAGGGCAGCAGTGCGCGTTGGCGTAGGTGCATGCAGATGCACGCTTGTCTCAGATGCGCAGATGTGCTTGGCGCAGCTGTATGCGGATGCACGCGTCGTACGCAGATGCACGCGTGGTGCACAGATGCACGGATGCGCACAGGGTGACGGATGTGCACAGATGCATGGATTTCTTCATCTTTTAGATTCCTTGAGCCAGGTGCAAGGCCCTGTTGGTGATAGCGACCATTGGGTGTGGAAAGGCAATGCTTTTTCAGTGAAGTGTGCTTATAGAGTAGTGGACAAACCACCAATTACGGCTGATGGTTGTTGATTCGTGACTGCAATTTTATCTAGTATTTGAAGCAGCCAAGGGTTCAAATCTCCATGTATGTAGGTTGCATTAGGTTGTCAACAACCATCATAAAATATACTTGAATCTTTCAACATGGATTTAAGCAAGAATCCATGTAGCCAACCCTACTTGTAGTGGGGGAAGGCTTTGCCATTTTTTATTTGAAGCTGTCAAGCAGGATTTGCATCTTTTGTCGCTGATGAGAAGAAGTGAATCTCGACGAGGGAGCACTGTGCAATGCTCTTTGTGAACGTCTCTCATACTTGCCCCCTTTGTGATGTTGCGATAAAGATATTGGAGTATCTTTTCTTTCACTGTGGGAAGATATCCCCGGTCTAGTAGGAGCTTAGGATCGACATCATGTGTCTTCAAAGTTTTGATACTTTATGGCGCGAAGCACCGTCCCAATGAGGAGTTCCTTCTCTTGTAGCTATCATCTGGGCGATTTGGTTAGCTAGAAATGGGTCTATTTTTGCCTTTGAGCATATCTACCGACATAATGTAATTTTTCACGTCAGAACTCTCCTCGAGTTATGGCTCCTGTAAGTTTTTCTCTATTTTTTAAATATATTTGGGGTGGATACGTTAGCGTGTTTTGCCTCTTTTTCTATAAAAAAGAAAGACCATTTCAAAAAAAAAGTAAGAAGAGATGTTAACTACTTAGTTGAGTTGGATTGATTAAAAACTACTTTTTTTTGAAAGAGATTAAAACTACTTACTTGAGTTGGGTGGGAAATGTTGAGACAAAAAAGGGTTGGATAATAAACATACACATTCTTGGAAGTAAGTTCATTATAGGGTATGCATTACTTTGAATGCACTCCCTTGCTTCCTTGAAAATAGTTGGAAACATTATTTCATTATCAATATTTTGTACTCTTTTTGTTAAGTTCCTTGTAGTAGTTTTTCAATTTCCTATTTTCTAACAAGGAGCGGGATGAAACCACAGGAGAAGCCCTCAAAGGGGCATGTTTAGCATTGCATTTCTCTCATCTGTTACAGGAGGCCTATGGCTCCTTATATAGCCTCCACAGGGCCTCCAAGTCCCACCACTGGACGATGTGGGACTAAACAACTGGATGGGGTAAATGGATCCTGGAGGTATCTATTTACCAATCTACAACTCAATAGGCGCACTACCAAATACTCCAACACTCCCCCTCAAGCTGGAGCATGCAATGCTCAGCTTGGACAAACAAACAGAAAGAAACTCAACTCAACGCTACAGGACACTACGGACAATATCAACCCAACACGCACATTGCTGCAATCGAGGACGTTGCTTCTCATGCCGTGCAGGTGAGGAGGATGGACGGGCTGGAGTGTGAGTCAACTAAAGACTCGGAATCTGACCATCGAGTCTGAACTGCGCCTGAAGTCTCCTCGTCGGAGAACTGGGTCTCTCCCATATGGCTCAGAGAATGGTGCACTGCTCTGGTGTACCTATGATACCACATGAAAACCCTTGCCCTCAATGGCATAGGGAATGGTCCTCTACTCTGGAGTCCCTATGGCTCACATGAAAACTCTGGCCTGATAACAAGAATAATGATGGGGACCACGAACAAATGATGGCAACATATGCTCATCTGAAAATGATCGCACACTCGTGCATGTCTGAAACTGGACTCGGAATCAGTTGTCGAGTCTGAACAACCGTAGAGTCTGGAATCTGAATGGTCTGGAAATTTGCATGTGAATCTGGAACATCTGAATAGACCTGTGACTCTACATATACTCCCCCTTTCTCCCATACTTGTTGGAAAAACATGGATATTGACAAGTTGGGAGAAGATAAAAAATAATGCATAAAATGGGGAGACATGAAAAATAAGCCATTAACAAAATTTTCGGTTTCTTAAGAAAATATCTCGCGGCTTTTCATTTTTTTTATAAGCCGTCAATTTTTTTTTCAATTTTTTTAAGCCGTTCAAACTTCCCCTTCTTTTTTTATACGGCTTTTCACTCCCTTTTTTTAAACAATTTTTTTTCGAAATATTTTTTTAACTTTAGCGTACGACTTTTTTCTTTGTACGCGCCTCTTTCTCTCTCTCTCTCTCTCCTTTTTTTGCGTATTTTTTTTACAGATCAACCCACTTGGGTCGAAACAAAAAAAAACAACCACATTTTTTTTAATAACGCTATCTCCCCTTTTTTTTAATCTCTCTCCTTTTTTTTAATGGGCCCCTCACCTTTTTTTGTTATCTAGGGTTCGTGGGAACCCTTTTACCCATCTTCAAAATACCCGCTAGGGTTCCCCCGATGGGAACCCTGATTTGCGCCGCCGCCCTGGGGAAGGGGTCCTGGAGCCGCGCGGAGATATGGAGGAGTCCGCCTGAGGTGTTCAGGCGCCGCCTACGCCACGACCTGGAGGCCACCGCAATGGTGGCGCGAAAGCGGGGAGGCGTGCCTGGGGCCGTCCCTCCTGGAGGGGCGCAAGGGCTGGATTGGAGGACTGCGCGCAACCGCCTGGATGGTTGAAGATGGGGCTTCGGCCTGGGATGGATGCGCCGCCTCGCGGGGATGAAGCCGTCGCCGCCTGGGCTTCGCGGCGGGGATGCCGGAGCGCGCTGCCTCTGCGCGTGGCAAACGTGGAGATGCGGCCTGTGGAGGGTAGCGCACGTCGGAGGCCTGACCGGGAGATGCGACCTATGATGGGAGGGGCTTCGCGCCCAGGGGAGTCGTTATGTTCATCGCGCACAGGGGAGACGAGCGCATCCAGCGGCTGCGACCTGAATCGAGAGCAAGAGTGCTTGCAACCTGAGTCTTCATTGGCTGGAGGTGCAATGCCGCTTGATGCGGCTTCTTTGACGAGTAGGGCTTCGCCTGGGATCGACTGGAATCACCATGGCAGAGGGGATCGGGCAGGAGAAGGGTTCTGCCTGTGCAAGGGCTCCGCCGGAAGAGGGAGTCGCCTTCCCCTGCGCCTGATCTGGAGATATAAAATCATACGACTCCTTCGACATAGAGGCATGCCGGGCAGATGCGACAACCCTTCTGAAACTAGGGTTCAGAAACCCTAGATGTGTGCTTGAATCGAAACAGAACAGGATTCCAGAAATTGGATCATGAATATGATAATCTCGAACAATAAATCATAATAAAAATCCATGAGAATCGACCCGCTCTGATACCATGTTAGAAAATAGGAAGCGGAAGCGGAATGATAAAACAGAGCTAAGAACAAGAAACATAGAACATGGGAACACCATGATTTTACGTGGAACCCTATTCCGTGAGGAGCGGGATGAAACCACGGGAGAAGCCCTCAAAGGGGCGTGTTTAGCATTGCATTTCTCTCATCTGTTACAGGAGGCCTGGGGCTCCTTATATAGCCTCCACAGGGCCTCCAAGTCCCACCACTGGACGATGTGGGACTAAACAACTAGATGGGGTAAATGGATCCTGGAGGTATCCATTTACCAATCTACAACTCAATAGGCGCACTACCAAATACTCCAACAATTATCAATATTTTGTACTCTCTTTTTGTTAAGGTCCTTGTAGTAGTTTTTCACCCCTATCTACATATAGAGGTGCATGCATAATAAACAAGTCGATTTTTTATCCTTACTTCGTAGCAAATCACCAAAAATTGGTGGTTTGATACTCCATAAAATAAGTACCCCCACCCTTAAAGCCTCTCTCGACATGGTTGCACGATTCTTTAGCATCACTCATTAAGCATTGACTTAAGTGCTTTAGAGCTTCATCCCCCCAAGTGCTTAAGGCCCATATCTCCGATGCTCCATACACCATGCACCATCCCCATATTGTATTGCCTCCTTTAGGTGATCACGTGGTCATCGTCTAGGTGGTGATCATGCGATCCATCCGTAGGCGAGGCAATTAGGCAATCCACTACCATGTGGTAATCAATGCATCCTTCTCCAACCTGAGCATTTATAATAGTGGGCGATTATCTCCATCTCCCAACAGTTAGGCTTTCAAGAAACAATCATTGTTGCAAGTCCTTTCAAAGCCTTGAGGCCTTCTTCTTTTGTAGGTGCTCATTGCTCAAGATTGATAGCCGCTTAATGCATGTGGCCATGTATGCTTAAGTGTATCCTAAGCTCCTTTTTCTAACCTCTTCATAATTTGGGGCACCTAGTTAGATTTGTTCATTTTTGTTAGGGCATGTAGTCAATGGAACTTAGTGCTCACATCGTGCAAGATCTTTGTATGTGGGATGTGTCGATTTTGAAATGGAATTCTTTTGTAAGTAAGCAGGGTAGGATTCATTTTCATTCCTAGCAGTGCGTCGGAATGCACATACCTGAGATGAATGGAAGGTAGGCAAGAAAGCATGAAAGGACATGCATAATCTATCTGGACAGATCCGATGCCATTACAGAGAGGAGGGACTATTAGTTATGTGAGGTAAAGCATTGTAGTTCCTGTGACGTAGACTTTGGGTCATATTATGTCGGAAGGGTTTAGGTTAGACTTCTACTCTCAACGAGAGAATTTGGTCTATTTAAGAAGAACTACAACAATTCTCAAATCCTAACGAAGTCCGCCCGCACTCAGATTCATACTCTAAATTGATTGATTGGGCCCTCATCCACTGATATGTATTCAAAAATATAGGGTCTAGGTGGTTAGCTATAAACAACCACATTAGGAAGGTAAAGTCACCTTTTTACACATCAACTACCGAGTTGTATAGGATGAATTATGACTTGTGGATGTAGATCATCCTGGACTTTATCGATGTACGCAACATGGAACATATTCTTAAAGAGGAGTCCAATGGGAAGGACAATCTCCCGGAATCATGATAATGCACTTGAGAAAACTTGGCTCTGATCTGTTCTTGTTTTCTAGATTACTAAAGATGTATTCTACCATCCTTCTTTGGCACGGCGACCTCTTCGGGCTATATATTCATCGACAAAGAATACGCCCAAGATTTAGTAGCATTAAATCAAGTTAATCAACATCACCGTATGAGGTAGAATTGCCATTGGCAAAGAGCACACGGAGTCTCATATTGCCAATTTTCTCCCTGCAAATGCAACATTTGTGAGATACTGATGGATGTAAACGGTCAAAGTTATGTTTTGAATTGAGTGGTACAAGGCACGAGCGGTTGTTAAGATTTATACTTCAACTTATGCAGTGGAGTACACCAACATCTTCTCTTATGTGACGAATTCGGATTCTCATTGCTATTAGTAAGGTTTGACCCCTGTTGTAGCTTGATGTCAAGAATGCCTTCCTATGGTGATCTATAAAAAGATGCCCACATGCAGTATCCATTAGGTTTTTACTATGGAGGTGGAGTGTCAGAAAGCATGCAGATTGCACAAGGCCACATATGGCCTTATGCAAAGTTTTCGAGGGAGTGGTTCCCAAAGCTCCCGAAGATGGTTGTGCTAGATGATTTTGGTCGCTTCACTGTAGGTCAATCTCTTTTTTGTTTATGAAATTATTAGAGGCTATGTTGTCCTACTTTTCTATGTGGATGATATCATTGTCATAGGTGAATCTCCATGGCATTTCCGCAACCAAGAATCTCATTAGAAGACACTTTGTCACTAACGAACCTTAGATATCTTTGCCATTTCCTTGTCATAGAGAGTTTGTCAGGAATCAGCATCATCATGTGGTAACGAATGTATGCCATTAATCTACTATAAGAGACCAGGATGTTGAGAGCTCGTCCAAACAAAGTTCCTATGGATGCAAGCAATCGTCTCCATGAAAATGACAAAGAGAATGTTGATGCTAAACAATGGCTTGATGGGAATGTTACGGTCACATGTTCATATATATCACTTGCATTGAGCATGATTATTTGGTTTATGTACAAGCACAAATAGGTATATTCGCATGATGTGATGGCGATACTACATACCTTAAGGATACTCCTAACAAGAAACCTTTTTTCCTCCACAAGAAGTCTTTTAATGTTACTATATGTTTGATGTCTGCCGATTGTCGTAAGGACATGAAGTCAACTATTTGATTTTGTATTTTTACTGACGGAAACCTTGTAACATGCCATATCAAGAAGCAGATTGTGGTGGAGAGATCTAATGCAGTGTCAGAGTATAGAGCCATGGTCTAGGCCACCATGGAAGCAATGTTGATCAAGTATGTTATGATTGATCTTCTTTGTTGAGGTGTCACTCTGTCTGAAGATATGACAAGACAATAATAGAGCATTGCACTAAAAATCCAACCTTTCACGATCTATCAGAGAAACATACATGTAGAAGTCGATTTCTACTGCACTTTAGATATGATACATAATGGATTTGCAACTACCTGTCATGTTTCTTCCATAGAGCATACATCACATATCTTTACCAAGCCACGTTTCGAAGTTGCGTTTGACAAATGCAGTTGCAAGTTGAGCATTATGGATTTATATGCCCTAGCTTGAGGTTATGTGTTGAGATGTGGTTATCCTTTTCTACCCTTCTTAGCATGTTTGCTATATTTAGCATTTGTTATTTTTAGCTATTTGTTTTGTGCGGTTCTTATTGGATGTGGCCCTTGGGATTTTTTCTATGTAAGAAATCTAAGGGCTCATCATATTTAGTATCTTTTTTTAATAAGGTCAAAATCTATATTGAAAAGATCCGAACTGTTTTGAGACATGCATTTGAGACTAAAGGAGAAGAGACATGTACTTGTCCTATACATTAACTCATAAAAGATTATGTATGTTAAGGCTTCATCTTATGTAAGGATATAGTCTGGGAAGACTGGCTATTTTGACATCAACATTGGTCTGCATCAAGGTTGAACTTTGAGTCTATTTCTTTTTGCTTTGATTATGAACGAGTTGACAAGTCGCATTTAGGATGAGATACCTTGGTGTATGTTTTTCGCAGATGATGTTGTGTTGATTGATGAGACTAGAGATGGAGTAAATGAGAAGCTTCAGGTCCGGATACATGCATTGGAGACTAAGGGTGCGTTTGGTACGTGGGTTAGGGCAGGTTAAACTGGTAGAGGGTAAACCCGTTTTTATGTTTTGGTGTTTGGGTAGAGGTTTAAACTGGGGGTGGGTTTGTTGTGATTTGATTGTATTGAATTTTGAAAAAGTGTGTAGTTATTGTGATGTGATTGTATTGAAGTTTGAAAAAGTAAGTAGAAGTGGAGTAGTTTATAATTTTTATATGATATGATGGTATAATATATTATTTTTTATGGAATTGATAAAAGATAATTAACTTATTTAATGTATTAAAAAGAGGGAAAGTGGGATCCACATAGGAAAAAGAAGAAGTGGGTTATGGGTGTAAACTCCCCAAAGTCCGAACGTCCCATATAGGATTTCATATAAGTAGGGCGAAGATTGAATATATGAAGTGCACCTTTGATGGAAGCAATGGTGAAGGGATCGAGATTGTTGATGATAACATTTAGAAGATAGATTCTTTTAGATATTTGGGATCTATTTTGCAACATGATAGAGAAATTGATGGAGATGCTACAAATAGAAAAAATTTAGGCTGGCTAAAGTGGAGAGAAGGCTCTGCTATTCTTTTGATAAGAAAATTCCTTTGAAAATCAAAGGAAAGTTTTACAAAGGAGCAGTGAGACCTGCTATGCTCCATGGAATGAATGTTGGCCTGTGAATCATAGGCATGTGCAGAGAATGGCAATAACAGAAATGAAAATGCTAAGGTGGATGTGTGGACACACATGTAAAGATAGAATTCAGAATGATGCTATCAGAAGGAAAGTTGATGTAGCTCCGATCGAGGATAAGTTGCGAGAAAATCGTTTAAGGTGGTTTGGTCATTTGCAAAGGAGGTCAGCTGATGCACCGGTGAGGATATGCGAGTTTTGGGATATTGAGCCGGTTAAGGGAGGGCAAGGAAGGCCTAAGAAGTGTTGGAATGAGATTATACGAAGGGATCCTATTTTTTTTAGATCTAAGCCTGAGAAGGACTCAAGATAGATCTGAATGGAGACAAAGAATCCATGTAGACGACCCTACTTAATGTAGAAAAAGGCTTTGTTATTGTTGTTTTAATAAGGTCGAAAGCTCTAAATACCTAGGAATATTAATAAGTAGGTATGTTAACATGCCTTTGCTTGTGGAAGAGAGCAAGTCTGCCGTGGAAGCATTAGGTTGTGCAGGGAGGATTGATGCAACTACTATTGTCTTTGAGGGCGCATCTAGAAGGACTTTAGTTTTTGGATGGATAATTGGTTAGGGAGGGGGGTGTTGCGGAGATCATTCCCATGTTGATCGCACTTACAGAGGGACATGCATGCTGTGGGGGCAAATGCTGGAATGGGGATTTGGTTGGCTGAATTCGTTGTTCCACTCTTGAATTGTGGGATTGTTTTTACCTTGGTGGTGGAATTGCTGGAGGGCATTGTGCTGTTTGTCTAGGAACTGGACACGTGGGAGTTGGGTGGGTTGGAGAGGACTTTATTGTCTTTAGGATGTATGGGGCACTAAGGGAGAGGTCAGTGACACCTATGCTTGAGTTTGAGAGAGATTGTCAACCAATATGGAAGACAAAGGTGCTTTTGAAGGGTAAGTTGTATGGGTGGTTGGTTAGGAGGTGAAGGTTGGTTACCTTGGTGATTCCTAGTAGGTAGGTGATAGGGGCGGACGCACCTGCTCTGATGCAGTCGAGAAAATCCAACGGTGGAAAAATATAATTTTTGGGAGAAGAAATTTAGAGAGGGTGAGAGAGGAGAATGCACGCCGGATGCGCGGGATTTTGGGATGAGAATCGTGGAGAACACGTTGAGAGAGAGAGAAATAGGAGACAAAGAGAGATAACTCAAATTTTCATATCAACTGAACTGTCGAACACAATGGACCCTCATTCCTTTATATAGGAGGGATGAGATTACAAAAAATAGAAAATTAACTGATTGTCCTAAATTAACTCTAACTAATTAACCGACTAACTACCTAATTTGAAATTCAAATTACGACTAATTGAGATTACACGCAATCTCTTTATTTAAATTAAAATTGTGACAACTTAAAAAAACGTAAATAAAATTAACGGCAACAATTTAAATAAATAGACGACCCTATAATTCGAGTCCACGCTGCATCAACTTTTCTTCGCTTTTTTAAAATTCGTCTCCTGACGAATTGTTCGATGTAGAGGCGCCGTTGGAGAATTCATCCTTGAACTGTAGCTTCAAACTTCCCAATTTGATCCTTTTCAATGTTGCGTTTATAATTTTTTTCAATTGGAGGGCGTCTCTGCAATTTTCGTAATATTTTTTTTGCTGGAAGGTATACTCGAAATTTATCTCATAGCAACTCCAGTAGCCTCCCTTGAACTTGTTATTTTGATAAAAAAGCATTGAAGGAGGGCCCTCACTGAAATTACCCCACATCACCTTCCAATCCCCAATTCCACGGAATCGCCCTTTATGGAAGGTAAATCCGGAAACCCTTTTGGGACTTCTCCCTCTCGTCTTGGACGACGCCAGACCCTAAGGCTTTGATTTCTCCAACATTGGCATCGGGCATAGATGTAATGACAACAGCGGTTGGAGTTGAGAAGCTTTAGGCCGAGACAACGATGGAGGTGCGACGACCCCGATTCAGGAGCCCAGCGTGGGTGCTTTTCTTCTTTCCATCGTTTTCGGCGGCGAACCCTAAGTCTTGGTTTCCAACGTTGCAGATGTCGCGGCTTCGTGCAAAGGCGCCGGCTGTGGAGATACCAACGACTGACGAATATTTTCTGCTCTCGGGTGCGACTGTAGCGAGGCTGCCCTCGCCTATCGTGCCCCTGTTGACGGTGGTGGCACATGCTGATACGATTAGATCGAGCGGAGGATTTCGCTCCGTTGTTAGGGTGACATAAGTGGTGGAATCGCCCCCTTCGGATGCTGTGGCAGTCGCGTGAGCCCTTCGTTACGCGATGTTGACGATCATGCTTGAGACACGCATGGCAGCGGCAAGGGCCTGGGTACTGGTGCGGGGGAGGCCGTTGCGCAACCGAGGATTTTAAGGCGACCATGGATTGTTGAGTCGGGGTAGTCAGTGATGGCCCCAATGGTATATTATCCCCCTGGACAGCGACTTGTACTGTTAAAAAGTCGATGATTTCATAGTCTTCGTTCGTTGGATCTTCATCAAATATTGGTCCTATGTCCTCCTTCTCTCGTACAACGATTGTATCAATAAAATCTTTATTAGGACTGAAAATACCTTCATTTTCTTGGCTGAAATCGATTTGAACTGCAAGTACAACATGCTGATTTTTGTTGTCGACAGGCGAATCTTCATTGATTTGTGCGTCCAACCATGGTTGGACTTTGAGACTTGATAAGAGGCGATGCTTGAACTTTCTCAAGCGCGAGCGTGAATGCGTGCCGTGGGAGAGACGACTTAAATCGTATTGCATCTTCCAATATGCGATCGGATTGTCGAATCGTAAGAACAATTCAGTTGCCATGCTCTGATACCAATTGATGCAGTCGGAAAATTGCAACGGTCGAAAAATATAATTTTTGTAGGAGAAATTTGGAGAGGAGAGGAAGAGAGAAGAACGCGTCGGTTACACGAGGTTTTGGAGGGAAAACGTGAAGAACACGTTGAGAGAGAGATAAAAGAGATAAACTCAATTTTCATTTAATCTGAACTGTCGAACACAATGGACCCTCATCCCTTTATATAGGAGGGATGAGATTACAAAAAATAGAAAATTAACTGATTATCCTAAATTAACTCTGACTAATTAACCGACTAACTACCTAATTTGAAATTCAAATTACGACTAATTGAGATCACACGCGATCTCTTTATTTAAATTAAAATTTGCGACAACTTAAAAAACGTAAATAAAATTAACGGTCACAATTTAGATAAATAGACGACCCTATAATTCGAGTCCACGCTGCATCATGCTCGGAGTGTGGTAGCAGACAGGAAGACGTGGACCACATGTTTTCCACATGTCCATATGCTGCTGTAATGAGCTGAATTTAGTATCCCGTGATGCGAGGGAGGAAGATACATTCCTGGCAAGCTTCAGATCTGGAGGAGGCGTGGACTAGATGTATAGGAGATATTGAGACAGAAGTTGGTCGCTTGAGGTCCTATGGGCAATATGATGCGAGAGGAACTTGGTGTTCAAATGCAGGATGTACTACGTAGAGAATGTGGTGCATAGTGTGAGAATGTTGTATGCATTGTGGGTGATCCTGCATCGTTGTGTTTTGCTTTTATTAAGTGTTTTTATCACTTGCCTTTCTTTTAGTAAAACTTTGGATGAGTTCCCTTGCTGGATACTCCTTTGACATTTATTTTTTTTCACCCTAACCTTTTTCTACTTATTCTTTCGAAATCTATACTATCTTTATCTGATGTAGTGGTATGTTAATGTTTGACATCATCATATTGTTTTATTATCCTCTTTCAGATATTTATAGCTCTAGTTACGTTTAATTCAGTTTTTTGACCACTGTTAACTGTCTCGTGGGCGCAGTTTAACATACTAATATCTGAAATAATATGCATCAAATAAGGGCCTTTTCCTGTAAAAAAACGACGTAATTGCTTGTGTAACATAATCGCATTAAGACTTTTGTATATTTATCTTTTTACGGTTTTTTCTTAACATATTTGGCAAAATGATTTCTGCAATCAAATTTATGACAACCAGAATACTTTTCGTACTGCATTTTTTCGCAATTGCCCTCTCCTTGGTTTTCAGATTGCTTTACTCTCTTTCAAACCTTATACTTTTAAGGGATTTTTACCCGGCAGACCCTATAATCTTTTGATAAGAAAGAGCAGTGGAGAGAAAGCTCTGCTATTCTTTTGATAAGAAAATTCCTTTGAAAATCAAAGGAAAGTTTTACAAAGGAGCAGTGAGACCTGCTATGCTCCATGGATCTGAATGTTGGCCAGTGAATCATAGGCATGTGCAGAGAATGGCAATAACAGAAATGAAAATGCTAAGGTGAATGTGTGGACACACATGTAAAGATAGAATTCAGAATGATGCTATCAGAAGGAAAGTTGATGTAGCTCCGATCGAGGATAAGTTGCGAGAAAATCGTTTAAGGTGGTTTGGTCATTTGCAAAGGAGGTCAGCTGATGCACCGGTGAGGATATGCGAGTTTTGGGATATTAAGCCGGTTAAGGGAGGGCAAGGAAGGCCTAAGAAGTGTTGGAATGAGATTATACGAAGGGATCCTATTTTTTTTAGATCTAAGCCTGAGAAGGACTCAAGATAGATCTGAATGGAGACAAAGAATCCATGTAGACGACCCTACTTAATGTAGAAAAAGGCTTTGTTATTGTTGTTTTAATAAGGTCGAAAGCTCTAAATACCTAGGAATATTAATAAGTAGGTATGTTAACATGCCTTTGCTTGTGGAAGAGAGCAAGTCTGCCGTGGAAGCATTAGGTTGTGCAGGGAGGATTGATGCAACTACTATTGTCTTTGAGGGCGCATCTAGAAGGACTTTAGTTTTTGGATGGATAATTGGTTAGGGAGGGGGGTGTTGCGGAGATCATTCCCATGTTGATCGCACTTACAGAGGGACATGCATGTTGTGGGGGCAAATGCTGGAATGGGGATTTGGTTGGCTGAATTCGTTGTTCCACTCTTGAATTGTGGGATTGTTTTTACCTTGGTGGTGGAATTGCTGGAGGGCATTGTGCTGTTTGTCTAGGAACTGGACACGTGGGAGTTGGGTGGGTTGGAGAGGACTTTATTGTCTTTAGGATGTATGGGGCACTAAGGGAGAGGTCAGTGACACCTATGCTTGAGTTTGAGAGAGATTGTCAACCAATATGGAAGACAAAGGTGCTTTTGAAGGGTAAGTTGTATGGGTGGTTGGTTAGGAGGTGAAGGTTGGTTACCTTGGTGATTCCTAGTAGGTAGATGATAGGGGCGGACGCACCTGCTCTGATGCAGTCGAGAAAATCCAACGGTGGAAAAATATAATTTTTGGTAGAAGAAATTTAGAGAGGGTAAGAGAGGAGAATGCACGCCGGATGCGCGGGATTTTGGGATGAGAATCGTGGAGAACACGTTGAGAGAGAGAGAGAAATAGGAGACAAAGAGAGATAACTCAAATTTTCATATCAACTGAACTGTCGAACACAATGGACCCTCATCCCTTTATATAGGAGGGATGAGATTACAAAAAATAGAAAATTAACTGATTATCCTAAATTTACTCTAACTAATTAACCGACTAACTACCTAATTTGAAATTCAAATTACGACTAATTGAGATCACACGCAATCTCTTTATTTAAATTAAAATTGCGACAACTTAAAAAAACGTAAATAAAATTAACGGCCACAATTTAAATAAATAGACGACCCTATAATTCGAGTCCACGCTGCATCAACTCTCCTCCGCTTTTTTAAAATTCGTCTCCTGACGAATTGTTCGATGTAGAGGCGCCGTTGGAGAATTCATCCTTGAACTGTAACTTCAAACTTCCCAATTTGATCCTTTTCAATGTTGCGTTTATAATTTTTTTCAATTGGAGGGCATCTCTGCAATTTTCGTAATATTTTTTTTTGCTGGAAGGTATACTCGAAATTTATCTCATAGCAACTCCAGTAGCCTCCCTTGAACTTGTTATTTTGATAAAAAAACATTGAAGGAGGGCCCTCACTAAAATTTCCCCACATCACCTTCCAATCCCCAATTCCACGGGATCGCCCTTTATGGAAGGTAAATCCGGAAACCCTTTTGGGACTTCTCCCTCTCATCTTGGACGACGCCAGACCCTAAGGCTTCGATTTCTCCAACATTGGCATCGGGCATAGATGTAATGACAACAACGGTTGGAGTTGAGAAGCTTTAGGCCGAGACGACGATGGAGGTGCGACGACCCCGATTCAGGAGCCCAGCGTGGGTGCTTTTCTTCTTTCCATCGTTTTCGGCGGCGAACCCTAAGTCTTGGTTTCCAACGTTGCAGATGTCGTGGCTTCGTGCAAAGGCGCCGACGGTGGAGATACCAACGACTGACGAATATTTTCTGCTCTCGGGTGCGCTGTAGCGAGGCTGCCCTCGCCTATCGTGCCCCTGTTGATGGTGGTGGCACATGCTGATACGATTAGATCGAGCGGAGGATTTCGCTCCGTTGTTAGGGCGACATAGGTGGTGGAATCGCCCCCTCCGGATGCTGTGGCAGTCGCGTGAGCCCTTCGTTATGCGATGTTGACGATCATGCTTGAGACACGCATGGCAGCGGCAAGGGCCTGGGTACTGGTGCGGGGGAGGCCGTTGCGCAACCGAGGGTTTTAAGGCGACCATGGATTGTTGAGTCGGGGTAGTCAGTGATGGCCCCAATGGTATATTATCCCCCTGGACAGCGACTTGTACTGTTAAAAAGTCGATGATTTCATAGTCTTCGTTCGTTGGATCTTCATCAAATATTGGTCCTATGTCCTCCTTCTCTCGTACAACGATAGTATCAATAAAATCTTTATTAGGACTGAAAATACCTTCATTTTCTTGGCTGAAATCGATTTGAACTGCAAGTACAACATTCTGATTTTTGTTGTCGACAGGCGAATCTTCATTGATTTGTGCGTCCAACCATGCTTGGACTTTGAGACTTGATAAGAGGCGATGCTTGAACTTTCTCAAGCGCGAGCGTGAATGCGTGCCGTGGGAGAGACGACTTAAATCGTATTGCATCTTCCAATATGCGATCGGATTGTCGAATCGTAAGAACAATTCAGTTGCCATGCTCTGATACCAATTGATGCAGTCGGAAAATTGCAACGGTCGAAAAATATAATTTTGGTAGGAGGAATTTGGAGAGGAGAGGAAGAGAGAAGAACGCGTCGGTTACACGAGGTTTTGGAGGGAAAACGTGAAGAACACGTTGAGAGAGAGATAAAAGAGAAACTCAATTTTCATTTAATCTGAACTGTCGAACACAATGGACCCTCATCCCTTTATATAGGAGGGATGAGATTACAAAAAATAGAAAATTAACTGATTATCCTAAATTAACTCTAACTAATTAACCGACTAACTACCTAATTTGAAATTCAAATTACGACTAATTGAGATCACACGCGATCTCTTTATTTAAATTAAAATTGCGACAACTTAAAAAAACATAAATAAAATTAACGGTCACAATTTAGATAAATAGACGACCCTATAATTCGAGTCCACGCTGCATCATGCTCGGAGTGTGGTAGCAGACAGGAAGACGTGGACCACATGTTTTCCACATGTCCATATGCTGCTGTAATGAGCTGAATTTAGTATCCCGTGATGCGAGGGAGGAAGATACATTCCTGGCAAGCTTCAGATCTGGAGGAGGCGTGGACTAGATGTATAGGAGATATTGAGACAGAAGTTGGTCGCTTGAGGTCCTATGGGCAATATGATGCGAGAGGAACTTGGTGTTCAAATGCAGGATGTACTACGTAGAGAATGTGGTGCATAGTGTGAGAATGTTGTATGCATTGTGGGTGATCCTGCATCGTTGTGTTTTGCTTTTATTAAGTGTTTTTATCACTTGCCTTTCTTTTAGTAAAACTTTGGATGAGTTCCCTTGCTGGATACTTCTTTGACATTTATTTTTTTTCACCCTAACCTTTTTCTACTTATTCTTTCGAAATCTATACTATCTTTATCTGATGTAGTGGTATGTTAATGTTTGACATCATCATATTGTTTTATTATCCTCTTTCAGATATTTATAGCTCTAGTTACGTTTAATTCAGTTTTTTGACCACTGTTAACTGTCTCGTGGACGCAGTTTAACATACTAATATCTGAAATAATATGCATCAAATAAGGGCCTTTTCCTGTAAAAAAACCACGTAATTGCTTGTGTAACATAATCGCATTAAGACTTTTGTATATTTATCTTTTTACGGTTTTTTCTTAACATATTTGGCAAAATGATTTCTGCAATCAAAATTATGACAACCAGAATACTTTTCATACTGCATTTTTTCGCAATTGCCCTCTCCTTGGTTTTCAGATTGCTTTACTCTCTTTCAAACCTTATACTTTTAAGGGATTTTTACCCGGCAGACCCTATAATCTTTTGGAATTACCTTTACGACCTTCGAAACATCCTATTTCCTCCCCGACCTCGTAAACTCGCTAACCCTTATCCTACAGACCATGTGGTTAACACCCGTTACATTTAGTGCCACTGCACCCTGCACCCCCCTCCCCCCCCCCCCCCCCCCGCGCCGCTGCCAAGGTCCGCCGCGCCCAGGCCTCACCCGCGTCTGGCCTGTCTCCGCAAGGTCTTCCTCGTTGTCATCACCGGCGACCCGCGACCTCTGCGGCTACCTGCATCCCCCTCCTGCCCCCCGGCGATGCTACCCCTGCAACCCCCCCCCCCCCCCCCCCCCCCCCGCGGCCGATGCTCCCCCTGCAACGCCCCCCACCACCGGCTACGTGTACCCCTCGCCTCCCGGGCCCCCCACCACCGGCTACGTGCACCCCTCGCCTCCCGGGCCCCCCACCACCGGCTACGTGCACCCCCCCGCCGTCGATGCTGCTACCCGCAAACCCCCCCTCCCCTCTCGGGCCCCCACCGCCGGCGATGTTGCTACGTGCACCCCCTCCCCCTTGCTGTCGATGCTGCTACCTGCAACCCCCTCCCTCTCGCTGCCGATGCTGCTACCTGCAACCCCCCCCCCCCCCCCCAGCGGATAGAGCCCCCCCCACCTGCTTCTCCCGTTGACGGATCCCGTCGCGGATCTTTTTTCCTATTTTTTTAAATTTGGGGGTAATCCTAACCGTTCAATGGTAAATGGGTTTGGTTAACTCAAGGCTAACCCAAGTAACTGACTCAAATATAGTTAAAATTGACGGCAGGGTTTGTTGAGTAAGACGGAGCAAGTTTACAAGGTCGGAGGAGGAATTAGGATGTTTCAAAGGTCGTAGAGGTAATTGAAAAAGATTATAGGGTATGCCGGGTAAAAATCCCTACTTTTAAACTATTTTTGCTTTTGCGGGGATCCCAGAATTTCATGGGTTTCTTCTCTAGTCAAATACCATGATACAAGGTAAACATTATACTTTAAACTATTTTCTCTCTGTTTTTTTTCACTTAGGTGTCATGCGATATATTGAATGCATATATCATATTTGTGCATTATTTATTTGGCTCAGTCTGGCTGATGTGATATATGGAATCACCAATGCATTATATTTTTGCAGTGGTAGCCATGTGGATTCAGGGTCTTATGAATTGACACAAAGTCTTCATGCAAGTACAACAGAATACATCTTGCAGGCCCTTCAACCTAGGTTTGGATACGCATACTTCTCTTGTAAAGTACACTTTTCCTTTTTTAGAAGCAATCTTTAGGCCTGCCCTTTATCATTAGAAACATAAGGCAGCGCTACTTCATGTAAGTACAGTTAGGACCTGATATTCATACCGGGACTTTACTACACGAGGATTTAGATATTGTATGATAGGCAAAGTCTTTAAATTTGTATTCTTTACAATAAACTCTGCGCTATGAACTGTAGTAAAAAGATGTTCACTTGTTCCTGTATCAAACAGAATGGTGTTCAGTGCCCACAGCCACCATTTCCTGGATCGTACCCACGGAGATGCGACGCACAAGGTCACTGTTCCTGCCATGTCCTGGGCTGCCAGAGATGATCCCGGATTCATCGTAGTGGCTTTTGGTCAGAACAAGTCGGTCATTGTCAGCCGGTGCTATTTAGCTAGGGAATCACGTATGCTGATGGTTTATTCTTGTATTCTAATTGTATTCCTTACGAGTACACTTGTGTTGAGCAGATCATGATTTGGCTGGAGCAGAGAGACATCGGGGGGACGATATTTTACAAATGTCTCCTGATGGGTGCTGTTCATGAGTCTGGATGCTGTAGAATTCTACGTGTACGGTATTTTACAAATGTCTCCTGATGGGTGCTGTTCACGAGTCTGGATGCTGTAGAATTCTAAGTGTATTTCGTTGTAAAATGCTAAGGATTAATCTGTCGATTTTGATTTATGAAAATTTGAGAGGAAATGATATGCAGTGAATTGTACTTCAGCGAGACGTGCTACTCAAAAGGAGGACGTATTATCTTAAACGGATCTCTGAAAATAAGTGTTTTGTATATCTTGCTCGCAGTTTTTCATAAATTTAAAATCCAATTTCAAGTCGGTACTAAACATCAAAAGGTAATGGTGATATGGTTTTTAGACAACTAAAAATGAAGGTATCTTCCCTTGTCATGTTTGCTAAGTTGTCATCCAAAAATGCAATGCTATAATATAATGTTTGTTCGACTTGATACACTGCAGAGCGCGTTGTATGTGCGTGACCTCACATTGTTGGTCGGCGAAGCCGGTTACATAATCCCTTTGGCAACATCCAGTTGTTGAGTGACTTTTGTATTCGGATTTGTGGATCTGCTCGTTGAAGTGGATCAGTTTGTATGATGGTGCATATAAATACCAGTAGGATTAGGTCTTTTCTTCATCCTTTTTACCATTGTTTACTACCATAAGAGAGAATAAGAGAGAGACACCCATTGTTGATGTCGAGGAGTAGCTCAGTCAAGGATGAACCTTGTACATCATGTATTGTAGTTGTTTCTTGCTTTCTTGTTTGTTATGAGTGATCTGGTTTTTTTCACTATGCATAAAAATTTGATGTCAAAGCTTTTGGGCTATTTTGGAGCAAGGAGGTGAGATCATTTCAAATAATTTGAAGATCGAGAAGGTTTGCCAAAAGGAAAGATTTCGACCTCTAACAAGTCAAGATGCATGTCTGTTTCAAGTAACAAGACATTTGGATACCATTGGCCAACGAGAGGGTGAATGCATTTGAGCGCTTGGGGTTTGTGGTACAGGACGAAAAGGTACCCTCGATGCTTATGATGTGCCTGATGATGAGATCATCGTGAAGATCGTAGATGAGATCAATGTTGTTAGTCTGTAATTCAGATTGAAAAGTCTTTGCGTAACAAAATCTCTAACCAATAAGTTCTTATTATGTCAACATATGCTCTTTCTTTATATCTAAAGATATTTTTAAAAGAGCATCTAGATTGCTTAAATGCATTGCTTCCGGATTTTAAAAATATATAAGATAAAATAGATGATGAGGATGTTACTTTTATTTATGATTTTTCTTACAACTTGTGTCGCTCCGAGATTCTGCAATAAGAGTTATGCCCCTATCTTTTTTTGCAATAACACTTGTGACTAAGGATGAAAACGTATATGAATATATCTGTATCTAATTTGATATCATATTCCCTTTATACATATTTTGACATTCGTATTTATTTGGTTTAAAATGCATATGAAAATCAATATCACTTTGACTTTCGCTAATATTCACATTCATATTCGTATATCTGTTTTCATACATAAGTATAATAATATGTTTATTCATAACTGTGTGTAACAATATTTTATGATTGTATTCACCACTGTTGATATAATTGTTATGATATATATATATATATATATATATATATATATATATGAGGAAATGGAGCCTACTTCATGATGTAGGTAACCGTACCTACTTCATGCTCATTTTTGATATTTTTTATTTTTTATTGGAAAATACCACCATAGATTTTCATCACTGTATCCCCCTAATATGTCATTCCAATTTCGTCGGAAATGGAGACTCCTATGCCTTCAATCTAGAACATGTAATTTTAACGGTTCTAGAATTCCTATAATCGACCTGTTAAGGAGTCTCTGTTTCCGACGAAATTTGAATGACATATTAGAGGGATATAGTTATGAAAATTCATGGTGGTATTTTCTTAAAAATAAAAAAAAAATGTCAAAAATGAGCATGAAGTAGGTAAGATTACCTACTTCATGAAGTAGGCTCTCTTTCCTCTCTATATATACGTCATATCCATTTTATGTGTAAACCATCCTAGATATGTATATTTTAGGTGATCTATTAAATATTTGTGTTATTATCCATATCCGGTTTGTATTCATTTTACATTCTTATTCATTTTTAAGGGTATGGTAACACATTTTTCATATCTATCAATATTTGTATTTGCATTCATATTTGTATTTAAAATGGATAAGGATATGATTATACCTATATTCTTATATGTATTTAACCGTTTTCATCCCTACTTGTGACCCCATCTTCTTGTACCATTAATAATTGTGTCCCTTTGTAGTTTTGGTTGTCTATTAGATGAACCAAACCATGGTTTACACAACCCCAATTCTAATTAAAAGAAATCTTATTACAGTTATGCCCCTCCCAAAAGATTGTAAAATATATACTACTGAATAAATACTCATTCATTTCTAAATTTCTCGCCATTTTATGTGATATTCTCCTTAATTTTCATGATGAGTTAACTTTCTCAAATTAATCTATTTTTATTGAATTAGATGATTTTCTAATGTAACCATTTTATGTGAATTTTAATGTGTTTTCCTCAAGAATTTAGGATGAAATTTAAATATAAAAGAGATGAATCAAATATTCATCGAAGTCTCAAAAAATAATCCAAATCACATCACACCTGAACTCATTTGCTTTTTCTGCTTTCGTACCCCTAGTTGAGCTGAAGTCTACTTAAGAGGCTTGCAATATTGATTGTTGATTAACGACAATGAAAGAAGAGCTTGTCCAATTCGAAAGGAACTATGACCTTAGAACCACATGGTTATTAGAATCAAGTGGATCTTTAAGAACAAATTAGATGAGTCAGAGACTATTGTCAAGAACAAGGCAAGACTTATCGCACAAGGATATTCTCAGATCAAGACACCGATTTCAAAGGAACAAGTGCTCTTGTTGTTGGGATTAAGTCAATTAGAATGTTGTTAGAATTCACTTATTTCAAGGGAATCAAGGTCTTTCGAATGGATGCCAAAAGCGCGTTTCTAAATGGCTTCATTAAAGAAGTCTTACAAACAACCATCATGTATTGAAGATCCCTCTAGTCCAAAACACGTTTTCAAGTTCAGGAAAGTCCTGTTTGGACTTAAGAAAGCTCCTAGAGTGTCGTTTGACAGATTTAGAGTTCCTACTCACCTTAGATTTTAAAGTAAGTAAAGTAGATTGCACCTTATTTGTGAAGTCTATTTTATCTGATTTACTGATTGTGTAAATTTATGTTGATGGTATCGTGTTTGGCTCCACTAGTGCAACTCTTTGCGAGAAGTTTTCTATAGTTATACGGGAATAGTTCAAGATGAGCATGATACGAGAAATAAAATTCTTCCTAGGGTTGCATATCAGTCAAAGTGAGCATGGCACTTTCTTTTCACAGCAGAAGTACACAACAAAGATCTTAAAGAAGTTTTATTTTGAAAAAATTTGGAAAAGTCTACACTGATTTCCCTAGTGACACACCTTGACATTGACGAGTTAGGAAGCCAGTCGACCATAAACTTTATGGCGATATGATCAGATCTCTTCCTCTATCTAATTGTGAGTAGACTCGACATACTTCTCAGAACTTGTTTCGCTGGACTTTTTCAGTCGACACCTAAAGAAAGTATTCTAAAAGTCATAAAAATGAATTTATGTTATTTTGCTTTTACTCCAGATTTATGCTTATTTTATCCTAAGTTGGATTGCATGGATTTATTTTAATATACTGATGCAGATTATGCTGACAGACGCACTGATAGAAAAGTACGAGTGGCACCTGCCAAGTTATGGGGAATACCCTTGTATCTTGGTTTTCTAAAAAGCAAACTTGTGTAGCACTAGCAATTACCGAGGAGGATACATAGCAACATAGTTAGCATGTTATCAGTTACTTTAGATGAAGAGCACTCTCTCTGATTTTGATTTGGAATTTAGCCGAAATCACATTCTCTATGATAACACTAGCGCTATCAACTAGCTATAAACTTGGTTGATCACTCTAGAATGAAGTATATTGATGTGGAACATAATTTTCTTCGTGAAACTGTCCTAAAAAAGATAAATATGTAAGGAATGCATTTCCACATACAAGCAACTTGCAAACATTCTGACAAAACCCTTAGCAGTACTACAATTCGAGAAGATTAGAAGAGAATTAGGATTGTGTAAATTGAGAGATATTTGTTGAAATAATTTTCACAAAAAGGATATTAAAAAGGCATTATTGATCGATCATCAAACAAAGTCAGATAGATCAGTCATGACCGATCACTCAGGACGTCTGATTAATCAACCAATACCAAAGATTGATCATTTCTGGGCATTTTTGAAATTTTCATTTAAATTCTAATTTATGCTGGAACACTTTATAGGAAAGTATGTTCCGATGCCTCTGGATTTGACTTATTATGTACTTGTCAGATCAGAACCTTATTTTGATATGTTTTCTCAAATCACATTATTTTGGAAACTTTCCACCTTTTTTAAATTCAAATCCATGATTTATCCTATCCACCACCTCCGCATCCTCTATTTAAGAGACTTCGTGATCAAAACTTGAAATGATACCATTTTCTCCACTAGAAAGCACTGGAATTGCCTCTTTGTCCAAGGCACAACATTGCACTGATCAACAAGAAGTGCCCGATCGATCAACTTGATAAATCAACCCAATTACATGATCGATAAATAGGTTTTCAGGTCACACATTTTTCCTATTTTCGCAAATCATGTGTTGATTCCCTATTCTAATAGGTTATAACAATCTCCATGAAATACTCTCTCTCGTCGTGTCCTGGGGAAATCAAAGAAGGGACAGTCTTTGATGGGGGAACCCCTGTTTGTATCCGCCTAAGATCATTTTTACGCATATTCTCATCTGACCCTCATGACTTGCAAACCCATTCTCCGGAACATGTTCCAAGAAAACTTCAGTTCCCATAGTTCGATTTTTGATATCAACTATATCCATACTTTCTTTGACCCCTGCTTCCTACTATGGATATATTGACTCTTTAGTCGGCTTCATCTCTCCATCATCTGTCACAAAATTTTACATGAACTTTGAGGATATTGGTGATTCATCTACTTATGTTTGAGGGCCACTATCAATTCACATGCTTTTATGATCGATAGTTCGATGATTAGTCCCATTATTGGTTGTTTAGGTCAACCATTAATGGCGTCTTGGAATGCTCTGATCATGATGAATGTTGTGAAACTCTGATGCCTTTACATCACATTGGTCATGGCAGACATACTTGGATTGATTTTCACTTTTGTGAAATACCACTCCTTCAATGGGTGTCATATATTTTTTCTATTTTGATTCGGTCTCATGTGCATCAACTACCCTTAGGCATCTTCATGATCCACATTCTTTCACACTTTTATGCATTTGTACCATGGACCCCTAACCGTGTGAGACGGGTCAAGCCTTTCAACATCGAGGTTATGCGATTCACCCTTGAGTCTGAAGAGAACCCTCCTCCTCCTCCAACATCTGGACCAAGCCACATCCTAACAACACATACACCCCATTTCTGATGATTTATCACTACCTTGATTTTTTCCCATCATCTTACTTTGATCAGATCTGGGCTTACCTTGACCATTGATTGTCTCCCGATGATCACTTCTGTCCTCGGGATGTAATCGACACCCATTTTGTGGAAACACATCAGATCCGAAAGAATATAGATATGATGATGAACCATCACATCAACATGTCTATATGGGAGAATGATTATGCGTAGTTTGTGAATGATCATTCCATGGTTATTTACAAGCTTGCGGATGATGTTCAGCAACATATAGTATCCATGAACCCTCCTTTGTCCAGACCGTGTCCTCTATAGACTCCTACTCACCACCTTTCTCTCTACTCGAGCACATCCTCCTCCTCTTGTTCGACCTCGATCTTGCCCTTCAGCTCCTAGTCTTTCCTCCTCCCGAGGGAAAATGATTGTTATCCTAGATGCTGAATATGAAGAAGAATACAATATGATGATGATTATGAGTATAATGAATCTGGTAATACTGAGTACGGTCATAGTTCCGAGACCAACTATCACAAAGAAAAAGGGAAGTGCTCACATAAGCACCTCATGATGACGATGAATATTATCCCAGTGATTAGATCTTTTTGTAATTTTTTTCCTTCTTTCGGGTTGTTCTTTGTCTTTCTTTTCCAAGGCTATGTGATGCAACATAATTTGTGCTACAAACATTTTGTATCTATTCTATCAAGTTTTTAATGAAAGATGCATTTTCTTTTAAATTTCTCTTGTTAACCTTTTTATTGATAACAACAGGGGAGGAAAATTAAAAGCTTAGTTATTTAAATTATTGGATATAAGATTAATAGGGATGGGTTAAAAAAGATAACTAAAAGTAATAAGTTTTGGTTTACTCCCAAGTAACATTCAAACATCTTACAACTAAAAAAATTGATTTTATGATTCTTTTAGTAAGGGGAAGAATTAAAAAATTGAGATATTAAAATCTCGACTCATTTTTTTATTATTTGTAAGGTTCTAGGCTTGCAAAATTACATCACTTTAAGCTTTTCAACTGTTGTTCCATCATTAAAAAGGGAAATATTGTTAGTTCTTTGTTTATCTTCAAGTTGATTTTAAAGATGACACACACATACCGAGTCACTCGCTTGTGTATTTGTTTATAGGACTGCAGGAAATTTTAGCAAAAGAAGCTTTCCAAATTGAAGTTAAGTGACATATTGCAAAACCTTAAAGTTATTGTTGTTGTTTTAAAACTTGTAATGTTGCATCTTTTACATTGTTTTTGAGAAAGTTGTAAAACTCATCTCTATTTTCAGAACTTTCCAAATCAAGACATATCAAGAACTCAGCTTTTATCGACCAACTTATTACACTGATCGATCAACCCTTGATCGACCAACATGTTTCACTGATTGACCAACCATGATCGACCAACCCATTCCACTAATCAATCTTCTTTTGAATACATGCCCACCGACATTCATCAATTGATCGACCACCCATTTTAACTGACCGATCAACTTGATTTGATCGATCAACCAAGTTTACCTCATCGACTAGAGTTGCAGAATCTACTCGATTTCTTGCTCGATTTATTTTCTCATATTTTTTGTAACCCTATATAAGGGACCTCATACTCACGTTGGAACTAACAACAAATCACTCTTACTCTCTACAACGAAGAAATGAATTTTCTTTGAGTGATATTCTTCTTATCTCTCTTGTTCTATGACTTCTTCTATATTTTAAGAACATTAAATTTCGAAGATTACTTTGTCCAAGAAGTTATCAAGCAAGCATCGTTTGATTACCTACATGTTTTCGAGTTCCTCTAATAGCAATGGGACTATTTTTGGCAAACATTTTGGTGATATTATTTTATGATATATCTATTATTCACATTTGTTATCTGAGATATAGTTGCTTGTACTTATATTATGAATATATGTGCAATTATTCTTGCTGCTACTTATCTAGATTTTAGTTTACTTATAATTGAGAATTTATCCGTGATATTAATGAAGGAAATATATTGCAAAATATTATGAAGTATTGATTCTTTCCTTAACCTTTCTCTACAAGAACTTTGGGGGTTTGATCCTTAACTTTGCAGGTAGTTGTTGGATTTACAGAGTACAAACACACTCTCTCTATCCAAGAAATTCAAAGGACGATAGAAGTTCGTTGACCCCTTGACATTACGCCATTGTTTGATCTTTAACATGGACTTTGGTGTCTGATCCGAAGTTGTAAAGCTAGAAGCTTTTATAAATGGTTGAGATATCTGCGTAAATATCTCGATAATATAGCAAAGCAACTGATGGGCATAGATAATCAGAAATCTCAAGTCAGATGACTCAGGTTGTAGTTTTCACCTGGTTGTGTTTCCACGTAAACATCCTGTGTACTGTGCTTAATTGATTTATCGATTGTCTATGCTCAAGATTATTTTGTAAAATATTTTATAGCACCATCGATACACTATTCAACCTCCGTCAATGGTATCTACATCATAGGAACTCACATGTACATCTTCCTCAAAGATATAGTTTTGAGGACATGGTTGTGTATATATTACATGTTGGTGAGGAGGTAGAATTTTCAGAGCTACCCACTTAAAAAGAGGTTTTTACAAGAGTAAAATTCAAATATTAGATTATTAAATTTGGTAATGATACAGAGTCTCATCACAATAATAAAACATGAGAGCTTACTAATTTGGCAAAGGGAAGGAAATTTCTTGGCTCTAAATGGATTTTCATGAAAAAGACATGACTTTCGAATAGTAAGAAGATATTAGATACAAGGCCGACTAGTTAAGAAAGGCTACAATCAAAAGGATTGTGTAAATTATAACGAGATATTCTGAATTGTTGTGAGCCACATGCCCATTAGAGTGCAATTAGCTCTTGTAGCACATTTAAGCTTCAAGCTGAGTTGTTGGATTGGGCAATCATTTTTCTACATCGTGACCTCAAAAAAGACATTCTAATGAGTCAATTATATGGACTCACATTTCACGCCAAGGAAGATCATGCATGCAGATTGAGGAAGTCCATGAATGGACTTTAGTTATGTCCTAAATAGTAGTATTGAAGGTTCGACAAATTTCATGATGGGTCTTGGATTTAACAAGAGCATGCATGATTGTTGTATTTAACACATTAAGGTGAAGGATGGTTCCATTTTTATGAAGAAGAACACTCTAGATGATCTGAAGAAGCTCTTTGATTTAGATTTATACCATAAAAGACCTCATTATAACAAATAAGATTTTGTGATGGAAATTGTCAGGGTCAATGTAGAAGGAAAACTCACCTTTATCAAAAGAATTATATTAAGAAAGTCTTAGTGAGATCTGTATGTCAAGAGCAAAGCCTAGGAGTACTCTACCTGTTGTAAAATCTTTTAGCATCTTTTGTACTTCAGTCTAATGAGAGAAAGAGCATATATGATGAATTCCCTATGCTAGTGCAGTTGAAGGCTTTGTTGAAGAGGAAGAGCGAGGATCCTAACGCCTGATCTTAGAGGACATGCGGTGTCCAACAAGTCAGATCCGACAATCATTGTATCGATCGCTCTTGCCGTACTTGTATCTCAATCAACCAATTTTAACAAACAATCAACCCACAATCTATGATAAATCGATGAAAATCATGCGGGGTAAAAAATATTATACCATGCAGAAAAATGTGTATAGCAAGCAAGTGCATGGGTCGAACCATTGAGAGCAAATACGTGGATAGGTGATTTATTTTCAATTAATAAAAATTAAACAATAAATATTTTAGTGCTTTTCTACCCTTTGATTTTTTGGTTTTTATTTATATTTAATTTTTATGTATTTTTAATGTTTTATATATTCTTGTTTTTAAGTTTTAAAATTTTATTTTCTTTATATATTTTTTGATTTTTAGTTTCTTTTTATTTTTAAAGATACAATATATAATAATATGTATATTACAAATAATACATAGATTATATATATATATCAAATATATAAAATTCATGAAATATATACATGAACAATCCCTTTTATTTTTTTAACGTTTTAAAATATATTCAAGGTATTATAAATAATCCTATTAATAATAAGTATATAAAGTAATATATATTATAAATATGCTATATAAGTCTTTATATTTATAAATATAACTATTTATACTCAAAATTTATAAAATATTTGTGTTATATTTTTTTTTCTAATTTTCTTTGTTTTTGTGAATTTTCTTATAATTTTTTGGCTAATTTTAGATATTTTTAATTGATTAAATATAGCAAATCAGTAGCTATAATAAATAGGTCATATATTTTGGGTTTAAAAAATAGATAAATACTTCAAAAATGCCCAAAAATATTTTCAATATCTACTATATAATATAAAGAAAAATAAACAACAGAAAATTATTTTTTGAATTTTAGGGTTAGAAGTTTTTTTTTCATTTTAAGGTTTTCTTTTATATTTTTTGGGATTTTTGGTCTAGAGTTGTAATATTTAGTAATATACAATGCATATTTTTTGTAATTTTTAGATAAGTTTTTGTAATTTCAAAGCTAGATAAGGAATAAATATCTCCTAAATGATTTTTAATAAATGAAAAAATACAATGAAATGTTAAAATAAATATGGTGTGAACAGACATATCATCAAGCATGTACTATGATTTTCCCAAGATTTTACAAGCACATGAGCTATGTAAACAAAATAAAAAGCCTAAATAAACTTAAGTGCTGGCAGAGTATTTTTGTCAATAAAAATATGCAAGGAGTCTTGTGTAAAATACCCTAAAGTTTACATTGAATTAAAAATTTTAAATACTAAATGCAAATTAAGTAACCCAGCAGAGTACCCTTGCAATTTGGCCACCTCACGTGGGTCGCCACGTGAGTTGAGCTAACATGGACCTAAAAGCAATATCCAATACAAACGAGGGAGGGTTCATGCATTTTTTACATAAATATAAAGCATATTTTAATATTTACACGACTTAATTGAAAATACAAAAGGTGGAGGGGAGCTACGTAATTACCCATTTAAGTCTGTTTCATCGGGTGGCTCCCTGCTGTCTACGTGGCTAATCTGACAGATCCCGACGTGCACCACTTCAATTAATTCCAAGGGCCCATATTATATCTAGGCCCACTCCTCAATCTGACGATGACGGAGGGCATTCGAAGAACTCGGAAGAATGAAGGCTCTGACGAAGTTCGATCATTGATTCCAGCCACGCCTAGCATACTCCTTCCCTCTTGAAAAGTGCACTAGCTCCCTGGAAGCTTGCTGCGTCGGCTGAGACCTTTGAAATGTTCCCAGACTCATCAATGGGGTCCTAGAGCTCGGATATGAAGGAAAGCACCTAGAGCTCCTTTTTAGCCTTGATTTCGTGCTACAGGGGGTCAGTAAGACCTGCACCTGCACAAAAATGTTCAGTAGCTCAAGGCAAGCATCCTCGATCATGTAGTGAAGCTGTTGCACACGTGGATGAGCAAAGTGAAGAAGATCCGATGAAGGCGAAGAGAGGAGCTTGGGTGAACCTCGATTCTTGCGGAATCGAGGGGGAAACTTGGTGGAAAGTGTGGAGAACGTGATAGGGATTGAAGATGGGATGGAGATGGAGCGAATCACAGGTGGAGCACAAGGAATTTGGGTTTAGGGTTTAGGGTGATAGGAAGATGGGATGGAGATGAATGCGGAAATTGAATGTTACCCTAAGTTGCAGGAAGTGAAATCTACCTATAAGTGCAAGAAAGGAGCTCATACTTGCTCGAAGAACATGGAGCACAGAAGCTCGCTAGAGTTGGTCCTCCTTCTTCTGACCTTCTCCACACCTTGATTTAGAGAGCATCTCCTCCCTGTCACTAAGGGGCTCGATCTTAGGCGAATCTAGGGGTTATAGTCATGTAAAAGGGATCACATTGCAAAAAGGGGGTGGAGCTCAAATTTTATAGACATGGTAATGGGGTAAAAATATGAAGAGGTTGCATGCGAGGAGGAAGTTGCTGGTGGGAGCTATAGGTAGGGCGATGGAGAGGGATGTGTGATCTGCAGAGTGGTGATGGTCTCGAGGGAGAAGAAGGATGGAGACGTCAAGGAGAATTGGGAGAAGTCGGATAGATCATGGGTCTAACATGAAGAGGGCGGGTGATGAATCTCAGATTCATCACTCTAAGAATGACTAATTAAGCTCAAATCCCCAAAATTCATTGGCATTTCTTCATTTATATTGAATAATTAGCATCCATGTCTACATAAATAATAATTGCATTTTATCACTCATGATTGCATAAAATAAGAAGCCAAAAATCCAAGCCCATTTGACCTGTAAAATAACCTAACTTCCCTGTTTTTTAACTAATTTATGATAACTCCAAATGACCTGAAACCATCCATTGTGTACATATTACTAACAAGAATAATTGAAAAATACAAAAAAAATCATTAACATAAATAAGTGGACCAGAAACTCAAACCCTACTTTCAAGATTCTCGAACTTAAAAGCTGATATCTTGCTCATATAATGTCTGATTTGATCCTACTCACTTTAGAACTAATGTACATTCAAATACCTTCAAAACAAGACCAAGTTCAAGTGAATTAGAGCTCATATGTGAAAGTTGGGTTTTGGGCCTCTTTTGTACATTGTGTATTTTAGCAGCTTTTGACCTATTATTTTATATACATAATTAACTCATTTTATTTTATTTCTTTTACATTTATTTTCTTTGATAAAAGTTTTATTAAAATATGTAAAAATCCAAATCTAAAATAAGATCGAATCAAAGAAACTAACCGAGTCCAAGTCTTTATTAACAGCCTGTACAAAAATTATCGTTCTCATATTTTATTTCTTCACTTTCCTAATTAATAAAAATCCAAAAAATTAGATTAATGTGTAAATATTTATCTTTGATTTTATCGTAAAATTTCATGGTTTTTAACTTATTTAAAATGAAAAAAATTATAAAACCCAAAAATCAAGGTATTTTTTGTACATAGAATACCCGAAAAATATAACTTTATGCAATTTATCGATTTTTATTTTGCTCTCTTCATGAAAGTTGTAGATCTCATCGAGACGAGCAAATTTTATGAAGAAAATTTTTTGATCCGAGGTCGTTTGCTATTTCTTTTTATTTTTCTTTTCCTTTTATTTTTGATTAATCTGGAGCTAACACATGACCGCTCCTGGAGCCACCATGTGTCACTCAATTTTAGCCTTTATTTTTCCTTTATTTTATAAAAAAACTAAAATTTTATGAAGGATATATATAATAATTAAATAAAAATGTGTCATGTGGCACCCATCTGGTCGCCCGATCTCGGCCGATCGGACGCCCACTGTACGCCATCCCCTCTGTTCTGTCTCTGCCCCTTTCCTTTTGGTAGTGGCGGTGCCACCAGGAATCTCGCCCGATCAGATCCCAATCACAGTCCACCACCTTCCCTGTTTGTTGGGTATCTTTCTCTTCGCCAATGAAGATCTTCGTCGGATCCCCTTCTAGTTAAACACCAGCATCCCCCGATCCCGTTGATCCTATTTAAGAATCACCTCTACCCCCTTGAATTGCATCCGCCGATAGCGCACCTGACACGCGGAGGTGATAGCTCCGTCGACATAACCTGCGATGAGATCCAGCCAACACGGCCATTGTAGTGCATCCTCTATGTCTGCCTTTACTCCGGTGTCGACCGTCGTCATGCCAATGTGATTTCATCTCCACCTTAGCTCCCCGTTCACCAATCGTTTCCGCCTGCATCACCTACCTCGGAGCTCTCTTCGCTCGACCTCCTCCGTCACTGTTGAGTCCTCATCACCACGCTCAAGTAGCCGCATATCCGGAGACTCGCCATTCATCCGAGGTGCTTTGCCGTCATCGACCGGCTTCTCCACCAAACGCTCTTCAATTTAAACATCCCAGGTCTTCATCCTCGACCGAGTCGCCCTCAGCACCATGCCAACTCCAGCTTCTCCATCAAACCGCATCGCAACACAGGGGCTTCACCAACATCGCCTCGACACCAACCTCCAGGAGCGTCGTCAACCACTCTGCCCTCCTCCGCATCAAAGCCACCACCAAAGGTTGGGCTCACAACTCGAGACCCTCCCCACGTGCACATCACGTATGCGGAGAGGAATTAGCAAGACTGCCCCTGAACTCCCACAAAATCCGAAAAAGCCCCCGCATATGTGGGAGGTGCGTTGGATGGACAGATTACATTACAGCCCCCGAAGAACCTCCAAATCCACTTCCAGTCCATCCACTCACAGAAAACCCTTTCTGGGATAGGTAATTACCTTGAAGTCCTTCCACTGCATAATCTATTTTATTTTATTTATCGTATTTTACAAACATAACCCTGCGTTCTTTATTTATTTTGAGCCTATTTATTGCATCATTTTTATTATTCAAAAATACCATTGTGTTCTACAATTAATTCTTAACATTGTGGCATTAGCTTCATAGTGGTTATTTAATAATATTTATTCTTGTGGAATCTTGTATACTTTACCCCCTCTATCCTTTGAAATACATAATTAATTAACCATAACCCAAAAATTGCTAAAAATTCACAGATCGTAGAATTAGTTGTTTGTTACATTATACCCAAAAGAATTGTACTTGCATACATATTTTTATCTATAAAAATCATTTTGTGTATTTCATTAATTAATTTTTAATAGGTATTAAGTTCAACATTTTTAGGATTTAGGATTTTTTTGAGATATATTACCTAGTAATATATCTTAGATAATTTTATTTCCTAAAAACAAGTAGATCTAATATTTATTATAATTAATTATTGAAAATCACATTGTATGCATTCATAAATTCATTTTTTATCCATGTTGCATCTAAAATTTCCAATAAAATTATAATACATTTATTTCATCATTGTCAACATCTTGGCCAAGTTTCATAATTTTTGGATATTGTTTAACTGGAAATTACATTTTAGTCCCTAAAATTGGCCACATTTGCATTTGCATACAAAAATTGCATCAAAAATACCAAAAAAATACTGTCTCAAAAATCACGCATGAATTTTGATAGACATAATTCTAAGTTGTTCCTTTGCCTCCTTGAGTTTGACCTTGGGGCTTGCCTAAGTAAAACAAATATAAAATCACTCCGATTAAAATTGAATAAATTAATTATGTTTATTTCTTGATTGATTCTGATTACCCTCCTACAACAAAATGATAAATTTAACACGATAATTCACGCAAATTAAAGAGGGTAAACTACAAGTAATCAACGTGGTGCAAGGACAGTTGACTCGCCGGTCAACAATCCTTGCGCTCTGGTTGGTCCACGTGGACCAACCAAAAAAATTCATGGGGAAAAATACTTATTAATTAGAAAAAATAGTAAGTGATTTTGTTAATTTTTTGTCAAAAAATGAAAATTTTTGTAATTTTATGTAGTATTTTATTATGATTTTTATTTATTTTTACAAGTCAGTTAATTATGTGTTAATATTTACATGTATATACATAGGTATATATACATGTATTTAGAATATTTTATTTTTATTTTTGTATTATATACTTTATTATTTTATTTACATTATTTTTAAATGTATAAATTATTTAAATACATATTTGTTGTATTTTTTCTTATTTTATTTATTTAAATAAATATGTTCATCTATTATATATGTATAGTTTACCTATATATTTTATAGCTTTATTATTTTTAAAGATTTTTAATGGTTTTATTATAATTTTACTATTTACTTATATTTTGAATATATTTAAAAATATATAAAAATATAAAAAATATAAAAATACAAAAAACAAATATATTAAATATTATATACATGTATATTGCACAATGAGGGCTTAAAAGCCAATTTTTGCATCTAACTCCAAATTAAATGAAGCCACATTCATTAAATAGATAATTTAATTTCATGAACAATAAAGATGAGTTTGATCAATTTTGAGTCTGTATGGAGAAAATACATGTTTGTAAATTTTTCTTTGTGGCTTTTTATTCTGTGTGTCTCGGGCATACTGTACATTTGAATGAAATCTATTTTGTATTTTTCTCTGTATTTTTATGTACAATGTTCATGTTCAAAGTTTATTGATTTGAGGTATACAAATATGAGTGTAAAATAGGTCCCAAAATGTAATTATTGGGCATCGAATTAGGGTTTCTGAGCTGTGTTCTCTGTACAGTTGGATGCCCTATCTCTCCCTACTTTATTTCTTATCGACCAAGTCATCATGATGACTGGGTCTCGGGGTCTAGAGTCACTCAGTGTCTTTGACACTTCATTAGTTTTATTTTCTTTCCTTTATTCTTTTATTTTAGAATTAAATACAGTATTTTATACATTATTTATATATCAGTTATTGAGCGTTATTTTGTACAAATTAATGCTATATACATGCATTTAGATAGAGATTTAATGCCAAAATGAAAGAATAGGTGATGAAATGGAGATTCATCAGGCTTATGTATACCATGGTATGAACAAGATTAGATACCATTCGTGCTAGAGCATTGTTTATATATCCATGGTGAATAGGAAGGAGCGTTGTTAGGCATTCATGTAAAATTTTAGATATCTGAAAGTCACATATGATATCGTTATCATCTATGAAAGTGATTTATAATATTTGATTGTTGGATATTTAAATTTAAACTATATTATAATTGTTGATGGGACAAAATAAAATGGCATGCTATATATTTACTTTAATAAGTTCTATGATTAATTGGAGGGCGCCACTTTACAATATTTGTTTAATCTTACACATTGCTGAGTTTTTTGTGTGACCTCCTCCCTGCTTTACTACCAGGCAAAGCCCACCATCTCGAAACAAGCATCTTGGTGCTTGATATCACGACTCATCTGTGGAGACTTGGGGACAACATTTCTGAAAGAACATCTGGTTTTCAGGTGAAATTTGGTATACCGATTTATGGACTCACTTATTTGCGTGTATTGCTCTATGTGATTTGTCTAGGGTTATGTCTTTTTCTTCATTTTTTGTACCATCATGTTACGATACAAGAGAGAGATCTATCACCGCCACTGGGCATTCAATTAAAGGTACGCCTCATACATCCTGTGTCGTGGTTGCTTCACGTTTGTTTTCCATGTAACAATTAAGCTCTTCTCCTTGCTTGTGAAATTATAAATTTGTCTCAATTAAAACATATGAGGTATTTAAAAGCATGTTCCTTCACCATTAGTATTTTATTTAAATTGTTTCATAAAACCTTTTTTATTATTTTAAAGAAGAGAATAACGAACTGCAGTCCATTATTTATGCATGATTTACATCATTATTTAAGAAAAAAAGTCACCATAACTATTGTAAGCAAAGACATGAAGTTATACACCAATGGATAGATTTTGGTCCTAAGCTATTGGGATATATACATGTAATAATAATAGATGGATTAGATTATGTCAAACTGGAACTTTTTAAATGTCTACTATGTAGGGATGCAAACGGACGGATACATATACATATATAGGTATTACCGTATCCTTATCCGTTTTTGAATACGAATACGGATGTAGATACAGATATTGACGGATATTAAAACTATCTTACCATATCCTTAAAAAAAGGATACGGGCGTGAAACAGATACTGATCGCATACGAGTAATGTTAGAAATACTTGATAGAATCGATTTAAATATATACTTATTGGATGGAAAACACATGATATAATGTTAATAAATGTATTTATCATAAAAATTATATAAAAATTGTAAAAGAAGGTATAGAATTATGTTATATAGGGTTAAAAATAAATATATGACTATATTTATATACGAAAATGGATATACGGATATAGATACGGATGTTTGCGGATATCAAAATGACATCCGTATCCGTATCCATTTTAAAACGGATACGGATACGGGTGTCAAAATATATATAAAACGGACAAGGTGACGGATCGGATACGGATATATCCGTAACCGTTTGCATCCCCACTACTATGAATAGAGTTAAAAGATGTATTAATCTTCAAAATTTATGACTACTCAAAAAATTGGTCGAGGATGGTGTATAAGTTGTGTTATCAGTCATTTTTAACTAATGTATCATTCTTAGGAGATGGGATTCTCATCTTTGTACAATATACACAAACATAACGGACAATGTAACGATAATGTGATTGTCTTAATCCGAGTTTGTTTATCCTAAGACAAAATCCCCTTATTTCAAGATAGAGATGCTTATGCCTATTTAAAATATGATTTTATCATTTGCGCTCTTCTCAACTTCTGCAATATCAGTCGTGCATTTCCCTTTTTTGTAATATCATTTGTACCCCTATCTTCTTACAAAATTCACAGTTCTACCATTCCATTAAGGTAAAGCAGGGGCATAAATTTTGTAAGAATATATGGACACAACTGATATTGTAATAAGAGAGGGACATAACTGATATTACAGAAGTCAAGAAGGGCACACGTGATAAAAACCTTTAAAATATGACTTAAATAGAAGTTGTGAACACCTTGGAACCTTAGCCTTAATCCACATGCAAGATCTGGTAACTACATCCTCTATAAGAGCACCCAAGAACATGTACACCATTATTTTGTAGGATACATACAAAGTTGTCAATAAGAAAATTGACAGGACATAATAAAAGAAATCAAAACACTAGAGGTAACCATTGTATGGTGTCCGAACTAAAGAAAAAAAAAGGACAGAGGGAGAAATCAATTGATAGCATCTAAATGGGTTTAGAGGAGGGCAGTCCCCAACCAGCAGCAGCTGATGCAGAAGCATAAAAGCAAACGCTAGCGAACATCTGAGCAAAAACCCCAGCAATAAATACTGCAACAAGAAGAAGATATGATGAAGTGGGGGATAGATCACTCATAGAAGGACCAGTGCTGCAGCTGAGAAATGTGTTGCAGTTGGAGTTAAAGCACACTGACACATCCAAAAATCCCATCTTTTTCCCATGTTCTTAATGCCAACGCCTATTATTTGTATCCATCTTCTTTGTCACTCTTTACAGATTCCTCTGATTCTCCTTTTATTTTTCCTACTTTTCCTGTCCTTGCTTTGCTTTGACCCCGCACTCCCTCCACTAACTCGTCTCTCTCTCTCTCTAGCATTTATGTGCTTACCACAAACAACGTGGATTCTGATGTGGTAAGGTGACTCCTTAGGTTATCCCTTTGCGGTAAGGGGAATTTAGTGATACCCTCAACTCAACTCAACTGCTACTCCTCCCTCCCTCTCTCTCTGAAGAGGGCAGAAAAGGAGGGGTTTTGGGGAGGTCTAAGGAGAAAAGGAGCCATCTTTTTGACGGTGGAGGGGTTGTGGTGAGCTTTACCGTGAAGTGGAATGATTCTGACAATGGGTTCTTTGTTTTTTGTCTTTCCTCAAGTGGGTTTCGGTTGCTTGTTGAGCTCAGTGGCTTTGGTCCGATCAAAAGGGAGTTTACTGAGTGGCCAAAGGGTGGGATCTTTCGCGAGGATCACGAGAGTTCCTGCTCGTATCAGCCCGGTGATCTCTCAAATGTCATCTTTTTCCAGGTTCGTATCTTGAGAAATAGTTGCAAGTTATTGGATTCGAGGTGTGTATTAGCATTGCTTTGATGATTATAGATGAAATGGAGCTTCTTTTTGGTGCTTGCATGAGGAAAGTTGTGATTTTTTTCTTTGAAAAAAATGAAGTGAAATCATTTTGATGGGGTTTTGTTGAGAAATTGTAAAATATTTATAAATGGGTGCCTCCAACTCGAAGCCTGAGAAGGATGAGGCGCTTCACCTCTGCAAAATAAGGATGAAGTTCATCAAGCAAGCCGTTGATTCAAGATATGCATTATCGGCTGCCCATCTTGCTTACATTCAGTCACTACGCAATGTTGGAAGCAATCTTAGGAGATTCACGGAAGCCGAGCTTTTGAATGAATCTTCGATGTCTACTTCTGAACCCGAGAAATCCCCATCGCATTCGTCGTACGCTTCGCCGTCCCCGTCCCACATTGTTGAAAACTTGGGCTCCCCTATGCGCAATTGCAGCCCAATTTCTCCTCGCCTCTCTAATATCAGTTACATGAGGGTGGGAGCGAGCGCCGCCGTGACAGTTAAAATGGATTCATCTTTTAGCCATTTTGTGGATGATGACTCTCTAACATTTCCACTTCCTCCACCTCCTCCACCTCATCTTGATGTTGGTTCGACATGGGATTTCTTTGACACATCAAATTACAAAGGGAATGCTGATGGTGTGAGCGGGCAGCACAGTTCTGGTCCTATTTTCAGAAATTTTGGGGATCCAAGTAAGTTTCGTGAGGATGGTGTGGTGTACCATGAGGAGGCGGATGCGAAAAGGGTGAAGGTTCATCCATTGGACTCCAGGAGTTCTGAGGTTGAGGATGAAATCAGTGCTGGACCTGTCAAGAATGATGCCATCTCATCAGATGTTATCGCCTTAGAGACGGAAAATGTCCCAAAATCACAAAACAATGAGGAAAAACTGTCTCTCAGCTCCCTACCCAGAAATGCAAATGGGTGCGAGAATTCGGTCAATGTTGCCTCATCTTTGCAATGTAGATTAAATAAAGAGAAGCCAGAACCTGCAAAAGTAAGCACAGAGAGAGAAGATCCTTCAGACTTCATTACACACAGAGCGAAGGATTTCCTCTCCAGTGTAAAAGATATCGAACACCGGTTTTTCAGGGCCGCGGAGTCTGGTAATGAGCTTTCAAGAATGCTTGAGGCAAACAAAATAAGACTTAACAGTTTCTCGGAGAAAATAGGTGCAAGAATTTGGCCCCTCTTTCCTTTTATTTTTTATTTGCTATTACTTCTAATATCATTGTCGCTGCAGGAAGATCACCTTCGCTCTTTCTCTCAGCTATCCAGCCTTCTTGTTGCTTGAGGAGTTCTGTACTGGACCATGGTAGGCTGATTCAACCTCAATGCACTTAACTACAATTTTTACTGTAAATATCTGCTGCAATTCAAATAGAGAATCATCTTGGTATTCATGTTTCATGTTGCAAGCAGCATCCAACTTCTACATTTTCCATGTAGATCCCACACATAATGCGACCAAGGTTATTACTTGGAATCGTTCGGTATCATCTATATCGTCGTCATCTAGGAACCCTCTTACAAGCTCAATAAAAGATGACTGTGACAGTAGCAGTGATTTCATTGAAGAGTTCTGCATGATATCTGGTAGCCATACTTCCACTTTGGACAGATTGTTTGCCTGGGAAAGAAAGCTCTACGATGAAGTCAAGGTACTTCAATTTTGGGGTTTTAATTAAACTACCACTTTTTGTATTAACTACCATATGTTCTTGCTTTCTTTCGAATAAATGTTTGAGATTTTTCTCTGGAGGCTGTGGGTACCATCTGTTCTTTGCTTTCACTAAAAAAGGACGAAGGAAATGACGCTTGGGTCAGGTTATCTTTTCATGAAAAGGCAGTTGAAAGATAAAAAGAAAGACACTATTTTAGAAGCTATAAATAGATTTAAACATGATCTCGTTCCATGAAGTGAAAAGAAGATAAAGGAGACTATAGCTTGTACTTTATTTTCAGGAGGTCTTTGAGATATCTTCATAAATTATATTTACCTGGGACTAGTACTACCTACAACTTCTATAATCATGGGAGCTGTTCCACGGTTGGAAATCTTGCGAGTCTATGACTGTTGGAGAGAATGAAACGAGATAAATTCCATCAAATCCTAGAGCTCTCTTATATAGGAGAAAAGCTCTATGGGTGATAGAAATAAATAACATAACTATTCTAACACCCCCCCTCAAGCTGGAGCATATATATTTATCATGCTCAGCTTGGAACAACAGTGATGAAATGGACCCCTAGCAAGAGACTTTGTAAACATGTCTGCAATCTGATATCATGATGATACGTAAGATGTCGAAATGAGCCCCTTTTGAATCAAGTCCCGAGTATAGTGACAATCCACTTCAATGTGCTTTGTCCTTTCATGAAATGCTGGATTATTAGCTATAAACAAAGTTGCCTGATTATCACATTTAAGATGCATAGGAAGAGGTACTTCAATAGTTAAATCAGTCAAGACCGATAAAACCCACATCATCTCAGTACTACCTTGGGCCATTGCCCTATATTCTGATTCTGCACTGGATCGAGCAACGACGGTTTGTTTCTTACTCTTCCAAGCTACTGGTGAGCTGCCAACGAATACAATAAAGCCTGAAGTAGACTTTCTATCATTAGGATACCCAACATAGTCTGCATCTGCATATCCTGTAACAGACAGAGATGTATCTCTTCTAAACAGAAGGCCAGCACCTGGAGATGACTTCAGATATCTCAGGATCATAAAAACAGCATTCATGTGAGCCTGCCTGGGTTGTTCCATGAACTGACTTACCCTGCTCACAGCAAGCGATATATCAGGTCGGGTAATAATAACATACAATAATTTTCCCACTAGCTCTCTGTATCGTCTCTTGTCCACCTCTTTAGACTCATCATCATAAAGCTTCACATTAAGATCCATAGGAGTAGTAGCTGATCTACATCCTGTCATACCTATCTCAGATAACAGATCAATAACATACTTCCTTTGTGTCATTACCATGCCTTGCTGATTTCGTGCAAATTCCAATCCCAGAAAATAACGAAGTGTACCTAGGTCCTTGGTAACAAACTGCTCGCCAAGAAAATCCTTAGCTGCTTGAATGCCCTGTTCATCACTGCCGGTAATAACAATATCGTCAACATAAACTAAGATGATCACAATACCTCGCTGGGCTCTCTTTACAAAGAGAGTATAATCTGCTGTAGATCTGAGAAATCCCTTTCGTTAATCAATTCCGAGAGCTTCTGAAACCAAGCCTGCAGACTCTTTTTTTGAAACCAAGCTCGCGGACTCTGCTTCAGGCCATATATGGCCTTATGAAGACGGCACACCATACTAGACTCCCCCTCAGCAGCAAACACTGGTGGCTGCTGCATATAAACTTCTTCCTGCAAATCACCGTACAAGAAGCATTCTTGACATCTAACTGAAAAAGGGGCCAATCACGTACAACTGCAACTGCAATAAGGATCCGTATGGTAGAGTGACGTGCCACTGGGGAAAACGTGTCCTGATAGTCCACCCCATATGTCTGGGTGAACCCACGAGCAACCAACCTGGCTTTGTATCTGTCAACTGTACCATCGGCTCGATGCTTAACAGTAAAAACCCACTTACTGCCCACAACCGACGCACATGGTGGAGGATGCACAATACTCCACGTACCTTGCGACTGCAATGCCGCCATCTCTTCCTCCATAGCTAGATACCACTGAATGCTCTGTAGTGCCTCCTGATAAGACCGTGGAATCTATACAGTCGATAACCCGGCAACAAACTGCTGAAAGTCCTTGGATAAACGCTCCAAGGAAACCTGAGAACCAAATTCCAGCCCATATTTAGGATTCATTGTCCGTGCATGCTTCTGCCGCATATGTGCAATAGGGATATCTAGATCATCAACTGGCGGAGTAGAGATATCATCTGCACCCTGTACATCAGTCTGCGCATGCAAATCACCCGTGCCATCAGAAGAACTCAAATGTTCAGTACATACCTCGGGCGTGCTGGATGATGGAGGAGGCACATGAGCAGAGGGCCGTCGCTGGTAGACCTGAGGAAAGAAAGTAGAAGACTGTGGTGGTGGTGGTGGTCGTGGTGGTGGTGTTGGCGATGATGGTGTCGGCGATGGTGGTGGTGGTGGTGATGGAGTAAAGCATGGTACTGAAGGAGGAGGAGGCATATAGATATCTTCTCCATCCTCTGAAGGAGTAAGTCTGTCACATGTAGGAGAAAAATACATAATGGACTCAAAGAAGGTGTCATCCACACTTACAAAGTATTGTTATCGAACATGATCAAAACACCGATATCCTTTTTGGGTTTTGAAATACCCCACAAACACACATTTGACAGCTCTGGGAGAGAGCTTGTCAAGACCAGGAGAGAACCGATGAACAAATGCAACAGAACCAAATACACGTGACGTAAGAGAAAAAAGATCCGTCTCGGAAAACACAGTCAAGAACGGGATTTTCTCCCCTAACACCGACGAAGGCATACGATTGACCAGATAACAAGCAATTAGAATCACATCTCCCCAATAGGAACGAGGAGCACGGCTCTGAATTAAGAGTGTTCTGGTAACATCCAACATATGACGATGTTTTCTTTCAGCCAACTCCATTCTGTTGGGAGGTATATGCACAAGACGTCTGATGCACAATCCCATGAGCCATAAGGAATTGAGTGAATTGAGTACTGCACAATTCTAGAGCATTATCAGACCGTATGTACTTAACTCTAGCAGAAAAAATATTCTTTATTTCATTAATAAAAGACTGAATAACAGGACCAGCATCAGACTTGTTCTTAAGAAGAAAGACCCATGACAACCTCGAAAATTCATCAACAACGACAAGATAAAATCTGTGTCCTTGAAGATCAGGGATACGACTGGGACCCCAAATATCAAAATGGAGAAACTCAAACAGACCATGACTACTTGGACCCTGACGACTCTGGAAGGAAGACCGATGATGTTTTCCAAGCTGGCAGGCCTCACACTGAAAAGTAGAACGTGGAGAAATCTGTGGAAGAACATGGACCATCTTTTGCAACGGAAGATGACCAAACCGGAGATGCCATATGTACGGAGAAACAGATCCAGCATGAAAAGAAGAGACACCAGCATAAGGAGACTGCACCAGTCTATAGAGACCCCATTGCTCACGGCCAATTCCAATCACTCTGCCTGTTAGGATGTCCTGAAACACAAGAGCAGATGGATCAAATATGGCACGACAATGTAAATCTCTAGTGATTTGACTAATTGAAAATAAATTCATTGAAAATTCAGGAGCATAAAGGACATTCTGAAGCCGTATCACATGTGTTAACTGCACCTCCCCCTGACCAGTAATGGGAGAGCGTGTCCCATCAGCTATCACCACAGATCGTCCTGTCTGAGATGGACGAAAAACACTCAACTGCCTTTTGTCACCGCATAAATGGTGAGATGCTCCAGAATCCATGATCCACTCTGATAGATCTGTCCTGTAACAATTAGTAAGAGCATATGTTGTACCTGATGTGGGCGCTGATGCTGATGCAGCTACCTACGAAGATCCTGAAGAACTTGCTGACCCCTGGTTGGGCATGATCTCTCTAAGTCGCGCCACCAGATCCTCAAACCTCTGATCAGAGACATGTGAAGGACCCCCTTCCTGCTGAGTCTGCTCTGCAACACGTGATGTCGTAGTAGGAAACCCATGCTTGGAATAACATGTTTCCTCAGTGTGACATGTTTCGCGACAGTAAGTACACGGTTATCAAGAGGGTCTGTTACCCCCTCCCCGGCCACGGCCACCTCTGCCTCGAAACTGTGGAGGTCCTCCCCTGCCACGGGATGCTGTCATGGCTAAGGACGTCTGAGATAACTGTGATCCACCATGAGATATGGAGAGTCTACTCAACCTGCGGTAGGCCTCCTCCATAGGAGGTATGGTAGCATCTGTAAGGATCTGTGCTCTGATGGTATCATACTCCTGATCAAGTGCTGCTAGAAATACTCCTATCATCACTGAGTCCCTATATGCCTTAAGCTGTTCCGATGTGGCTGTCAATGAATGTAACCATGTAATTTCTCAAACATACCCCTCAAAGAGGTATACAGGGTATGAAGAGGACGACCGTTCTGTTTCGAGGTGAAAAATGTCATGCTGAAGCTGTAGAATCTTCGACTCGTTCTTTGCAGGAGAATATGTGGCAGCAAGGATATCCCACATAGCCTTCGTCGAGGGCTGACTCAGAATGTCATTGGCTATTTCCATGGATACCGTACCGGATAACCATACACGTGCATAAGCATCATCGGCCTCCCATGAGGCGTTAACCACAGTCTTCTCAACAGGTTCCTCTTGTGCGAGGATATGATTCTTGCCATTGCACTGCATCAAACTCATGAACTGCATGGCCCACAGTTCATAGTTGGTTCCATCCATTTTCACCACGGGTGCTGGACCTTTAAAGGCACCCAGAGATGGAAGATCTACCTTGTTGTCTGACATGATGACAACAATATTTGACGACTGGGGTTCATTGTTAGACAATAATGTCTACGTGGAAATATACGAAGGAAGTTGTGGGCGTAGACTCATACCACAACGCCTTCCATGCCTTAGGGTTCCTCTGACGAATTAGGTTACCCGTACAGATGCGCTGGAGATCAAGTATGCGCTATGAAGCAACCGTGCAGGGGGTGCACACGGCAGGAGATGCATACGGCAGGAGGTGCGCAAGGCAGGCTCGCGTGGGGAACAGTAGCTGCACTCACGCGTAAGGCACTGACCACACGAGCAAGTGCCGACGTACGTGAGGGGGGAAGACGCAACCGCACGAGGGAGAGCGCAGGCGCACGGAGAGCCTCGCAAGAGAGAGGGCACAGATGCGCGATGCACGCAGGTGTAGCCGCGCACGATGGCTGAGCCTGAGGCGGCGACGGTGTGTGAGGTGGCGTGCGAGGGTTTTGGGTGGAGATGAGGTATTAGGGCACAGGCTCCGGTCTCGAACCGTCGCTCTGATGCCATGTTGGAGAGAATGAAACGAGATAAATTCCATCAAACCGTAGAGCTCTCTTACATAGGAGAAAAGCTCTATGGGTAAATTACAGAAACAAGACGATAAAAATAAATAACATAACTATTCTAACATTGACTATGGGAGTTCGGAACTCCTATGACTATAGGAGTTGTTTTTACAAATTGTTTTATTTTCTATTATCGTTCTTATCCTCTCTTGTACACCTGAAATATCATTGCATGAGTGCCTATATATAGAGGAGCTTGCACGACATAACAAGCATGCAATTTCTGCTCTGCTGTCTCTCTCTCTCTCATTTACATGATATCATGTTGGCAGCATCTTTCTCAACGATGCCATCCTACCCAACAATGCTATCCGCATCCTGTCTCCAACGATCAAAGATGCATTCTGTTAATTTGACTTGAATCCTAACCACTTGTTACGCTGCTGATGTGGCTGATCTGTATCCTGACTTCTGATTGGCTGAGAGCTGTTGGGTTAGGATTGCCGATATGTCTGATCTGTGTCCTGCCTTCTGATTGGATGAGAGCTGTTGGGCCAGGATTGCTGACAAGTCTGATCTGTGTCCTGCCTTCTGATTGGCTGAGAGCTGTTGGGCCATGATTGCTGACATGTCTGATCTGTGTCTTGTCTTCTGATTGGCTGAGAGCTGTTGGGATGGATTGCTGAATACATATGGTATTCTTCTGTTGCAGTATAAAAAGGGCCCTAGAGCCACCATGCTGAAATCCTCAATTCTGATCTTGTTTCTCATCCCATATCTGTACCTTCTCAGTACCATATGTATTACATTTTTCTCCATATAGTGAAACCGATCGCCGCTGCTCAAGGACGTAGCCCATTTACGGGTGAACCTTGTAAATCTTTGTGTTTGCGTCTTGTTTGTTTGATCGTGTTTGTGCGTGTTTGCTTCCGCGATTCGCAACAAACTGGTATCAGAGCTTCAGGTTTCGTCAGGATCATCCAGTAAGATGGCGTCACACAATCTGAAGATCGAGAAGTTCGCGGGGAAGAATGGATTCAGTCCATGGCAGATCAAGATGCGCGCCCTTCTGAAGCAGCAGGGCATCTGGGCACCGTTAGATCAACAACGGGCAAAGGCACTCGAGCCGTCCGAGTTAATGGTGCAGGAAGAGAAGGCACACTCGACGATCATGCTGTGTTTGACGGACGAGATTATCGCGGAGTTTGCCGATGAGGATTCCGCGGCTGGTCTGTGGTTGAGACTTGAAAGTCTATACATGACTAAGTCTCTGACCAACAAGTTGCTCTTGAAGCAACGCCTGTTCTCTCTCCGCATGCATGAAGATGTTAAGATTGAAGATGAGGATGCTGCCTTGATTTTATTGGTTTCTCTTCCATTATTATTTGAGAATTTTGTTCAATCATTCATTATGGGAAGAGAATCCATAACCTTAGAGGAAGTTCGCGCGAGTCTGCATACGCGTGAACTTCGACATATGACTATTGGGATGCAAGACTCTAATGCTGCAGGTTTGGTTATGACTCATGAGAAGAGTCGTACCGGTTCTGACTACACAAAGAATGGAAAACAGAGGTCCAAGAATTACAATACTAGGGACATCTGCAATTACTACAAAGAACCCGGACATTGGAAGAAAGACTGCCCAAAGAAGGCCACAATTGCTGCAGTGGCTCAAAGTGGCAGAGATTCTGAAGATGATTTCGTTCTCACCGTCACAGATCAGAAGACGACGGATAACACATGGATTCTTGATTCAGGTTGTTCCTACCATATGACTCCTAATAAAGATTGGTTCTGCACCTACGAGAAGATAGATGGTGGAAACGTCATCACAGGGAGTAATACAACGTGCAAGATTGTAGGGATCGGCTCTGTGAAGATCAAGATGCATGATGGAGTCGTGAGGACTGTGACAGAAGTATGACATGTTCCTGATCTGAGAAAGAACCTAATATCTCTTGGAGTCTTGGACTCTAAAGGATACATGTATAACACTGAAGGTGGAGTCATGCATGTTGCCAAAACTGGGGTTGTTGTCATTAAGGGCAGCAAGCAGAAGACCCTATATGCCTTGCAAGGGTCTACAGTTCATAGGAGTAAGTTCAAGCAATGTTTGGACTTGCTCAATATCGACAGTTGGCAGTAGCCCCGATGAGGGGCTGGCGGCGGCGCGGTGAAGCTTAGCGAAGCTTCTCTGAGGAGAAATTTCAAGGTGAATATTGTTTATAATTCCTTGATTCCTGTTATCTGTTATCTGAATTTTAAGTGGTGAATTATAGTAGCGGTTAATTCTGCTATATGAGAATTCAACTCCGGTGGAGTCTAGCAGTGGTTAATTCTGCTAGTGGAGAATTCAACTCATGATGGAGTAATAGCAGTGGTTCATTCTACTATATGAGGATTCAATTCAAGGTGGAGATTGTTAATTTGACTTGAATCCTAACCACTTGTTGGGCTGCAGATGTGGCTGATCTGTATCCCGACTTCTGATTGGCTGAGAGTTGTTGAGTTAGGATTGCTGATATGTCTGATCTGTATCCTGCCTTCTGATTGGCTGAGAGCTGTTGGGCCGGGATTGCTGACAAGTTTGATCTGTGTCCTGCCTTCTGATTGGCTGAGAGCTGTTGGGCCAGGATTGCTGACATGTCTGATCTGTGTCCTGTCTTCTGATTGGCTGAGAGCTGTTGGGATGAATTGCTGAATACATATGGTATTCTTCTGTTGCAGTATAAAAAGGGCCCTAGAGCCACCAGATACTGAAATCCTCAATTTTGATCTTGTTTCTCATCCCATAACATTTTTCTCCATATAGTGAAACCGATCGCCACCGCCCAAGGACGTAGCCCATTTACGGGTGAACCTTGTAAATCTTTGTGTTTGCGTCTTGCTTGTTTGATCGTGTTTGTGCGTGTTTGCTTCCGCGATTCGCAACACCATCTCTACTTCTGTGAGGTCTATCATCGTCTCGTTGCTGCCCACCATTCCGAACATGCTATAGTTCATGGCCACCCTTGTGTTTCTATTCTATAATGGGATACTCCATTCACATTTTGGGTACACCTTCCATTCGTGTCCTAGTCTCATCAGAATATTGAACACCTATTGTTAAAATTGTTAGATTTTCTAAAGCCAGATAGTTTTGGTTATTTAGTTGCGTGTTTTTTTTACAGTTTTCTTGTTGTTCATTAGACATCTTGTGGTCATACTTCACAGCATAATATTGATGCTGAATGTAAATACTATCACATTTTTGATGTCATCAGGACCTGGCTCATTCAGGACGTCATATAAAGTTGATGTCATACTTTCAACTGCTTATCTTATCAACCTTTTTCATCTTTAGCAATTGATAAGAAGTAGCCCATTGAGGTCTGTTAGAGTATTTGGAGCATGCGTCACTTATGTAATAGGTGGGTAAATGGATCCCTCCAAGATCCATTTACCCCACCACTGAGTTTAGTCCACATCGTCCAGTGGTGGGACTTGGAGGCTCTGGAGAGGCTATATAAGGAGGCCCAGACCTCCTGTATCCATTGAGAAAGTGCAATGCATAACACGCCCCGTTGAGGGCTTCTCCCGTGGTTTCATCCCGCTCCTCACGGAGTAGGGTTCCACGTAAAAATCCCTTGTTCTTTTCGTTATTTATCTTTATTCCATGTTACGCTTCCGCTTCCGATTTTCTAACATGGTATCAGAGCGGGTTCGATTCTCGAGGAATCATGTAATATTTTTTTTTCGAGTTTCGATTTTGAGTTATTGTTTTGAAGATCATATATGGTTCGAAGTTTTGAGTTCATATGGGTTTTTCAAAACCCTAGATCATCAAGATGTGCTGCTTCTCTCAGCACAGCACAGGCGGGGCTTGTGCTACAGGCATCTGCAGCGCCCCTCTCGTCAGATCCAAGTCCAGGCGCCCACTATGTCTTCCCCCAGGCGCACATCCCTTGAGCAGCGAATGTCCCCAGGCGGCATCCCTCATCCAGGCGGCGACTCCAGGAGGTGCAACCACATCAAGAACATCCACCAGGAGGCGGCGCACCTCCCATCGCGGTGCCCCTGCCGCACCTCCCATCGCGCATCATCTCGCGTCATCTGAAGCCCCTTCATTGTCCGGAGCATGCCTAGCGGAGCCGCCCAGTCGAGCCCTAGTGCGCTTCCTCATCATTCGCACGGAAGGCGACTGCCGCTACAAGCCGAACACCCAGCCAACCGCTGCGAATCCCAGGCGGAGCTCGCGCACCCTCCAGCCGCGCTTTCTCCAGTCGCGGCGGCGTTGATTCAAGGCGAACCTCCCATGTCTTCCTCCAAGCGGGCGGCGATTCCTCGAAGCTGCAGATCCGCTGGCGATTCTCATGGCTGCGGCGGCGGGGCAGGAAACCCCATCGTGGGGGAGTTGCGTTTCGAAAAAAAAGGGGGGGTTTCCCATTCTGGGAACCCTAACGAGTAGCGGCGGTTGAGAGTTCCCACTAGGGCTGGAAGGCCCTGCTTTATAAAAAAAACATTTGTGCTTTTACTGTAAATCCCAGTTGGGCGGTAAAAAAAAAATGAGGGGGAAAGAGAGTGCCCGATTAAAAAAAAAGGTGAGAGAGAAAGGGCATCCGAAAAAAAAAGAGAGATCATTTTTTTTCAAAAAAAAGGAGAAGAAGAAAAAGAGGCGCGTACAAAAAAAAGAAGTGAAGTGGAAGAAAAAAAAGAGGGGGGAAATGCTGCACATTTTTGGGCCCAAAGGTGGGCCGAGAGTTGGTTTAAAAAAATATCGAAAAAAGGCGCGTACAATAAAAAAAAGGCCGTACGCATAAAAAAAATGAAAAAGGCACGTACAAAGAAAAGCCGTACGAATTAAAAAAAATTGTGGTTCAAAAAAAATATCGGCTAAGTAATGTTTTATTCATCCCCATGTTTATGTATTATCTTATCTTCTCCCAACGTGGTCATACAATGTCATTCCGACCAGTATGGGAGAAAGGGGGAGTATTGTAGGGTCACAGGTCTTGTTCCAAGATTCAGGTGTCAGATTTTCCAGACCGGTCAGATGTTCAGACTCTACAAATCTCAGATTCAGACTCGACGACGACGCATGCCAATCATTTATCATTCTTGTTGGTTGGCCAGAGTTTTCATGTGAGCAATAGGAACTCCAAAGCAGAGGACCATTCCCTATGCCATTGAGGGTAAGGATTTTCATGTGGTACCATAGGGACTCCAGAGTAGAGTACCATTCTCTGAGCCAGATAGATCCAGTTTCACACTCCAACCCGTTCGTCCTCCTCACATGCACGCCATGAGAAGCAACGTCCTCGACTGCAGCAGCTGTGCGCGTTGGGTTGATATTGTCTGTAGTGTCATGTATTGTGAGTTGAGTTTCTTTCTGTTTGTCCAAGCTGAGCATTGCATGCTCCAGCTTGGGGGGGAGTGTTAGAGTATTTGGAGCATGCGTCACTTATGTAATAGGTGGGTAAATGGATCCCTCCAAGATCCATTTACCCCACCACTGAGTTTAGTCCCACATCGTCCAGTGGTGGGACTTGGAGGCTCTGGAGAGGCTATATAAGGAGCCCCAGACCTCCTGTATCCATTGAGAAAGTGCAATGCATAACACGCCCCGTTGAGGGCTTCTCCCGTGGTTTCATCCCGCTCCTCACGGAGTAGGGTTCCACGTAAAAATCCCTTGTTCTTTTCGTTATTTATCTTTATTCCATGTTACGCTTCCGCTTCCGATTTTCTAACAAGGTCTTATGCTCTGATAAGCCTAATCTTTTTGTTATATCACATCGTATCGTTAGAAGAGCTTCAAAAAAAAAACATCGTATCGTTAGATGTGTCATTTGTGTACATCATCTATAATATGGAAGAAATAAGTTGTCACAAAGGGCTGTTACATGCATCTTTTTGGAGTATATTAGGGATAAAACGATATCGATGCTTTGATTCTAGCTCTCATCATCATGTCAATGTAAATATGACTTTCTTATCTACCCAAGAACCAAAACTCGAACACTCCAAAAATTACCATGTAGTTTTGCACTGCTTGTATTATTTGTACTTCTACCTCGTTATTTTATCGAGTTTTCATTACATGATGACAAGAAGTCCAAAAATTCAATCATACATCGTATTCCCGTTTCTTAGCTTCAGCCAACGTCTTTACTTGAGGTAGTTCCTGGCTTGATATATTTCATAGCGAGATTCTGTTTGGTGTTACATGTGCATGTGAGAAGACAAATAATGTCGAGAATCTTACTCTTCTGACTGCTCTCAAGAAAAGCCTAGCAATTGCACATTGCGATTGATCTCTAAGTCAAGGTCCTTGTCCCATCTCAATGCCAGCTACATGCATTTTGTAGAGGGGCTATCAACAATACTTGGCTCCATTTCTCACATTCAAGATCTTTCCCGGCTCCAATTGAAGGTTAGTTTGCCATAGGGTTCATCTATATGCATAGGGTGGACTTTGTTAACACTTTCTCTCCAACGGCTCGTTTGCCGACTCTTTGGATTCTTCATTCTGTTACTGTATACAAGAATTGGTCTTTTACATTAGTTGGGTGTAAAGAATATGATCTGCATGAGATGGTATATATAGAACAACCCCAATGATTTTGTGCGTTAGTCAGATCTTTTTGCTGAAAGAAGCAATTTATGATTCCCGAGCTTGGTTTCAAAAGTTTGTAAAGGTGTCACAAAAAAGGAACTCTTCCTGATCATCGTCAGATCACTCTTTCTTCACCAAAAGGACAAAGAAGGCCACAATAGCCATGTTGGTCTACATTTACGACAATATTCTAACATATGATGATGAACATGGAATCCGATAGAAGCTGCTGCTGCTAGAATTAGGGCCATTTAGGTACTTCTCAAGACTGGAGGTGACCCACAGCTGGAGATGACTTATTTTATGGGTTGATGAGGGATAATGTGGAGAAAAGAATGAATCGTTGTATTTATTCCATAGGTTTAGAATCTCAGAGAAAATCCTAGAGAGCCCAAAAGGAAAAAAATACATAAATACCCCTAATGGTTACATGACATAAATATAATAACTCTAACACTCCCCCCTCAAAATTGGAGCATATCTGTCGATCATGCCCAACTTCAAAACTAAATACATGAGGTGCTTCTTTGGAAGCGCCTGTGAAAATGTCTGCAAGTTGAAGTTCAGTGGAGAAGTGTGGAGTGCTAATCCATCCTCCTTGTACTGCATCACGAATGAAATGGCAATCAACTTCAATATGTTTTGTCCGCTCATAGAAAACTGGATTGATGGCGATGTACGTGGTAGACTCGTTGTCGCTGTATAAGGGTACATGAGTAGCCACTGACATGCCAAGTTCTTTTAGTGAAAGATGGAGCCCCCTCTGTAGTGTATATCACTTCAATGCCAAGAAAATAATGTAGTTGGCCAAGATCTTTCGTGACAACGACCTTCTGGAGGAAGGTCTTGGTTTCTAAAATACCGGCTTTATTGCCTCATATGACAATCATATCATCAACATGGATAACAAGAATGACAGTGCCAGTAGACTGTCGTCTGACAAAGACAGAGTAGTTAGATGTCATCCTCTGAAAGCTAAGTGTGCTGGTCTGAGTAGTGAGCCTGTCAAACCATGCCTTGGGGCTCTGCTTCAGGTCATAGATGGCCTTGTGTAGTTGGCATACACTCCCCCTCGACTACGTAACCTGACAATTGCATCATGTAGACCTCCTCCTCAAGATCACCACAAAGAAAGGCGTTCTTCACATCAAGTTGGTAAATGGGCCATGTCTTGTTGGCAGCAACAGAGAGAATGATACGTATAGATCCCATTTTGGAAATGGGTGAGAAGGTCTCAAAAGAATCAACCTCAAATGTTTGTGCGAATCCTTTGGCAACTAGCTTGGCTTTCAACCTCTCAATAGACCCATCAAGCGACTGTTTGATCGTGAAGACCCATCTACAAGCCACAAAATGAACTCCCAGAGGATACGACACAAGATCCCATGTGCCCTGGGAGGTAAGTGCATCCATCTCTTCATCCATGGCATGTCGCCAACCATGATCCTGCATTGAACTCAGCTGGGATGGAAATATCATTCAAAGCATCTGTAAATCTCTTGTCACAACTAGACAAACCATCAGTAGAAGTAAAATGTGACATGGGGTGATAAGTACATTGCATCTTTTGTTTGCGGAGAGCTATCGAAAGCTCCTTAGGTACATCCGGAGCAACAATGGTGGGAGCACTCGAAGAGATCATATCATCATGTATAAAAGGGATATGCAAATGTATAGACACTTGTGTAGAAGGTATAGAGGTACGCTGACGAGTATAAACGATTGGTGGAGGGAGATCCAGAAGAATGTCACTCACAACATGTGTGGAAAACTTGTTTTGCACAATGAAGGTGACATCGGTAGACACATAGTATTGACGCCCAACATGATCATAACATCGATAACCTTTCCGGGTATGAGTATCCAAGAAAAATGCATTTGATAACTCCAGGTGATAATTTGTTAGCTGCATGGAAGTTATGAACAAAGGCAATATAACCAAAATTTCGCATAGGTATAGGGAAGATGGGGTATAATAATGAGAATGGAGTTCCCCTTTCGAGAACAAACGAAGGAACACGGTTGATGAGATAGACTGCGATAAGGATGACATCCCCCCAATAGTGTTTATGAACACCCATGTGACTAAGGAGAGATCTGGCAACATTTAGCAAGTGTCGGAGTTTCCTTTTTGCTATCCCATTTTGTTGTGAGGTATATGGACATGAGATTTAGTGGACAGTTCCCTAAGATGTAAAGAAAGATGTCAAGTCCTATTGGGTTAACTCAAGAGCATGGTCGGTCTGAATTATCTTAACACAGGTAGAAAAGAAGTTTTTAACACATTGAAAGGAATTTCTGACAATCTTCTTATTATCCGAACGCTCCTTTATTAGATACACCCAAGAAGACCGACTATAATAATCAACGAAGACTATAAAATAGCGATGACCACTTAATGTTCGGACTAGACAAGGTCCCCAAACAACACTATCAATAAGATGAAAAGGACTAGTACTATGGGACTCGGTATGAACATGAAACGAAGTTCAATGATGTTTTCTAAACTCACACACCTCACACTGAAAGGGCTTCAAGGTAGATAGTTTAGGAAACATCATGGATATGACATTGTCAGAGGGATGTCCAAGGTGTAGATGCCATAGGAGCGGGTCTTCGGAGATGAACGCATGACTGACAAACTTGGAGTCTGATGGTATATCAAGATAATATAATCCGTTCTTCTCATGACCCCCACCAAAAATCTGCCTCATCCGGATGTCCTAAAAATAGCAATAAAACTCATCAAATATCACGTGCTAATTAAGCTCAACACAAAACTTATGAATAGACAATAAGCTAAGTGGGAAATCAGGAGCACAATGGACCCCAGACAGTCGGAGCTTGGAAGAGAACTCCATTGTTCTGACTGTAGTAATCGGTGATTATGTCCCATTAGCGACTCGAACTGACTTCACGAAGGAAGATTGTACGAAGGAGGTCAACAGACTACCTTCTCCGGTCAGATGAGTAGAGGCACCATAATCAATAATCCAAGCTGGAGCAGAAGTGATGTCAGAGTTGACTACTATACCAGAAAGAGTAGCCAGAGTGGCAGTGGTAGTGTCGCTGGAGGTAGTAGGCCTGGGAGTCTGAAGAACCTGCATCGGGCGGGAGTAATCTGCATCATCAAGATGGACTGTCTTGCCACTGGAGGTTGCTGCAAGAGATTCCTCTTCCACACTGATGCAGCGTGACCCCAAATTATAGGGTCGAATTTATCTAATTAATTAGTAGTCAATTTTATTTACGTTTTTAAGTTGTCGTAATTGTCTAATTAAGTAATTGAGATCGCATGTGATCTCAACGTTTATTTCGTAGATTTTAATTTCAAAATTGGTCGGTTAATTAGTTAGAGTCCAATTAGGATAATTAGTGGTCAAATTAAGTTAGTTTACTATTTTTGTGACCCCATCTCTCCTATATAAAGAGAGGGTAGTCCCATGTTTTTAGTCAGTAAAGTATTATGAAAAATTGAGTTTATCTCATTATCTCTCTCTCTCTCTCTTCCTCCACGCGATCTCCGCGGTTCTCCTCCTTCAACCCCTCGCTACCGGCGAGTTTCTTCTACTCAACCCCTCCTTTTCTCCACCGATATTCCACCATCAATTTATTTTAATTTTATTGTCGACGCCGGAAGCCGTTTGCATCAATTGGTATCAGAGCATGGCCTACAGATCGTCCTCACGATCTAACGATCCGCCCCGGCGCTCGCACCGACACCATCGTTCATCCGAACAAACACGACGAGCCATCTCCACCATCGACACCTCCTTCAAAGAGGCGGAGCACATGGTACGTGATTTGCAGAACAACTTTCAATCCATGTGTCGGGACCTAATGGCCTACTTTGAGGCCTACCGCGACGCCCAATCACGGCATCCACCCGTCGAAGTCGCTGCCGCCAGTCTTGATGAAGGAAAACTCGCCGTAACGGAGGAATCAGTCGCTGTCCAGGAGATTCCAGATCTGAATCCGTCATCGGAATCGACTCCTCCGCCCCCGCCAACCATTCCGGCCCCACCCCAGCCCTCCCAGGTAACTCCCACCCCAGTCCCAAGCCTCCCATCCCTCCCGCCTGTCCACTCCCCAGCGTCTTCTTCCCTCCCCACGGCCCCTGCTCCTCCCCAGCAAACCCCTCCCCACGCCACCCCCTTTCCCTCCCCTCCCGTGCCCCAACCTCGCCGTTGCCATCTCTCCCGCCACCTCCTTTCCCCAGCCCCGCGCACCCTCAACCCTTCTCCTGCGCCGCCGCACCTCGCCCCCACCTCCGCGAACCCCTCCCTCATCACCGCCCGCCACCTCTCCCTCGAACTCGCAACCTTCTCCATCTCGCCAGCAGCCCCAGCACCCCCCGGCGCCGTTCCCCACTTCCCAGCCCACCCCCTGCCGAACCACCACCATCTGAGACTCCACCCCATTTCGCCACCCTCCCGTTCTCCTACCCCGTCAGTGCCGCACCTTCTTCCTCCCCCCCAGCGACGCGCGCCTGCAAGCGCGCCCCCGCGGTGCCCCCTTCTCTCCAGCGCTGCCGCCCCCCGCGCCACCGCATCGTCCGAGATCTTCCCCATCCCGCGCCCCGCCGCCGTTGGTTGCGGAAGAGAGCAGCCCTATCGGGGTTTTCAAGACCCGAATCCCTGAGATTGAGGGATTGGGAAATTAATTGGAAAAATTGCAAAAGAAAATTCCATGAATTCCCTATTTGCAGAAAGGCCCAAATTGGTGGGAAATTAAGGAAGATGGAATGGATACGAAAATTGCGGGAACACCCTCTAATTGAGAAGAACTACAAACGTAATGTTGAACATGATCTAATGGGCGGAAACTGAGGCTACAACTCGAGGATGACTTCTCCAACGATGCGCCTACATCAAGCAATTCGTCAGGAGACGAATTTTTAAAGCGGAGGAGAGTTGATGCAGCGTGACCCCAAATTATAGGATCGAATTTATCTAATTAATTAGCAGTCAATTTTATTTATGTTTTTAAGTTGTCGTAATTGTCTAATTAAGTAATTGAGATCGCATGTGATCTCAACGTTTATTTCGTAGATTTTAATTTCAAAATTGGTCGGTTAATTAGTTAGAGTCCAATTAGGATAATTAGTAGTCAAATTAAGTTAGTTTACTATTCTTGTGACCCCATCTCTCCTATATAAAGAGAGGGTAGTCCCATGTTTTTAGTCAGTAAAGTATTATGAAAAATTGAGTTTATCTCATTATCTCTCTCTCTCTTCTCTCTCTTCCTCCACGCGATCTCCGCGGTTCTCCTCCTTCAACCCCTCGCTACCGGCGAGTTTCTTCTACTCAACCCCTCCTTTTCTCCACCGATATTCCACCACCAATTTATTTTAATTTTATTGTCGACGCCGGAAGCCGTTTGCATCACACACCACATGCATCCTCATAGGCATTATTGGCATGATAAGGAGGCACACCAAATTTCTGTCAGCATCTTTCGGACGGGTGGTTCCATCGACCACAATGAGTGCATGAGGCAGTAGAGTTCTATGCTTAAGGTAAGGGGGAGGCCGGGCAACAGATGTCTCCAGTTCTTTAAGTCAATCAAAGATGGCCTTCATCATTGGCAGTGTGTCAGATATAAGAAATTGATCATTCGCTGCCTACTACCTAGAATGTTGGCCATCAAGAAAATGATATACCTACCAGTCAAAACGCTCGTGTACCTATTTGGGACAACATGAGTGCTGAAATATTGCAAGCTCCTCATACATGCTGGATAGATGCATGTAGTGCTTAATGAGGGTGGAATCACTTTGAGATGTCGACCAAATTCATCTGTAAAATGTCCACAAGGCGTGACTTTGTCTTCTTCTGGGAGTATGTCTGCTCGAGATCCTCCTTCATTTCCTTTGTCATGTTTTTGTAAAGAAGATTTGAGGTAATGTGAGCCTCAATACTATTGGTCATCCAGTTGATAACCAAGTAGTTGTTTGTCTGCCAGTTGTCGTACTCTTTGTCCTTTTCATCTAAAGGATCTTAAGTTAGGATGTAGAGTTTTCTCTGACCACCAATGAATGCCATAAAAGATCGAGACAAGAGCACATACGTTTCTATGCCCTTAAGTTTGATAGTAGTGACTTGTGCCATAATATTCGTGGCCAAGGGCTTTGTCTCAGTAGAAGGAGGGTCGTGGTGATCTTAGAAAAGAAAGGAGATCATGTAATTGACTGAGGATGCATACATGGCTAAAAGACACCCTAAAACTCTCTTTTGGACACACAAAAGGTTTGAAAAACATGCTCTCCAATAGTTCAAGGGAAAAATAAGGACCTTACGACATCAACGGTGGTCCTAGGAGGTTCCAGCAGCAACGTGGAGGCCCTGGAGGGTTGTTAGATGGACCTACGGGGGCCCTTGATGGTTGCTGCAGTTGGTGACCCTTGGGGCTGCAACAACTGCTGGCGGCAGCCTAGGGGCTGCTGTGACAGCCGTGGGATGGTTGCAGCAGCTGCTGCGACACCATCGGAGTTGCTGACGGCAACTCTGGAGGGTGCTATAGCAGAACCGAACCCCCTAAGGGGTTGGTGACACCCCTAAAAAAGCCCATGCGGGACCCTAGGCAAGGAAGAAGGGCCCATGCAAGAACGGGGAGAGGCTTGAAAGGTGGCGGCGGATGGAGTTAGGTCAGAATCCTGATCTAGGACTGTTGCTCTGATACCATGTGGAGAAAAGAATGAGTTGTTGTGTTTATTCCTTAGGTTTATGGTCTCTTATATAGAGAGAAAACCCTAGAGAGCCCAAGAGGAAAAACTACATAAATAATCTAAGGGTTACATGACCTAAATATAATAACTCTAACATGTATTACGGACTAGTAGGAAGCTTCTCTACCTTACTGTTGCCATTCATGATATTTCCTTGGCAGTGGGAAAGTTCATGAGTAGACCGACACATGCCCCCTCTGATGCCACCATGTTGGTATTAAGAAATATAAAGGCAACTAGGAGGTTGATCATTTCAGAACATTATTGCATATTGCAATGCTGATTATGGTAGATGCCTAGTGGAGTGAAAGTCTAGCACTGATTCATATACATAAATTAGAGATAATTTTGTCACATTTATGAGCAAGAAACAAGCAGTTGTCTCTCGAACTAGTGCATATAGAAAAAATAGGATGATATCCAAAGTCATTACGGATTTACAATAGATCCAGACTGATCTTATGAATATTCTTATGTTATATGGACGAGCGATGGAGTGAAGGTGTGAACCCACAACTGATATGCATATGGGTAACATCCGTATGTTTATTGAACACACCACATATGTAGAGGTCGACCTTCACTTCTCTAGAGAACTCGTCCAGAGAGTTCTCCGAATTTTTGTGTCTCCTTTGTAGATCACATCACATGCATGTTCTCCAAGACCCTTCCAAGAGCTCTACTCTAGCGGTTTTGTAATCCGTGAGCATGAAGGATATCTATCCTCCAACTTAAAGGGGGAGTGTTAACATTTAAGCCATACCTTTTCGAGGTACATGCATATTTTACCTTTTTTAATGTATTCACACTAACTATAGTTGTTGATATGCCTTGGATCCTAATCATCTGACCCAGGTTGAAGAATCCCGTATGCACCCCCTCCTGTTGTACCATACCTCAAGAAGACGGGGGTCTTGCTGCTCGGTTAACGAGCCAGAGGGGGGTGGGGGGAAGTGAGGGCAGTGCCCCTGGCGATTTTTTTTGAGTTGTTCTATTTGTATTTGGGTATATGAATCCATTTATTTTCAAGGATCTATCTGTACAGGAGTACTATATAAACTCCATAGAGTTAGGACTCTCTGCATCGTCTGTATTCATTCTTTCTCCACATAGTGAATTTGTGAGTATGCTTCCGCGATTTGCAACAGTAACCTTTCTCTATATATGGTGGAGCAAGCCTCTTATTTCAATATATCAATGTATTTTATTCCACAATGACATAGAGTTCTCAGTTTTGGATATTAAAAAAATGAATGGCAAAGGTACATAACCGATCAGAATATCATGTTGACTAATCAGGGCGGGCATCTTGACGTACCCAATAAATTGGTGCCATAATTGGTTTCCTCGATCCAGTTGAGGTGGGAAAGTCTTGGGATTTTTGATGTTGAATCAACTGTAAAAATATGCATCGTATGGATTCCTTTTAATTATATATATATATATATATCTTTTTTATTAGTTGGGGTTATTTATCAAGTCAGCGTAACCATTCACACTCTTTTTTAAGAAGTTACGTACATGTATTCATTGCATTTAAGCTGAACCTTCTTGTATTACATACCTAGGAAAATGTCCTACAGAGTATGGCAGATGTAAAGTAAGATGCTGACAATTACTTTTGGGATTTTTGCCTTTCTGAGTTTTTGCATTAACGCTAGTACCCCTACTTTTAACATTTGTACTCCTATATTCTTTTCATGAGATATAATGGACAATGTTTTATTCAAACCAAGGTTTGATTAAGAAATTCTATTGTAATTGTGCTTCTACATGCTTATCTCATGCGCTCTGCTCCACCTCCATTCTTCTCATTGAGAGTTCAGCCCAAGAAGAGGAAGTGACAAATTCAAAAATCACTAGTCGCAAGATATAAGTACAAATATGCAAATCACAATGTGCATAATGATTCTAACATGAAAACCCAAGCAAGTGAAAACTACGATCCATTAACTCTTTTCTAGGATTTCCCCTTCTCTCTCTCGACAAAGCTTGTGTCCACTATCCTCTCTACTTGAAAAGAGGGTAGCACAACCTCTTTACAATGTCCCTTCTTCGGACAAACCCCAAAGAAGATTTCTTCTCTTCCAGAAAAAGGAATCTACAACTCGGATACCTATAAAATATGCTGAAAAGAAATGGATTAATAATAAAATTAAATTCACAACCTTACAAACAATTGATCACATATCTGCTTCAGAATGAGTATAATCGCTTGAGCACGCAGAGAGGACAGAGAGCTTTGAAATTGCAAACAACATGAGAACATGAATATAGTTCACAAAAATAACACTCTTTACTTTGATAAGTAAAAATATTTCTCTTGCACGTGTATTTTAACAAAGACCATTACGGGCATATTTGCAGGATTAGATGATAAATATAGAAGCTGGAGGATAATAGAGCAGTGGATAAGAAATTAGTAAAATATCAACGTTTAAAAATAAATCCAGAACTAGAGTTGATCAATCATGTCACAAGGTTGATCGATTAACACAGTGAAAATTATCGACATATCAATAGTAATGATTGATCCGATTTTGAACGTCATATGACTATTTAGGTTGTATTTAAAAAATGATCACTTAGATCAATGAGGTTTGATCAATCGATCATAAATAATAGCCTTGATTGGTCATGATCAAAAGTTGATTGATCAGGGGTGATTAATCATGTCAAATCAAGAAGTGAAAGTTGATCGATTGGAGCATAAAAGTTGATTGATCGAGTTACCTAAAAAGTAATTTCTCGACTTTGATGATTTTAACTTATTTTTGTTGCAGATCAAGAATATGCAAAATCTATAACATTGTTTTGCAACATAAATAAAAATTATCCAAATCATTCTCCACACGCTCTTAACCTTTTTTTTAAAGAAAAAAGGCTTCCACCGTATAGGTGTGCACAAAAACTTCACCATTAATCACCAGAAATAATTACATGCTTGTAAACATGTATTTGATCGAAACATCATTATAAGTCCCACCTCTCAACTAATGCTCTAGCATGTGTTACAATGTTTTCAGCGTAAAATCTATCCTGGCGGAACACCACACCATTTCTTGCCAATTAAATCGCCTAAATCACAATGATGCTATGATCTTCCTCTCTCAGTACCACTCTAGTTTTGTCCAATGGAATCCCAGAAGCCAGAAACATCTGCAGTGCAAACTGTCTGTTTTCCAAGCATGTCCCATGCCTCCGCAGAGCTCCCACATCTAAAAAAAGGTGACCTGTCTCCTCAACCGTCAGCTAACAACGAGAACAAGTGGGATCAGCGATAAAGCTGAGATTCGGTTTCGCGGCTTTTTTTTAGAGAAGAAACACGGTCGATGTAGCAAAAACCGCGAAACAAAGAAGAACGATTCTTCAACCTATCAAACAAATTCGGTTTTCCTTCGGAAAACCTACACTAAATTTTTAACCAGGCAAGTGTTCCTGGGTCGAACTCAAGGAGGCAGAATAAAATCCTTTGATTTTTCGGTTTTATCTTTGTAATTTTATTTTTTTATCTCTTCTCAAAGTTATCTAGTCAAGAAATCTCTTTTTTATTGATTTTTTTTATTATTTTATTATTTTTTTTCAATTTTTATTTAATTTTCAAAAAGGGAGATTTTTTCAAAAATATTTATTTATTGTATAATAGGTGGATATTGTATAGGTGGTAAAATATAATAAGGTGAATTGAGTCGAGCAGCGAGCTCGAACAACACAACAAATCAAAACAAAACGAAGCGAAATTTGAAGAATCAAAACACGACAAAAAACACGTCAAAAACTCACGAAAACTTGATACTAGGTAGATGGGGTAGTTATGTAACTACCCTAAAGAAACCATCAAAAAAAGGTCAAACAAGGTCAAAACAACCCCTACAGCCCAGGGGCATAAGCGTAAAAAAAATATTTAAAAAGTTTGCAAAAAGGTCCTCAGGGACTGTTTTGTAAGAAAAATATACAAAGCTTTACATTTAGGTCCCTCCGGAGGGACCTAAATGCAAATAAAAGAAACCTGGGGGGCGAAGCGAAATATCTGGAAGCTCCTGGGTTTATTTCGCAAAATTTCCACCGTTTCGCCACTGACGGCTAGGATTAGAACTTGCGCTCGCCGATCGGACGGTTCTGCTGCTGCCACGTGTCGCGAATCTGCACCTCCCCTGTTCTTGAGCGGTTGAACTCCTGACGAACGAGCCTTCTTCTTCGAATTATCCTGAGCAATCGCCGACGACTTTGGTACTCCGGCGGGGCCAGAGGGGTGGCTCCTCCACCCCTCGAGCTCGCCCGCAGTAGGGGACGATAGGCGGTGGCTCCGAGCGGCGGTGGTGCGGCGATGAAGACGGCGGTCTCGGCACCTGAAGGTTGGTTCAGTTCGGGCGACCCATCTTTGAGGTGGATTCTGATGAAGATGGAAGCTTCCAAAGCCTTGAATCTATGCTCCTGAATGATGATGGACCTGCAAATTTCCAAATGATATGCTCGATTCGTGAAGAATCGGCCACCAATTTAGAGATTCACAAGCTCAAAAGTTGAAGAAAATTCGGTTTCCAGAAGAAATACAAGATGCACGAGAATGACGATGAATTTGAGATGCGGTGCGGTTGTGATTCGAAATGATTTGGAAAGAGTTTTTACGAGGGCGTCTAACCTAGATGATTAGGCTAACTAAATCAGGGATTAGCGTTGCTAATCAACGCACGAGAATCGAGACGAAAAAGCTAAGAAGATGGAAGAAGAGGTCTACCTGGAAACGTTGCTCGACGGGCGACCCTTGACCGGAGCTCTACGCGCGCTGGGCGGCGATGCAAGGCGGCGTGGCTACCTTGGAACCTCCTCCGATCTTCCTTCCTCCACGCGAGCTGGCTTGCAGGTGCTTTCACCACCGGAGCGAGACAGAGTGAGGTGGGGAAAATGGGGGATCAGGTAGACTGGAGCTGGAGCTCAGGCAGTTAGGAGAGTTGGTTGGTTAATGGCGGACTTGAAGGCCTTATATAGATCATTTGCTTGGGCTCCAAGTATAGATCGACGGCTGGCGAGGTAGAGGGTAGTTAGAGGAAGATATCCATCGGTTTAGATTGGCCAGAAGGTTCTCGAGGTGCGCGGGAAAAATGGTGGAAGTCGGCAGCTTGGTGCAGAAGTCGACAGAACTACTTCTTGGAGAAGAAGACCCAGGTGCTGACAAGTGCCAGCACCTGGTTGGCCAGAATGTGTTTATTCAATATAAATTCGAAATTAAATAGTAAATAAGCTTATTTTAAATAAATATAAATACAAGAAATGTAAATAAATTAATTTTCTAATTTATGGAATAAATACTTTTTATAAATAATAAATATGATTTAAAATATAAATATTATATTAATAAATATGTATTTTTAAATAGGTTTTAGATTTTTAATTTAATAAATAAATACTTAAAAATTAATTTTATGTTTTCTTAATTATTAGAATATTAAATAAGGCTTATGGAGTTTTTATGGATTTTAAAAAGTTAATTTGCATATTTAATAAATAGAGGTATAAGTTATCTAGTTCATTTATACTTATATTTTAAGGTTTTTTTGATTTTATTAAAATAATAACTAAAGTCCCAAAATTATGAAATAATTTAGGGTGAAACTACAAGATCGTGAAATAATTTAAAAATTATAAAATTAAGAAAACCATAAATATTGTGTGTTACATAAAATAAATAGCCCAGAAACCCAGTTGTCTTTTGGTCCCAAAACCGACTTTTTGCAAACGGACTCCGAATTCGATGAAACCACCTTTATTAATTAGAGAATATTATTTTATGAACTTTAAAGGTGAGTAGAGTGAAATTGGAGTTCGTATGAGGAAGATATGATATTCGGAAGTTGAGATTTTGACATTTTACAGGCTGAGTTTCTTGGCATATATACAGGGTAATATTTTTAACTTATTTTTATATTTTTATATACATTTTTAGAAATAATTAGGAGAAGAGTTTAGTGAAAAATATGTTCATATGAAATAATTAAAAATCTTTAAAGTTTTGTATTTATTTTATAAATAGTGGAGAATGTATGGAGCGTGTATTAAATTATTTTTATGTTTTCTTTCCTTATCTCCCCCTACTTATTGGTTTGTCGACCAATCCATGCTGACTTGGTCTCGGGGTTGGGCTATAAATATATCTTACAGCTATATTTATATTTTAAGTCATATTGTATATATATACATATATTCAATCTGCCCTTTTCTTTCTTTTCTTGTTCTTTATTTATTTACATGCTTTTAGTGGTTAAAAGTGAATATTTACACATGAATGGTGATTTGTTAAAAGATGGGAATTAATGGATATTTACATGTATTTGTTAAGGGTTTTAAGACAAAATGCGACAGAAAAGTTAATGAATCATGGATTCATCAACCCCCTATACTTAAACTTTGCTAGTCCCTTAGCAAACACTTATTTTGAAAAGTAAGTGAAAAAGAAAGAAAATTAGAATGAGTTTATTTTCCTAAATCAATTCATGAGAACAGACAAAGGACAGAGCTCGATCGGGCCTGAAACAAGCATTTTGTCGGAACCTTAACTAGGATTAGGATTTTATCCTCAACAGTCCTCAAGTTCCATAATCCTTACTCAAGATCACTTCATCGGCTAGTTCAGACTCACTTATTCATATCGCAAACTCTATCATCCTTGAAGTCAACTTGTACAGTGTGTGAATTGATTTAGCTCTTCCTGCTTAGAGAATCGAAGAAACCGTCCATCCCGGCTATACACTTCTATGGCTTCCTCATCTCGCTACTCTTTCCTCGGGGAGGGAGGTATTCCCTTCTGAGTTCAGTTCTGCTATGTCCACAATCGAATATAGGGAGAAGTTAGAAGAATGAGAAAAGAAGTGGAGTGCAACCAGTGTAGACGCATCTCCTTGTGAAGCCCAACCGGTGTAGCTGAGTCTCCACTAAGATGTGCATGCATTTTTGGTGGAAGCTTGGACCATTGTGGTCTTATTTGGTGGCTTCTGCTTTGACTTTGTAATTTGCTTGCACTGCATTCATCTTTTGTGCCTCGACGGATATAGCATCTTTTTAGTCCGTCCTTTTTTTGAGGTCTTAGAAAAATTGTGTCAGCAGATCCTTCCCTCATCCGAAGCAACTATCACAACCCCAATCTCTCCCGTCTTTAGACGTCAATACCGCAAAGATAAGGATAGAAACACACTACCAAGGTGTACTGCCCTTCGGAACTCCATGCGAGTCAAGCTAAGTGCAGAGTGCATGTGTTCAAGATTGGTTCACTGGTGTAGAGTTGTACGGATTACTCCAAATGGTCTACTTAAGCACATATGACTTGATTTCCTGAATATGGTCTTATGGAACCCAAAGATTTTAAGTCACAAGACCTGAAGAGTCTAAATTCCAGATCCTAGTCAGGCTCCTTACAACGAGAGTTAAAGGCCATAATCAAGCTCCATCCTTTAGACTAGACTCAGTCCTTAGTTCCAGAAATCAAACTTATTCTGAAAAATGCGAATGCAAATGCAACCATGTTTTTGTGAAGTGTATTTTCTGAATTTTACTCCATTTTTATGGATTTTAAGGCTTTTGTAATTTTTATGAATTTTAGGACTTTGTATTTTTTATGGATTTTATGATTTTTATAAGCAAGATTTTATTCATGAATTTTACAAGATATATTTCATTCAAATTAAGTGTCTAATGTATTTTACAAATTTTATCTACAAAGTATTTTACAAGGATTGAATGGTTTTTACACATGTTTTAATATATAGGATTTTAAATAAGTATTATACCAATTTTAAGTACAAATTTTAATTACAAATTACAAGTTTTAATACAAGTTTTAAACATATTTTACTTATTTACAAGGATTTTATAAATAATATATAAATATAAGTGGATTTTAAATTAACCCGTACCCACTTTTTATGGATTTTATAGATATAGAAAATACATAAAAGTACGAGTTATGGACGAAAGTATATATATAATATATACGCACCCCCTATACTTAGCTTGTGCTATGTCCTCATAGCGTCAAAAGAGAAAAAGGAGGACATAACTCGTGCTAAGTAAAAGTGGGTGAAAAAGGATATCGAGTACAAGTCAGTCAACCCCCCTATACTTACGATCAGGTCATCGTAAGTATCACGGGAGAGCAAAAATGAGATGACTGAATACAACAACAACAACAACAAAGCCTTTTCCCACAATTAAGTAGGGTCGACTACATGGATTCTTCGCCTCCATTCAGATCTGTCTTGGGTCAATCTCGGACTTATATCTAAAAAACTAAGATCCCTTCGTATAGTCTCTTTCCAACACTTCTTGGGCCGTCCTTGCCCTCTCTTAGCCGGCTCAACATCCCAACACTCGCATCTCCTAATCGGTGCATCAGTTGATCTTCTTTGCAAATGACCAAACCATCTTAAGCGGTTTTCTCGCATCTTATCCTCGATCGGAGCTACACCAACTTTCTTTCGGATTGCATCATTCCGAATCCGATCTTTACGTGTATGTCCACACATCCATCTTAGCATTTTCATTTCTGCTACAACCATTCTCTGCACATGTCTATGGTTCACAGGCCAACATTCAGAACCATAAAGCATAACAGGTCTCACGGCTGCTTTGTAAAACTTTCCTTTAATTTTTAAAGGAATTTTCTTATCACAGAGAACAACGGAGGCTCCTCTCCACTTTAGCCAGCCTGCATTTATTCTATTAGTAACATCTCCATCAATTTCCCCATCATGTTGCAAAATAGATCCCAGATATCTAAAAGAATCTCTCTTCTGAATGTTATCGTCACCAATCTTCACCTCGATTCCTTCACCATTGCTTCCATCAAAGGTGCATTCCATATATTCCGTCTTAGCCCTACTTATACGAAAACCTTTAGTCTCCAATGCATGTCTCCAAACCTCAAGCTTCTCATTTACTCCATCTCTAGTCTCGTCAATCAACACAATATCATCAGCAAATAACATACACCAAGGTAACTCATCTTGAATGTGACTTGTCAACTCGTCCATAATCAAAGTAAAAAGAAATGGACTCAAAGCTGAACCTTGATGTAAACCAATGTTGATATCAAAATAGTCAGTCTTCCCCGTCGGGGTCCTTACACAAGATAAAGCCCTATCATACATATCCTTTATGAGATTAATGTATAGGACATGCACTTGTCTCTTCTCTAAAACTCTCCACAGTATCTCTCGTGGGACGGAATCATAAGCCTTCTCCAAATCAATAAAGATCATATGGAGATTCTTCTTTTTAGCTCTATAAATCTCCATTGTTCTCCTCAGCAAATGGATGGCTTCAATAGTTGAGCGACCTGGCATGAATCCGAATTGGTTTTCTTTTACTTGGGAAACTTGCCTTAACCTTCTTTCGATCACACGTTCCCAAATTTTCATAGTGTGACTCATCAGCTTGATACCTCTGTAATTTGAACAATTTTGAATGTCTCCTTTGTTGTTATAAAGAGGCACCACGATACTCCTCCTCCAATCTTCAGGCATTTTCTTGCTTTGCCAAATAACATTGAATAGATTCGTAAGCCAAGTCAAACCACGCTCACCTAAAACTTTCCATACTTCTACATCCGGTCCAACACCTTTCCCAGGTCTCATAACCTTCAAAGCCTCCTCTACTTCTTTTCTTTGTATTCGTCTATAGCATGCACGATTCAAGTAACTTTCACTACTAGCTAGATCACCCAAAGTGATCTCTCTATTTCCTTCTCCAATGAAAAGTTTATGAAAGTACTGCTCCCATCTAGTAACGGGATGACTGAATGAAAAGAATAAATAACGAAAGTTCAAAAGGAAAAGAATACGAAATCATCGAAATCACTCGGTCCCCCCTATACTTAGGATAAAGCATCCTAAGTATAGAAAAGAGTGTAGCCAAAAATTGGGGACCAGTGATTTGTGAAAAAGAAAGGCTATACAAAAGAATCAGTACAAAAAATAAAACGTAAATCAGCGAACAATCGGTCCCCCTATACTTAAGATCTGGTATCCTAAGCATAGAAGACGAGCAAAAATGGGGACGATTGTGGTCTACGAAGAATATACAAGTGTTGTAGATCTCCAGAAACGAATGGCTCAAAAGAATTTTGTACAAGAAGAAGTGAAAGAATGATCATGATTCCTGTACAAAATAGATTACTTCAGTATGGGCCAGATGATCAGTAGTCTCGACGTAGTGCTTCAGCATCTGCCCGTTAACCACGAACGGTTATCTGATCACTTCAACCAGGGTCATACTGGATTTTCTGCTTTTTATGTGTGTATTGATCCTTGGCTGAAAAAGTAGAGCCTCTTCTGTAAGTAAACTCTGTACATGGCATAGCTCTCTTTTCTGAAATATGCGTCTCTGGAGTCGGACTACAGAAGGTGTGTATGTGTAGGCATTACACTCTGACTCTCTACGCTGAATAGACTGTATGATCTGTGCAATGTATTTGATTGACTCTTGTGCTGTAATATGTGTACTTTCAATCTGCGGCACAGAGATATCTACTGCAGGTGACTGCTCATCTGAGTCTGATATGATCTCTGTCTCTGTATGTGAACAATCATCTGAAGAACTAGGTACCAAGTGATCTACCCTATCCTCGTGTAGGATATCTTGGATATCAAAATAAACGCTCTCAAGATCAGGAAATTGTGTCTCATCTATGTTCTGGCAATCTTCTACAAGACTGGTGTCCTCTGAAGTGAATGACAATACTGATCTAGGACTGCTACATTCTCTCTCCATCTCAATGTGTATCTCTCCGTTGTCTGTGCGGAATGATACTCTCCCAGCATCATAGTCAAAGAGTGCTCTTGCTGTCTGCAAAAAGGGCCTCTCGAGAATGATTGGAGCAAGGTGTAACTGTGTAGGGCATGTCATGTCTAGGACCGTAAAGTCCACGGGAAACTGCGAGCCCTGAACGATCACGATAATGTTCCTCAGTACACCTCTAGGTCTCTTTATAGATCGATCTACAAATTGGAGTATCGCTCGTGATTTATAGAGAGGACCTAGCTTGAGCTTATCAAGCAAAGAGGATGGAAGTAAATTGATCGAGGAACCATTGTCTAAGAGAGTACGATTGAATATAGTGTCTTCAATCTGACAGTTGACATAGTGAACTCCCAAATCTTTCTTCTGCTTGGGTACCTTGTTCCAAATCGCACACGAAGTTGCCTTGGTCAATATATGTTTCTCAACTCGTGATCTCTTTTTCCTACGTGTAGTACATCGGTTCCTCAACTGATTCTGGAGCGTAGGAAAATGATCCAAGGCATCGTGGAGCGGAATCTTCAGAAAAATGTGATCTTTCAATAGTCGTTCGGTTTCAGGAGTGACAACCTTGTTTTTGGTCTTTTTCTTTCCTTTTCCAAATAAAGCATCGGGAAAAGGAACAATCTCAGGAGTTAGAAAATCAGAACTTTTATTCATCTGAGAATCAGCTTGTACATCGAGAGTTTCAGAATTATTTACAAAACTCTCTAAGACAGGGGAAGAAATATTTTTGTCGGGGCTCTCTGCCTGATCTGGCGTAATGTCATCGTCTGAGTCGCCAGTGTCCATATCTGATGTGTTGGCATTGCTCCCGTCTCTTGATTCTGCATATTGGTCCTCATCATCTTGCGGTTTCTCCTCCTCGGCTTCAGGATCATGGCTCTGCTCGTGCTCCTCTAGTGCCCTCTCCTCTTTTCCAGCAGGTGCTTGTGGTGATCTACCGCTCCTGAGACGAATGAAGTTAGATAAAAATTCAGGAAACAAGATCTTACATGTACTATCTACCTGATCTGGATGCCTCCTCTTGTTGTTCGGGTTCATCTGAGGCTGGGCTGGGAGAGTAGTCTTCGGCACGGTTAACTCGTCCAGACGACGGTTAACCTGCTCCATCTCAGTCTTGTGTGCGATCTGGAGCATACTCAACATTTCCATAATCTGGTTGAGCGCCTGGGCTTGTGAAGACATCTCTGGTTCGGTGTGGTGGCCCTGGCTTGCTCCTCTCTCCTGCCTTGGCGTGTAATGCTGAGAGGTGGAAGGCTGGGAATATCGCTGAGGTGTGGAGGAAGACTGCTGCGACTGCTGATAAGGATAATTCGGTGAGTAGTGAGCAGGGTGCTGATATGAATGCTGCGCTCTCTGATGGTAGACATTCGGATGAGACTGCTGCGACGTGAAGCTCTGGCAGTGCTGAAAGTTCGGACGTCCATGCTGTGGATGACCGTACGGCTGCTGCGGCTGCTGATTCGGTATACTCGGCTGCTGCATCGGAGTATACCAAATCTCGTTGATCTCGAGAGTGGATTGCGGCTCCACCTCCATCTCCGCGGTGCTGGTGATCTGGCCGGGATTGGCATGAGACCGATCCTCGTGCCAATCGATCTGCAGAATGTCGGACTCGCTCTGGATGTAGTGGATCTGACGGGTGGGTGGAGCGGGTGCGATCCTCTGTGCTGGTTGCGCATTCGAAGAAGTCTGGCTCTACTGGTACTGGAGCTGAAGATCAGAGACCTTCTTCGAAAGATCACTCAGCTGCTGAGTTAGAGATGAGAGTTTCTTCAACTCTCGCAGCGGCTGTAGGTCCTGGACCTGCTTCTAAATCACACCCACCAATGTCAATTTCTCGCTAATAAATCCCATGTTGGTGTTGGATTCAGAGTCTGAGATATTCGCCACCTTGTGATGTTCTCGGTGATGTGGTGGCTGTGGGGCTTTCTGAAATGCCCGAGTAGAGTCTACAACTCTCGAGTTCTCGACCATCCCTTCGAAGATGGCCCAGACTGACTCGGCATCCTTATTTAAGTAGCTGCCGCCACATGCGGCACTGACTAGCCCCTGAACTTCCGACTGGAGTCCTCCAAAGTAATTCTGTACGAGCACCTTCATCGGGATCTCATGATGCGGGCATCTCTCCGTGAGATCCTTGAATCGATCCCATGCCTCATGGAATGATTCGTGCGGCAGTTGCGTAAAGTTGGAGATCTGACTCCTCATCATGTTCGTCCTTCCCAGAGGAAAATATTTGCGCAGGAAGGTGGACTTCAGGTCATCCCATGTAGAGATTTCCCTCCCCAGATGACTCAGCCAATAAAGGGCCTTATCAGCTAAGGCAAAGGGGAAGGCCTTGAGGCGTACGGCCTCCTTCGTTACTCCTGGATAACAAGCCGTTCCGCAAATCATCTCAAACTGCTGTAAAAATATGAACGGCTCCTCTGCAGCATTCCCATAGTACTGGGGAAGCACGGAGATAAAGGACGATCTGAGTTCGTATGGCCCTTGATTCGGTGGTAGCTGAATCCAATGGTGGAGCGTTCTTGCGCCCGGGTCATACTCGTCGCGTAAAGTTGCGGGAACCGCAGGCGGTAACTGGTTCCCGACCCATGCTCTCAGCGCGGCTATTTCAGCCCGCAGTTCAGTCTGAACTCTATATTGTTCTCGAATCTGCAAGTTCATCTGCTGAAGTGTATCGAGAATGCCTGTTGTAACATCTGCGTTCAGCTCCGGTCTTCCCTCCTGATGTTTCCCAGCTGGTGGCCTCTCGTCTGCTGCTGGTCCTTTGCCGCGAGCCATCTGATCGTCTGTGAAGTAAAAACTCTCGTAAGAACTCAACGAAAAGTATGCGGGAGATCTAGATGATGTATTGAGGCGAGGGTCTGCCTCAATAATCTGGCCAGGAGGCGAGGGAGTCTGGGTTTGATTCGCCTCGAGATCTGATGGGACCGGCTCGGGAAGAGGGTCATCCCGAGTCTGTGAAGACGTACGCTTGACGGTAGACGGTCGAAAGCTCACAGAGTCTGAGCCGAAAAGCCGTCGAGACGTCATCTTCGATGTCAAGAGAAAGATTCGGGAAAACACGTTTACGATTCAAGAGAGAGAGAAATACGAAAGCCGTGGAAACTCACACCCCGCAAGCAAACATAAAGCAAACCCCGTGTTCACCAACTCAACCCGATGAAGACCGTAAGAGTTCGGTCTTTTTATCTTTTCGGTTTTAGGGTTGTGATTAGCAAACAAGTTTTTCGATTACGCGGGCTGAGCAAGCCAATAGGTGCCCGATGGTTTCCCCGAAACACTGGCCCGAATCCTTACACGAGACCACTCGCACTCAGCCAGTATGGGAGTAAGTACGGACCGTTTCCGGCTACCCGTGTTACTTGAGGACGGAGCGTTGCGCAGTGTCCTTTAAACCTCCCACTCTGCTAAGTAAACCCGGACCGTTTTCGGCTACCCGAGCTTACCCACTGAGGAACAGTGATCAGGTGTATGGACCCAGTCGTATTTCACGAGAAATACGGGGTTTGCGCTCTATCCTTATGTGTCGGCTCTCTAGCTCGCGCACTCTGAGAAGTGTGCGGGGGTTACTCTCCCAAATCAATTGAGTCGGTTTATGGCTTTTAGATCAGATAGGATTAGCAGTCCCGATTTTAGTTTTGTAATTTTTTTTGGTTTTTTTTCAAACAACGACTACCGTTTTTTTTTCTTTTTATTTTAAAAACCCTAAAGCATGCACATAGGTTGCGAGTCCTAAGACTAACTACGCGACGCAAACAAGTAGAGTCAAAAATCCTAAACAAACATCTAGAAAACCGCGGAAAGCCGATAAACGATAAAACCGCGGTGGGTTCCCTGATCCTCGGACACACGGTATCCGGCGAATCATGCCCCGAAAAAAATGGGGGGGGGGTTTGTTTATTATCTATTACAGACTCTCTCCCTTTCTCTCTCTTTTACAAAAAAATACACTAACTACTCTGCCCTCTGCAGCCGACTCGTGAAGAAGGAGCCGGCCTCTGCTCTCTCAACTGATTCGGCTTCCGAAGAAGCCGGCTGATCCTACAGACCCTGCAAAGATAGTTAGCAAAAGATCGATCGAGAAAGCCGAGAAAGCCGTAAGAAAACGAAAGAGAAACTTTAGAAAACAAAACACGAAAAAGCCGTACGAAAAACGGTACGAAAAGCGAAACAAAGAGAAGAGAGAAAGATAAAATCTCAAAGAAAAGAAAAATAAAAAAATTCTAACGCCTTCCCGGCAACGGCGCCATTTTCATAAAGCTGAGATTCGATTTCGCGGCTTTTTTTGTTAGAGAAGAAACACGGTCGATGTAGCAAAAAGCCGCGAAACAAAGAAGAACGATTCTTCAACCTATCAAACAAATTCGGTTTTCCTTCGGAAAACCTACACTAAATTTTTAACCAGGCAAGTGTTCCTGGGTCGAACTCAAGGAGGCAGAATAAAATCCTTTGATTTTTCGGTTTTTTCTTTGTAATTTTATTTTTTTATCTCTTCTCGAAGTTATCTAGTCAAGAAACCTCTTTTTTATTGATTTTTATTTTTATTATTTTATTCTTTTCCAATTTTTATTTAATTTTTCAGGTCGAGCAGCGAGCTCGAACAATACAAGAAATCAAAACAAAACGAAGCGAAATTCGAAGAATCAAAACACGACAAAAAACACGTCAAAAACTCACGAAAACTTGATACTAGGTAGATGGGGTAGTTATGTAACTACCCTAAAGAAACGGTCAAAAAAAGAAGGTCAAACAAGGTCAAAATAGCCCCTACAGCCCAGGGGCATAAGCGTAAAAAAAACTATTTAAAAAGTTTGCAAAAAGGTCCTCAGGGACTGTTTTGTAAGAAAAATATACAAAGCTTTACATTTAGGTCCCTGCGGGGGGACCTAAATGCAAATAAAAGAAACCTGGGGGGGCGGAGCGAAATATCTGGAAGCTCCTGGGTTTATTTCGCACAATTTCCACCGTTTCGCCACTGATGGCTAGGATTAGAAGTTGCGCTCGCCGATCGAACGGTTCTGTTGCTGCCATGTGTCGCGAATCTGCACCTCCCCTGTTCTTGAGCGGTTGAACTCCTGACGAACGAGCCTTCTTCTTCGAATAATCCTGAGCAATCGCCGACGACTTTGGTACTCCGACGGGGCCAGAGGGGTGGCTCCTCCACCCCTCGAGCTCGCCCGCGGTAGGGGACGATAGGCGGTGGCTCCGAGCGGCGGTGGTGCGGCGATGAAGACAGCGGTCTCGGCACCTGAAGGTTGGTTCAGTTCGGGCGACCCATCTTTGAGGTGGATTCTGATGAAGATGGAAGCTTCCAAAGCCTTGAATCTATGCTCCTGAATGATGATGGACCTGCAAATTTCCAAATGATATGCTCGATTCGTGAAGAATCAACCACCAATTTAGAGATTCACAAGCTCAAAAGTTGAAGAAAATTCGGTTTCCAGAAGAAATACAAGATGCACGAGAATGACGATGAATTTGAGATGCGGTTCGGTTGTGATTCGAAACGATTTGGAAAGAGTTTTTACGAGGGCGTCTAACCTATATGATTAGGCTAACTAAATCAGGGATTAGCGTTGCTAATCAAAGCACGAGAATCGAGACAAAAAAGCTAAGAAGATGGAAGAAGAGGTATGGGGATTCAAGGTTTATTACCTGGAAACGTTGCTCGACGGGCGACCCTTGACCGGAGCTCTACGCGCGCTGGGCGGCGATGCAAGGCGGCGTGGCTACCTTGGAACCTCCTCCGATCTTCCTTCCTCCACGCGAGCTGGCTTGCAGGTGTTGTCACCACCGGAGTGAGGCGGAGCGAGGTGGGGAAAGTGGGGGATCGGGTAGACTGGAGCTGGAGCTCAGGCAGTTAGGAGAGTTGGTTGGTTAATTTCGGACTTGAAGGCCTTATATAGATCATTTGCTTGGGCTCCAAGTATAGATCGACGGCTGGCGAGGTAGAGGGTAGTTAGAGGAAGAGATCCATCGATTTAGATTGGCCAGAAGGTTCTCGAGGTGCGCGGGAAAAATGGTGGAAGTCGGCAGGTTGGTGCAGAAGTCGGTAGAACTACTTCTTGGAGAAGAAGACCCAGGTGCTGACAAGTGTCAGCACCTGGTTGGCCAGAATGTGTTTATTCTAAATAAATTCGAAATTAAATAGTAAATAAGCTTATTTTAAATAAATATAAATACAAGAAATGTAAATAAATTAATTTTCTAATTTATGGAATAAATACTTTTTATAAATAATAAATATTATTTAAAATATAAATATTATATTAATAAATATGTATTTATAAATAGGTTTTAGATTTTTAATTTAATAAATAAATACTTAAAAATTAATTATTATGTTTTCTTAATTATTATAATATTAAATAAGGCTTATGGAATTTTTTATGGATTTTAAAAAGTTAATTTGCATATTTAATAAATAGAGGTATAAGTTATCTAGTTCATTTATACCCAAAGTTTGAAAAAACGAAAGGCGGAACGAGGCGTTTTCATCGGAATCGAGGCATAAGCCTCAGTTTATAGAGAAAAATATGCAAAAAATATAATTATATATATGTCAATGTAATTATATGTCATCTGCCCAACATATAATACTTAACACTATAAGATATGATGAAATAATATAGATAAGAACCCTAAAATAGAAGATATAACAACATCATATCCCTTTCTACACATTTCCATCTAATCAAAAAGGAATTCATTATATTTGAATGTTGTGAAAGCATTAAACAATGCATATCTATCTTTGAAATATTGTTGTAATTAAACGTACGATTAAATATACGTTGAAGAAATTTATGTTATGTGTCTACCATATAATATATAGCTGCACGAGAAACTGTTAATCGTATCTATATCTAGCAAATATTTAAAATATTGTTCTAATTAAAAGTACGATTAAATATAGTCGAAGAAATTTATGTTATGTGTCTAATGTATAATATATGGCATTATGAGAAATCATGAATCATATCCATTTCGTTTTGCTTGATATATTGCAAAGCTCGTTAATTTTACGAGCATTGTTGGATTTGATATTTATGGATTCATTCATTAAGAGTGAAATAATAAGAGTTTGCAGAAATAGTTAGACACAACTAATAGTAAATATGAAGTTATGGACACGAAAGAAACATCAAATTTAGACATTTATCTTGTATAAGCATTATCCTAAACAAATAGATATTTATAAGCTTCTCAAACTAACAATTAAACCATTAAAATCATAAAAACATTGCTTCAAAAAGTCAAAACGCCTCGGCAAACGCCTCGACCGCCTCGAGGCGGAACGCCTCGAGGCTACGCCTCGGCTACCTGAGGCGCGCGCCTCACTGGGCTGGACCGAGGCGCACGCCTCGAGGCTAAATTGGACCGCCTCGCCTTGAGGCGTACGCCTCGACCGCCTCGAGGCTAGTTTTTTCGAACCATGGTAATACCTATATTTTAAGGTTTTTTGATTTTATTAAAATAATAACTAAAGTCCAAAAATTATGAAATAATTTAGGGTGAAACTACAAGATCATGAAATAATTTAAAAATTATAAAATTAAGAAAACCATAAATAATGTGTGTTACATAAAATAAATAGCCCAGAAACCCCGTTGTCATTTGGTCCCAAAACCGACTTTTTGCAAACGGACTCCGAATTTGATGAAACCACCTTTATTAATTAAAGAATATTATTTTATGAACTTTAAAGGTGAGTAGAGTGAAATTGGAGTTCGTATGAGGAAGTTATGATGTTCGGAAGTTGAGATTTTGACATTTTACAGGCTGAGTTTCTTGGCATATATACAGGGTAATATTTTTAACTTATTTTTATATTTTTATATACATTTTTAGAAATAATTAGGAGAAGAGTTTAGTGAAAAATATGTTCATATGAAATAATTAAAAATCTTTAAAGTTTTGTATTTATTTTATAAATAGTGGAGAATGTATGGAGCGTGTATTAAATTATTTATTATGTTTTCTTTCCTTATCTCCCCCTACTTATTGGTTTGTCGACCAATCCATGCTGACTTGGTCTCGGGGTTGGGCTATAAATATATCTTATAGCTATATTTATATTTTAGGTCATATTGTATATATATACATATATTCAATCTGCCCTTTTCTTTCTTTTCTTGTTCTTTATTTATTTACATGCTTTTAGTGGTTAAAAGTGAATATTTACACATGAATGGTGATTTGTTAAAAGATGAGAATTAATGGATATTTACATGTATTTGTTAAGGGTTTTAAGACAAAATGCGACAGAAAAGTTAATGAATCATTGATTCATCAACCAGATGCATGAATGAATCGAACAAGCATGTCCCCTTGTGGGCAATCTCCCTCTTCTGAACACAACCACATAAAGATCTTTATCTGCGTGGGAACTTTCCCTTTGCAAATGCTCCTGTAGTCTGCGACGCACCCTCCAAGGTCAAAAATCATTGGGTCCTTAGGCACTTTGTAAGCCTTGTGAACAGAGAAACTCCTGTCTCACCAAATCCAACTATCATGCCCACAGTAGACCCATCCACCCTATCTAGCTCTGTAATCATCGCAAGAAGCTCCTCCAACTATTGATCAAAGAGTTCTGATCTAAAGTGGGGGAAAAAGGAGTTTCTGTCCCACACATCCGCCATTGAGCAATTTGGGTTCGTAGCCAATGCCTTAAGGCATGAAAATCTATTATGCAACATCACATTCTCGCTCCAGCCGTCCTTCCAAAATCTAAATCCATAACTGTTCCCCATAATCGATTTCATAAAGGGACGAACATCTTGCACCATACTGCAAATACCTCTTCAAAAATAGGAAAGGGCATTTCCCAGATCCCTCGAGGCGGGCAGAGTAGATCCAGAGCCATAGAACCTCCTGAGCAGTGTGCATGTCAGATTGTCACCGCCACCCCAGATACGAGCGATCCATTTGTTGAGCAAGGCCTTGTTCATCTCCTCCAAGCTATGCACACCAAGCCCGCCGTCCTCCTTCGAGCACGAAACATTTTTCCAATCCACTAATGGCAGCTCGTTTGACCACCTAGAAGACGACCGGAAGAAGGGCTTCGTGATGCCTTCGAGCCACTTCCACACTCCAACAGGCACAGGGGTATATGATAAGAAGAAAATTGGTATCAAGGCCAACACCGACCGCAGCTACACTAGCTTGCCACCTATAGACAAACACACAGACTTCTACCCCACAAGTTTCTGCTCCATCTTCTCAATCATCGGTATCCAATTAGCCAAGTGCATCCTCCCCTCTATCAATGGCATGCCTAAGTATCGCAATGGCATATCCCTATGCGGGGATCGAAGCCAGCCTGCACATACATCGATCTCCGTATCGTCAAAGCTGAAGGGGACAAACTCTGACTTCACCATGTTAAGTCTCAATATGGAAACCACATCAAATAAATCTAGAATCGCAGATAGACCTCTACAACTCTCAGAGCTTCCCTCTGCAAAAAGAATCGTGTCATCCACATACTGAAAGATGGAGATAGAAATCTCCTCCTTCGAGTAACCTCGGCAACACCTCCTGTTACCGCACGATCAATCATGACTGCCAAAGCATCAATCACAAGAACAAAAAGGAGGGGAGTCGATGGGCACCCCTGGCAGACTCTATGCTACAACTGAAAGTATCTACCCATTGGCTTCCCATTCACTAGAATTGCGCAAGATGTAGTTGTTATACATCTCTTTATCCACGATATCAATTTGTCCGGAAAGCCACGTCTATATAGTGATGCCCAAATGAAGCACCAATCCACACAATTATATGCCTTTGAGAAGTCAACCATCCACAAACTCCTTTAGTCTTCCTCCCACGTTAATCTGCGATAATCTCAGACGCCGATACCACACTATCTGTGAGCTTCCTGCCAGGCAAGAAAGCATTCTGCACCGATGTTACAATCCTGCAAAGCACCCTCTTCAATCGATTGGCCAAGACTTTTGCCACTATGAAGTAGATTGCATTCGACAGAGCAATCAGGCAAAAATATTCTAATATTGTGGCAACATCCTTTTTAAGAAGAAAGAAGATGAAGGACCTGTTGAGCCTCTTAAAACCGTAATTTCCACTTACAAATTCCGTCATCACTTCCATCACCTCCTTATCAATCACCTCCCAGAATTCCCTGAAAAAGAAAATCGGAAAACCTTCTGGTCTTAGGGCAACCTTTGGCATTCATATCAGAAACAGCCTCTCGAACCTCCTGAATGTTAAATGGTCTCTCCAGCAGCTTCGTCTCCTGAGCAGAGACAAAACTCATCCCAAGGTTCAACCATCTAGACTCGCAATGCGGTGATCGCCTACTCATGCTCTGGAAGTAGTCTATCACCTCTCTCGCAACCTCCTCCCCATGATAAATCTCCTCCCCCTCCCCGACCTCAACCAAATATATCATGTTCGTCCGCCTCCCATTTGCGACCGCATGGAAGAATTTGATATTAGAATCTCCCTCCTTCGGCCACATCTGATGGAATCTTTGCCTCCACTCAAACTCCTGCTTCTTATACTCCTCCCAAGGATCCTCTGCACAATCCCCCCGCCTCCCCAACTCCTCATCTAGTTCCCTACTATCCTCCAGTAGGTCCAACCTTACCACCTCTTCTATGGCCTCACTCCTCAACTCCCATACAACGTGGGAATCCCTCTTGAAGGCCATCAATCTCCGTCATAGCACCACCAGCTTTGAGGCAAGCCTCACAGTAGCAGGGCCCTCCATTTCTAAATTATTCCAGAAGGAAACGACCAACTCCCTGAAGCCCTCTTCCAGCATCCAACATCGCTCGAATATGAAGTATGATGATGACCCTCTTCTGATACATGTATCCAAGCAAAGCGACATATGATCCAATCTCGATCTAGATAGGGAAGTAACTGTTGCCAAGCTGTACAAGTCCATGGTCTCAACAGACACCAGAAAGCAATCAATCCGTGACCGTGATGAAAAGCTCCTTCATGTGCCTTCATGTGTACCTACAGTTTGGCGCATTCCTAACCTCCACTGCAAGTTCCCCCACCACGTCCGTAAAAGGATGATGAATACTCATTCATCACTCTTTATTCTTATATTTTAGCTACAAAAACCTTTGCAAATGCATGTAGATATGTGTAAATACAAATAATTACCAAAAGCATGCATTGTGTAAAAACCTATAATTAGCATGTTTTTGTGCAAAAATACAAGAATAAAGATTAAAAAGAAAAAGAGGGAAATATTTAGAATAAATATTGAGCAACCTAACCCAAGGGAGGGCTCAGCATGGGCCTGACCGCATAAAAGCCAAAGTAGAGGGAGATAGGGGCTCATGTGTGTAAATATTTATGTAAATAAAATAAAAGTATTTTCCTCACAAAAATAGGCTTGTAAATATTTGTATATATTTAAAAATATAAAATCAAAATAAAAATTTAATATTTTTAAAAAGAAAACAAAAACACCTCTTGTATAGTCATCATGTACATAGAACCACCTTTATATTTATTTAGCCTTATAAATAAATAAAATTAATTTCTAAAATTTTTGTAAATATTCTATATTATATAGTGTAAATAAATAAAATAAAAACAATTAAAACAAAAACAAAATAAAAATAACAAAATTAAAAACACAAAAATATCTTGTAAATATACCATGTATATAAATGAATATATTTATTTATTTCACCTATGCATATAAATAATTAAAATAAAATAAAAATGTCTTTTTATTCCTCATTTTCTAATGAAAATAAAAAAAATATAAAATGAGAATAAAATTGTATAAAAATAACAATTAAAAATCAAAAAATTAAAATCCTTTATAGTGTACATATACCTATATATAACATATTATGTATATACCTTATTTTTATTTTGAAAAAATTATTAAAAATCACTAAAAAATAGAAAAAAATAAAATAAAAATATTTCATGTTTTAACTTTTCCCTAATTCGGCCATTTGGTACTTTGAATTTCACTTCCAAAATCCAGCCACGTGGCCGCTACCCATTGGCCCTGGGGACTGTTGACCGCCCAGTCAACTGCCCCCCCCAGGACCACTTCCCACGGGTTAAGGCGCCCGACCCGATTTCTCCCTAATTCCGCGCCTATACCCGACTCCCTATCACCTAAATCCCGGGTCCGAATCCTTCCTACCACATCCGGGACCCTCGCCGGAGTATCCGCATCGGGGTCCGCGCTCCACACTGCCCTACCCGACCACTTCTAGCCGGACCTGCACCCATATAAATCTCGAGCTCCGCCACCTCATTTCTCTATCTTTGGATCATTTGCTTTCCATCCAGTGACCTCCACCGTCTTGACGAGAGTGACAGCTCGCCCTTGAGGGTGTTGCAGCGAGGAGAGAGCAAGGAGCCATCGATCCGGCGAGCTTCCGCCGCCGCGCGCCGCCTGGAGGTAGCGCCAGAGCCTCGGGCCACGACGACCCGTGAGGCGAGGACCTAGAGCACCAGCTGCTCATCCCCAGTCGACCCATCCACTCAGGTAGCTTAGATTCTTTCCCTTGTTCTTTAATTTCTAGTTTGCCCCAAATCGACCCTTCGCCGTTCTGCACCGATTCCGACCACCGCACCCATCCCCTCGATCATCGGAATACCCCATCACGTTCACCCTTCTCCCGCGCACCTTCTCCGCCCCTTCGTTCAACCCAGCTCGCACAGGAGCTGGGGTTCGAACCCCTTCGCCGTCGCATCGCCGGGGTTCGCCCGCACCACCGCGCCGTCCATCTTCACTACCGCTGACAGGGTCAAGGCATTTTGCCCTCGACCCATGAGCTCTTTGGTTACATTTTGCAGGTTCCAGGAAGGCTATCTGAGGTCTTCCCACTCGAGCACCGGAGCTCCACCTCCGCTGGAGTCGACAGAGCTCTCCGGAGCTCCGTTGATTCATCGGAGACATCCCACAGACGCGGGAGGCTAAGGCGAAGCTTCCTCGGTCATCAGAAGCCCCCGCGGAGGCTCGGAGCGCGCGTACTGGGCCGGCGAAGTTCGCCGGCCACTTGTTCTTCGAGAACCTCCAGCAGCCGTTGGATCACCCTCCAGCTCCAGAATCCATCCCAACCATCCATCTGAGGAGCGTCGCCACCGTTAGATCCAGAGGAGGACTGATCCGGACCGCACGATCGGAGGAAGGGGCACCCGCGATTAAGAGCCGTCTGATCTCCACGTGTCGCCTTCTCCGTCGTCGATCACCTGAGGGTTTAGCCACAGCATGCGAGGACCGTTCGATCAGCTACGTGGCACCCATCCGACGGCCTCATTAATAAAAGGGTAATTTATCCCTTAGGCCCTTCTGTTTATTTTATTTCGCATTTAGTCCTGTAAATACCTTAGTCAGTTATTTTTATTTGGTGTATTTGCACTCTGGACCCTGTCTTGTTTGCTATTTGCATTTATACCCCCGTCTGTAGTGTGTCACGTGCTTCGACACGTGTTTTTCTGGGATATTTGCATTGATGCCCTTGTAGTTCCTGGATGTTATGAAATGAATGAAACTTTTTAGTTATTTGCATCGATACCCCTGTGCGTGGTTTATTTGCGCATGTGCGTGATTTTAGTGGGTAAATTACATTAAGTTCCCTGGGCTTTTAATACTTGTTATTATTTAGCCCAGGAACTTAATTTCTTTGCATTTAGGTCCCTGAGTGCCCCAGACACGCGCGACGCGCGTGATTTCGTGGGATTTTTGCACCGGACCCCCCAGAACTTTGGGTATTTGCACTTTGGTCCTTGTGCACTGTGCCCCCTCTTTATTTTTGAATAAAATAGCAAATCACCTCCAAATTTAATGAAAATTGGACACATGGCTCTTGCCATGATGTAAAATTTTCTATAAATTTTGGAGACATTTTCGTCGCTGTTTGATATTTTTAAAAAATCAAAAACATCTATTTTTGCTACTGTCTAACTTTAAAAACCCCAAAAAATATTAAATATCATCTAAAAATTCCAAAAAAACATTCTACTGTCTATTTTGATGTGTTTGATTTTCTAGCCAATTTTGGCTATTTTTCATTACTGAAAACCACTAAAAATTGAAAAACACTCAAAATCTTATAAAGATTCTAGTAAATAAATTAAAAATCCAAAAACAATATAATAGGTGCCTAAATTTTCCTTATTTTCTTCTCTTTACAGAAAAATTACCTCCCAGCTATTTTGGGGCCTTTAGATATTTTATCTAGGCCTTTTTAGCTCGGCTGGACGGTACCTTTCATTTCAGTCACTCTTTGATTTTTAGAAAATTAAATAAACATCAGAAAATTCTCAAAAATTCACCAAAAACATTAAAAATTATAAAACACATAAAAACATTTTTGTTTGAATTTTTGGTTGATTTTTAGCGCTTTTAATAAATTGTTGAAGTGTGTTCTTAGTTGCCTTTCTTATTTTCTTAATTAACTAAAAAAATTCCAAAAAAATATAAAATAATTAAAAACCACCAAAAATATTTTCTTCTTTTATTTTATCTCTCTTTTTGACTACTTCGTAGGCCGAGAGGCCAACCCGTGCTCCTTGAGTTCGACCCTGGTCGCTATACCAGGTTAATATAATAGCAGGACCGCTATCTTCTGTTTGATTGATTTTATTTCTCGTGGTGGTCTATTTTTCTTGACTGAGCCGAGTCTGAGTGATCGAGGTCGCAACGACCGATTAACTCCTTTACCTTAGTCGCTCGGGCCGCTCATCAGAATGGCGCCGTTGCCGGGGAGTACGGCTTAGTAGTTTTTATTTTATTTTTGTTTTTGTTTTCGCGGCTTTTCGCGGCTCTTTCAGAGCTCGCGGCTTTTTCGCGGCTTTTGTCTATATTTTATTTTTGTTTTATTTTATTTTATTTTCTTTTCTTTTGTTTTTATTCTTGTTTTATTTTGAGTGTTTATTTTATTTTGCATTTTTGCATATATATCCCCATTTTCAGTTTCATTTCTTTTTCTGTTATTATTATTTGATTATTTTGGTCTGACCACTTGTCTCTGTTTCTTGCGAGGGTACGAGGACCGCGGAGGCGACTTTCGAGGAGCCGACGCAACCGCAGGACTTGGAAGCGGCTCCCTTCTGTACGTAGCCGCAAGAGAGAGAGAGAGAGTCGAGTGGGAGAGGTTTTATTTTTATTTTATCTGATTATTATTGTAATAACACAAGGACTCAGACACTTGAGGACTATATCTGCTTAGTGGGTCTGTTTCACCGAGCACCGGTGTGCTTGGGGGACCCTTAGGAGTTTTTCGCGGCTTTTTCGCGGTTTTCTTTTCTTTTCTTTTCTTTTTAGCTGCCTTTTCCGGTGTTTACGCAGTTTTTGATCGAGCCCTTAGATTTAGGAATTTATACTTGCTTGTGCCGTAATTAGTAGGGTCCCCACACTTAATTATCTGCCTGCTCCTATAGTACGCTTAATTGGACCTACTAATAATCAATTAATAAAAATAACTGACTCATTTTCCTCCGTGGCCTACGTGCCGTAGTCTACCCCACAAAGCGCTTTCTCCTACCCCCGATTTGTCGGGCAGAGGAGGGGTAGACCAAGACCGGACCTTTGGCCTGTTGGACGGTGACCAGTTAGACGGTTCTGCGAGTAGAATTGCTGATCTAGGACTCGGTTTTCATCGCTGCATCATTTAGGTAGTTTAATTTCTGTCTTTACATTTATGCGCGGATCATATTGCATGTAGAGTGCTGGAGACAGGTACGCCTTTCTGACTTTGCATGCATCATTGATTTATCGTGCATCGGCTTTTTCGTCTTCTCCCCCCTGTTTTGGATTAAATAATCAGGAGAACCGAAAAATTCGTTAGGCGTTTGTTTTATTTGAAAAATATTAAAAAGAAAAAGCATAAAATTGGGACTGGCTAAAACTATTGACCCTAAAAGACGCCCACCTTAAAAATTTGTCTTGGGGAGAGCAACCCCCTCCTTGTTTGGTTTGATTGCGCGAGAGAGTGACCCGCACCCTAGGTAGAGCCCGCCGGTGCTATTTCCAGCTGACTACCGACTCTTCCGTGCGGGCCAGTCGGTTGGAGTAGTATCGGGTATCCTAACAGGTCACGTAAGCGCTCTGATATCTTGTGTATTCATCTAATAAAAATTGACAAGATCAAGGTTGGAGAAAGCGGTAGTCGGTACTCGGTCGGCGGGGTCACCTACTAAGGATTAGTCGGCAGTCGGACGACTAGTCGGAATTAGTCGGTCATTAATCGGTTTTGAATTTTTAATTATTTTAAAATATATAAATCAGTTTTTTATACATATATTCGTATGTATATACATATATTTGTACATTTTATATGACATCATGATGAAACAAAAGAAGTAATTGACTTTAAATATAACATTAAGTATATTAGAATATATCTGCTTTAAAAAAAGTGAAAAACAAAAAAAATAAAAAAGGTTGTTGTAAAAGTCGGCCGATTAGTCGGCCGACTAGGCCGACTAGTCGGCCCGACTAGTCGGGTGGACCGACTAAGGGCCGACTAGGCCTAGTCGAGTCGGCTACCCCCCCGACTCGACTAGTCGGATCGACTAGTCGGCCTAGTCGGCCGATTTTTGCAAGCTTGGACAAGATAATTTGACCGAGCTTTTACGGTCTTCAGCTCGCGTTGCGTTGGTGAACTGGGGGTTTGCATTTTGATCATAGTTTTTCCAGATCTCATCCGCCTTACTCGACCAGATCACGATGATGGGTAGACGCTCTCTTAGGCAGCCTCTGGCTGCACCGCTTTCGGGCACGTCTACCCAATCATCTAGGTTGGCCCGCGAGAGCTTAAACCAGTTCTCCGAGCCCGAGTACGATTCCGCCCTGTTCCCCCTCGACCCCCTTTCTTTCGGTTCTGAGAGATATGAGCCAGAGGAGAGAATAGCAGATTTGACAGCACCTGAGTATGGCTCATTTGATTTTGCAGACGTCATGGCCGGTAGTTCAGAGGACCGCTCCAAGACCGAGCACATTGTGATGGACCAGGGAGCGATCAACTCCACCCTGATCGCCTCGTTAGAGACAGTGCAACAGCAGCTGAGGGATCATGGAGCGTTTATGATTGAGATGAGGAGAGAGTTGGAGCGACTCAGAGCAGAGAGAGATCATAGCGAGCCTGAGGACGGACCAGATGCAGAGGCACGAGCCGCAGCAGCCGCCGCCGCAGCGGCAGCCGCCGCTGCAGGAGGACCACCGAGACCGATGCGGGAGTTGCACAACTCCGGATCTACACTGATGCATCATTGGGTGGTGGTGCCTGCTATCGTGGGGGACTTCAAGTTCCCCCCGAACACCCTGCAGATGCTTCCTCGTTTTCACGGACTTGCCACCGAGGAGCCCCATCTCCACCTCCAGGAGTTCTTGATGATCTGTAGTACTGTCCACGACCGCCATGTGGACCAGGATACGATTCGGATGATCGCCTTCCCCTTCTCACTAGCAGACAGAGCAGCCACCTGGCTGAAGCATTTGGGGAAGTTTGTTTACACCTGGGAGCAGCTCTGCACCGAGTACTTGAACAAGTACTATCCACTCGGGCGGACGAATGCAGCGAGGGCCCTGATCAGCAACTTCTCCATGCTCCCCAACGAGCAATTCCATGAGGCATGGGAGAGGTTCCGAGAGCTCACAGACCGATGCCCGCACCATGATATCTCGAAGCCGAACCTTGTGCAGAGCTTCTTCAGCGGGCTGACACCAGAGCTTAAGGGCCTGGTGAATGCTTCTTGTGGCGGGTCCTATTTCGCCAAGGATCACGACCAGGTCTGGGCCATCTTCGAGGAGATGGCCGAGAACTATATGGTGATGTCCCAGACCCGGTTGTACACTCAGGGGAGACCCCAGCAGCAGCCAGGACCCGTGCAGTACCAGAGGATAGCACGGGTCGATGCCGGTCCATCCAGTTCATCCGCAGTTGCAGCAGCACAGGCAGAGTCGTCCGCTGCGGATATGGGTATCATCAGCGAGAAGTTGGACCGCATGGAGCTGATCGAGAAGAAGCAGTGCCAGGGCATCACGCAGATGGAGCAGATGGCACAGACTCTGAGCGACATGAAGACCCAGCTCATGTGTCTCCAGGAGGCACAGACGGCTTCCCAGCCCCGTCTTCAGTCGCGAGGCGATACCGGCGGCAGCAGCAGCTCGTCCCAGCGCTCCAGCTCCTTTCAGCAGCCTAGACAGGTTCACCTTGTACAGGCGGAGCCGTACCAGCAGCAGCAGCCCTCTTACCAGTCCCCACCATCTCCAGACATGCAGATGGTGGTATACCAGCCGGATCAGCCTCTGGCAGTACTCCCGCCAGCCCAGTTCGATGCAGAGCCGTTGATGGATGTCAACGGAATTTGGTATGACCGTCCCCAGCCTGGGATCCGACGAGACCATCCCGGATTCAGGTGGGGGAGTGGAGGTACCCAGCCCCAGCAGCAACCATCCGGTCAGGGAGGGCAGTATGGCCAGCAGAGGGATCACCAGCAGCAGCAGCCCCCAGCCTACCAGCCACACCATCAGTCGTCCTTCGTTCCTCGTCCCTATCAGCAGCAGGGACAGTCTTGGAGACGTGAGCAGCAGGCTCACCAGCCACACCAGCAGCAGCATCCTACCTCCTACCCCTCTCAGCACCAGCAACACCAGTTCCAGCAGCCTCAGCACCAGAGAGGCTACCCGTCGGGCTCCCATGAGAGCCCTGCCTTGGACGACATAGCCCGCATCCTCACGGACCAGCAGGCTACCTTTCGACGGGAGATGGACGAGTTCCGCCAGGAGATGCGGGACCTGATGAGAGGGAAGGCCGCCATTCCTGCACAGATAGAGCCGAATCCGAATAGCCTGAAGAGGAAATCTGAGCAGGTAGTTTCCACTGAGCATGCCACTCCTAGTGATCCATTTGATGATATGTCTTCGGATCTATTTGATGCTGATTTTTTTACACTTAGGAGCGGTAGAGAACCAGCAGGCGGCGCCTCATCTGAGCGACGACTCGAGGATCCACCCAGGGCGCCAGATGAGGAGGAGAGCGGTACTGAGGCTGCACACGATGATGATGGTGGTACTGATGCCACCAAGGATGCTGATTCCACCGGCGGTACTGAGGCCGCCGCTTCACCAGTTCGAGGAGGTGGTGCTGATGCCACCAGAGTAGTCGAGCCAGCCCGCGGTACTGAGGCCGCGAGACGTCCTGTAGCAGAGCCAGCCCGAGGTGGTACTGAGGCCACCGGTGTTTGTTTTGATAGAGATGTTGTTTTTCCTTCTGTTGATGTACCTCAGAACACTGTTGTGAATAAAGGAAAAGGTTTAGTTTCTTCTGGTCCCACTGTGGTGATTGATGTATGTGCGGATCCGGCCGTCGAGCCGTTTAGGCCTTTTCCTAGTCCTTCATCTGAGAAGGACCCTGTGATCCCCTTCCCTAGAGCCCTTCAGATGGGAAAGGGGAAGAAAAGAGAAAAAGACCCAAAAAAGAGAGAGCAGGAGGAATTCAGCCAGAGCATGATCGATAGATTTCACATACAGCTGACCCTTCAGGAGGCTTTGCAGCACATCCCCCTTTTTCAGCGATCTTTGAGAGATAGGACCACAATCAGGAGGAGGAGGAACCATCATTCAGAGATACATGTGCTGACGAAAGCCACGTGCTTCGCGATGCAGAACCGTCTGCCGGCCAAGAGGCCAGACTCAGGAGCCCCGTATGTCAGATGTCAGATTAGTGAGCAGAGGTTCGACCGTACTCTATTAGATAGCGGATCGTCTATCAACCTCCTTCCGGCAGCCCTTCTCGACCGCTTCGAGTTGGGCACTCTTCGACAGAGCGGGACAGTCCTTCAGTTTGCTGATCGATCTGTCAAGAGGCCGAAGGGGTTGTTGCGGGACGTTATCGTCACTATTCAGGGCCTGCAATTCCCCGTGGACTTCGTAGTGTTGGACATGGAGATCCCTGATTCAGTGGCCGATACCCCATCATCCTCGGTCGTCCGTTCTTGGCCACAGCCAAGGCAGTGACTGATCATGATAGCGGGAAGGTATACTTTCGCGTCGAGAGCGAGAGTATACAAATAGAGACGGTCGAGGACTACAGAGCCAGAGAGAGAGCATGCTCCGAGACCAGACTGACAGATGCCGGGTTAGACATCCACCAGGACTGTGATTTTGTGATCCCAAATGATGAGGCAGCATGGGCAGACCCTTCAGCACATGCCATCCTCTCATTTCTAGACACCACTGATGCAGAGATGACAACAGAGGAGAGTTTGGAGAGCAAAGCCCTGGTCCAGGATACTACAGAGGCAGCAGAGCCGGTTCTCGACCGCGACACGGTTGCTAGTGATGGTGGTACTGAGGCCACCTTGTGTGACGGTGGTGCTGATGCCACCTTGTTTGATGCAGATCCCTCGGATTCAGAGTCTGATTGGGCAGATTGTGATGACCAGATGCCAGACCTGAGTCCACCTGAGCCTACATATGAGGAGGAGGTAGAGGCAGAGCAGATCAGAGACAGCACAGTTGAGCAGCCTCCTCCAGATCCAGTTTGCGAGAGTTCGTATTCTTTCTCCCAGGCAGATTTGGCAGACTTAGCAGCATTCACACACCTTCTTCCGAGGCCAGATTTGCCAGCACCCAGCTGTCCAGAGCTGAAGCCGCTCCCTACTTCGCTAAGTATCGGTTCCTTGCGGGCGAACCTGAGATGTACCCAGTCATCATCTCCGCCGATCTGACTGGAGAGCAGGAATCCCGTTTGATGGGGGTTCTTGAAAAGAACCGCAAGGCAATCGGATGGAGCGTAGCAGATCTCCATGGGATTAGTCCATCAGTGTGCTCCCACCATATCTATCTCGAGGAGGGGGCGAAGCCGTCGCGTGAGTTCCAGCGGAGACTGAACCCCAACCTGAGAGAGGTTGTGATGAAGGAAATATCAAAATGGTGGAGTGCAGATTTCATTTATCCCATTTCCGACTCCAAGTGGGTCAGCCCCTTGCATGTGGTGCCCAAGAAGACAGGTATCACGACTGTGATCAGTGAGTCGGAAGAGGAGATTGCTACACGAGTACCCACCTCTTGGAGGGTCTGTGTTGACTACAGGAGACTCAACCAGGCCACCAAGAAGGACCATTTCCCCCTGCCTTTTATTGACCAGATCATTGAGAGACTGGCAGGGAAGAGCCACTATTGCTTCCTTGATGGGTACTCGGGCTACAACCAGGTGGCCATCGCTCCTGAGGATCAGGAGAAGACCACCTTTACCTGTCCCTTCGGTACATATGCCTTTCGACGCATGCCATTTGGGCTATGCAATGCCCCTGCGACTTTTCAGAGGTGCATGCTGTCGATCTTTTCGGACATGGTAGGGGAGTGTTTGGAGGTCTTCATGGACGATTTCTCGGTCTACGGCGACGGATTCGACTCCTGTCTTGACTGCCTAGACCGAGTACTCCAGCGATGTATTGAGTTCCATTTGGTTCTATCTTGGGAGAAGAGTCACTTCATGGTGACTCAAGGAACGGTGCTTGGCCACATCATCTCCAGCAGGGGCATGGAGGTTGATCCGGCCAAGGTTGACGTCATTAGAAAACTCGCGCCGCTGTCCAATTTGAGGCAGCTACGGTCATTCCTGGGGCACGTTGGATTTTATAGGAGATTTATTCAGGATTTTAGCAGGATTGCCCGGCCGTTGACTGACCTCTTGACGAAAGACACCGAGTTCCTTGTCGATGACAAGTGTCTTTCATCCTTTGCGACTCTCCAGCAGTGTGTGATTGAGGCTCCTGTCCTCCAGCCGCCTGATTGGTCTCTCCCATTCGAGATCATGACGGATGCCTCCGATTTTGCCGTAGGGGCAGTGCTGGGACAGAGGAGGGATGGAGTTCCATTTGCTATCCACTACGCTAGCCGCACATTGGATTCCGTCCAGCGGAATTACACGGTCACAGAGAAGGAGATGCTAGCCGTAGTGTTCGCCCTAGATAAGTTTCGATCTTATATCATTGGATCTAGAGCGACTTTGTACACAGATCACACCGCCATCAGGTACCTCATGGCAAAGAAGGATGCCAAGGCCAGACTTACTAGATGGATCCTTCTACTCCAGGAGTTCGATATTGAGATTAAGGATAAGCTTGGAGTCAAGAATGTGGTGGCGGATTATCTCTCCCGTTTAGAGCAGCCTGAGGAGTCTGAGCAGATTGATCCCATTCGAGATACCTTCCCAGATGAGGCGATCCTTGCTATCGCCTCACTCCCATGGTATGCCGATATTGTGAACTTTCTCGTTGCTGGGAAAGTCCCACAAGATTGGCCCAGGCAGAGGCTTGAGACCTTCCTTGCGAAGGCCAAGTCCTACCACTGGGAGGATCCCATCCTTTACCACGAAGGAGGGGATAGCGTCTGGCGTCGGTGTATTCCTCAGGAGGAACACCATAGCGTCCTCACTTACTGCCACAAGCTTGAGGCATGAGGACATCATTCTGGGAGGAGAACGGCACAGAAAGTGCTCCAATCCGGCTTGTGGTGGCCTACCCTCTTCAAGGACTCTGATGAGTTCGTGAAGAGGTGTACTGACTGTCAGAGAATGGGCACTTGTGGACAACGTGATATGATGCCGATGCAGCCCATTCACTTCTGTGAGGTTTTTGACGCATGAGGCATCGATTTCATGGGTCCATTCCCTAAGAGTCAGGGATTTGAGTACATTCTGTTGGCCGTGGATTATGTTAGTCGTTGGGTTGAGGCTATCCCCGCCCGAGCCGCTGATGCGAGGACAGTTTGCAGATTTTTGAGGAAGCACATCATCACGCGGTTCGGGGTTCCACGAGTTCTGATTTCTGATGGGGGGTCTCATTTCATCAACGACCAGGTGAAGGCCCTTGCTAGCGAGTTCTGTATAGACCATCGTGTTGCTACATCTTACCATCCACAGACGAATGGTCTAGCCGAGGTGTCGAATAGGGAGATCAAGACTATATTGCAGAAAGTCGTCCGCCCTGACCGAAAGGATTGGTCACTGCTTTTGGACTCGGTCTTATGGGCATATAGGACGTCTTTCAAAACTCCATTAGGCACATCTCCCTTTCGCCTCGTATATGGCAAGCCGTGCCACTTACCTGTTGAGCTGAGGCACAAGTCACTTTGGGCAGTTACAGATATTCTTATGGATCCAGATGGTATGGGAGACCAGAGGAGGGCAGAGTTAGCCGCCTTGGAGGAGCTTAGAGATACAGCTTTCTCAAACAGCCTACAGTATAAGAAGAAAGTGAAGGACTGGCATGATTCTCATATCAGCCACAAGCATTTTGAGATTGGACAGAGAGTATGGCTGTTTGATGCGAGGCTTCGTTTATTTCCAGGGAAGCTACAGAGCAAATGGAAGGGACCCTACTTGGTCAGAAAGGTACACGACAACGGTAGCATTGATATATCCGAGTTGTCTTCTGAGAGTACCTTTCGAGTGAACGGCCAGCGGCTCAAGCCATTTCTAGATCATGAGCCGCAGGTCGCTGATCTTGCCCCTATTCATTTTGCGTGAGATGTGGTCTTTGACTCACATCTAAGGCATCTCACGCCTGAGTTTCACTGATCTTCCGCCTTGTATAGATCCAGATGTCCCTATCACTACATTCTTTAGTCCCACATCCCTTTCTTCATCTTGTGATTATGCTATACTTAGGGTGTACTTTACCCTAAGTATATAGGGGATGTGAGACCTTTGGGTATTTCTTTTGTTTCTGTCTACCCCTGTTTTTGCTGCCTATACTTAGGGATATTTCACCCTAAGTATAGGGGGGGTAGACCCTGTACATTCTCCACTAGGTTTTTCCCTTAGTATACAGCCTGCTATACTTAGGATTACTTGATCCTAAGTATAGGGGGAAGACCCGAGACCCTCTTGACTTTTCTATTTCATTTCGTCTTTGTATATAGCCTTTCTTTTCACTTCCCTATACCTAGCACGAGTTATGTCTTCTTCATCGCTCTTGACTCTGAGGACATCGTTCGAGCTAAGTATAGGGTGGTGTGTATATATTCCATATATACTTTAGCCATAACTCGTACTTTGTGTGAGTGTGTTAATAAATAAAATGGCTAAAAATCACAAAAATTAAAAATTTTTCATGTACATAAACTTCTTTTATTTGCACATAAATAGCTAGTGTACAAATTATTTCTGTAAAAATGATTTCAAAAATCTTTTGTGTAAAGCTTGTGTAAGTATTTTCTTATCAAAATTATGTATATAGTACAAAATTTTTCCAAAATGTTCTGAAAATCAAAAGTTTGCAAAAATCTTGTGTAAATTTGTGTAAATATCTTTTTGCAAAACTTGCACTTCATGCATCATTCATACATGATTTCAAAACATTTTTCAAAAATTTTGCATGAGTGTACAAATTTGTGTAAATAGCATCTTTTGTACATATGTATATAGTTTTTCTGGATGATAGTTGACATTTAAACCAGCCAGGAATCAAATTGAGGAATGGAGCTTGATTAAGATCTTAATCCACCTAACTTCTAAGAGGAACCTTATAGGGCTTAGGTTTAAGGCTTTTCAGGTCCATGGTGACTTAATTCTTTGAGTCCACTAGGCTATGATCACATGTCATCTCAATGAGCCTAAGTAGAGCACTTAACAACAACACATGACTCATATAGATTATGGCTTTACTTGGACACCAGCACCATGCACCGAGCTCTCTACGGATGAGGTGGTGAGGAGGCAGTCTTCCTTGACTTGGGGTAGCATATGAGGGTAGTACTTCTAGGCGAAACCTCTCTTCTTCTTTTAGTGAAGGAAGTGCATCTCAACTTGGTCTGGTTGCCATGAGGTCTAACGACGGGAGTTGTGGGTTGCAATAAAGCTTCAAAAGAGGGATAGTCTACTGGCTCAAGAGGAAAAACTCTTTGTATATATGCTGCACATGTATATGTTGTATAGATGCACTCGAAAAAAAAATGTGCAAAAAGAAAATAACTCCAAAAAAGTGGTGGGTCTGAGAGAAAATGATAATCCCACCGGAGTATGTATATAGAGTGCAATAAGCAAAGCTTGGTTTCATGATCCACCTGATGTAGCTTGCAGCAGGGAGACTTGGCTACACTGGTCAAGCTCCCAAGGGTACTTGGCTACACTGGCCTTGACCCATTCTCTTCTTCCTCCTCTTCTTGAGCCGGTTGAACTTGAACTTAGAAGGGAATACCCCGCTCCTCGAGGAAAGAGTGGCCAGATTGAGGTCATAGAGTTACCTTGTTTGAGGAGGGTTGTCAAGTTGCCATTTCTGAGGTGGAGAGCTTAGACTTCACATTCACAGGACAAGAAAAGATTCATGGTCTTCAGGGTTTGTGGTTGATGACTTGTTCTGATCTGGAGCATTGAGGAGTCTTGGTTATAGAATAGTGGAACTTAGAGGCTGTTGAGTTTTAGACTTAAGTCCAAACAAGGTTCCGATACATTAATAGTCCAAAGATCTGATCGAGCTCCATACCTTAATTTAATGAAGGCAAGTTTAATAATCAGCCTTGATCCATGTACATTCTCTTTTTCTTTTTCTTTTCTTTCTTTTTCATTTCTTTTTCAAATTAGTGTTTGCTAAGGGACTAGCAAAGTTAAGTATAGGGGGGTGATGAATAATCATTCATCACTCTTTATTCTTATATTTTAGCTACAAAAACCTTTGCAAATGCATGTAGATATGTGTAAATACAAATAATTACCAAAAGCATGCATTGTGTAAAAACCTATAATTAGCATGTTTTTGTGCAAAAATACAAGAATAAAGATTAAAAAGAAAAAGAGGGAAATATTTAGAATAAATATTGAGCAACCTAAACCAAGGGAGGGCAGCATGGGCCTGACCGCATAAAAGCCAAAGTAGAGGGAGATAGGGGCTCATGTGTGTAAATATTTATGTAAATAAAATAAAAGTATTTTCCTCACAAAAATAGGCTTGTAAATTTTTGTATATATTTATAAATATAAAATCAAAATAAAAATTTAAAAATTTAAAAAGAAAACAAAAACACCTCTTGTATAGTCATCATGTACATAGAACCACCTTTATATTTATTTAGCCTTATAAATAAATAAAATTAATTTCTAAAATTTTTGTAAATATTCTATATTATATAGTGTAAATAAATAAAATAAAAACAATTAAAACAAAAACAAAATAAAAATAACAAAATTAAAAACACAAAAATATCTTGTAAATATACCATGTATATAAATGTATATATTTATTTATTTCACCTATGCATATAAATAATTAAAATAAAATAAAAATGTCTTTTTATTCCTCATTTTATAATGAAAATAAATAAAATATACAATGAGAATAAAATTGTATAAAAATAACAATTAAAAATCAAAAATTTAAAATCCTTTATAGTGTACATATACCTATATATAACATATTATGTATATACCTTATTTTTATTTCGAAAAAATTATTAAAAATCACTAAAAAATAGAAAAAAATAAAATAAAAATATTTCATGTTTTAACTTTTCCCTAATTCGGCCATTTGATACCTTGAATTTCACTTCCAAAATCCATCCACGTGGCCGCTACCCATTGGCCCTGGGGACTGTTGACCGTCCGGTCAACTGCCCCCCCCAGGACCACTTCCCACGGGTTAAGGCGCCCGACCCGATTTCTCCCTAATTCCGCGCCTAAACCCGACTCCCTATCACCTAAATCCCGGGTCCGAATCCTTCCTACCACATCCGGGACCCTCGCCGGAGTATCCGCATCGGGGTCCGCGCTCCACACTGCCCTACCCGACCACTTCTAGCCGGACCTGCACCCATATAAATCTCGAGCTCCACCACCTCATTTCTCTATCTTTGGATCATTTGCTTTCCATCCAGTGACCTCCACCGTCTTGACGAGAGTGACAGCTCGCCCTTGAGGGTGTTGCAGCGAGGAGAGAGCAAGGAGCCATCGATCCGGCGAGCTTCCGCCGCCGCGCGCCGCCTGGAGGTAGAGCCAGAGCCTCGGGCCACGACGACCCGTGAGGCAAGGACCTAGAGCACCAGCTGCTCATCCCCAGTCGACCCATCCACTCAGGTAGCTTAGATTCTTTCCCTTGTTCTTTAATTTGTAGTTTGCCCCAAATCGACCCTTCGCCGTTCTGCACCGATTCCGACCACCGCACCCATCCCCTCGATCATCGGAATCCCCCATCACGTTCACCCTTCTCCCGCGCACCTTCTCCGCCCCTCCGTTCAACCCAGCTCGCACAGGAGCTGGGGTTCGAACCCCTTCGCCGTCGCATCGCCGGGGTTCGCCCGCACCACCGCGCCGTCCATCTTCACTACCGCTGACAGGGTCGAGGCATTTTGCCCTCGACCCAGGAGCTCTTTGGTTACATTTTGCAGGTTCCAGGAAGGCTATCTGAGGTCTTCCCACTCGAGCACCGGAGCTCCACCTCCGCTGGAGTCGACAGAGCTCTCCGGAGCTCCGTTGATTCATCGGAGACATCCCACAGACGCGGGAGGCTAAGGCGAAGCTTCCTCGGTCATCAGAAGCCCCCGCGGAGGCTCGGAGCGCGCGTACTTTCCGGCGAAGTTCACCGGCCACTTGTTCTTCGAGAACCTCCAGCAGCCGTTGGATCACCCTCCAGCTCCAGAATCCATCCCAACCATCCATCTGAGGAGCGTCGCCACCGTTAGATCCAGAGGAGGACTGATCCGGACCGCACGATCGGAGGAAGGGGCACCCGCGATTAAGAGCCGTCTGATCTCCACGTGTCGCCTTCTCCGTCGTCGATCACCTGAGGGTTTAGCCACAGCATGCGAGGACCGTTCGATCAGCTACGTGGCACCCATCCGACGGCCTCATCAATAAAAGGGTAATTTATCCCTTAGGCCCTTCTGTTTTTTTTATTTCGCATTTAGTCCTGTAAATACCTTAGTCAGTTATTTTTATTTGGTGTATTTGCACTCTGGACCCTGTCTTGTTTGCTATTTGCATTTATACCCCCGTCTGTAGTGTGTCACGTGCTTCGACACGTGTTTTTCTGGGATATTTGCATTGATGCCCTTGTAGTTCCTGGATGTTATGAAATGAATGAAACTTTTTAGTTATTTGCATCGATACCCCTGTGCGTGGTTTATTTGCGCATGTGCGTGATTTTAGTGGGTAAATTACATTAAGTTCCCTGGGCTTTTAATACTTGTTATTATTTAGCCCAGGAACTTAATTTCTTTGCATTTAGGTCCCTGAGTGCCCCAGACACGCGCGACACGTGTGATTCCGTGGGATTTTTGCACCGGACCCCCCCAGAACTTTGGGTATTTGCACTTTGGTCCCTGTGCACTATGCCCCCTCTTTATTTTTGAATAAAATAGCAAATCACCTCCAAATTTAATGAAAATTGGACACATGGCTCCTGCCATGATGTAAAATTTTCTATAAATTTTGGAGACATTTTCGTCGCTGTTTGATATTTTTAAAAAATCAAAAACATCTATTTTTGCTACTGTCTAACTTTAAAAACCCCAAAAAAATATTAAATATCATCTAAAAATTCCAAAAAAACATTCTACTGTCTATTTTGATGTGTTTGATTTTCTAGCCAATTTTGGCTATTTTTCATTACTGAAAACCACTAAAAATTGAAAAACACTCAAAATCTTATAAAGATTCTAGTAAATAAATTAAAAATCCAAAAACAATATAATAGGTGCCTAAATTTTCCTTATTTTCTTCTCTTTACAGGAAAATTACCTTCCAGCTATTTTGGGGCCTTTAGATATTTTATCTAGGCCTTTTTAGCTCGACTGGACAGTACCTTTCATTTCAGTCACTCTTTGATTTTTAGAAAATTAAATAAACATCAGAAAATTCTCAAAAATTCACCAAAAACATTAAAAATTATAAAACACATAAAAACATTTTTGTTTGAATTTTTGGTTGATTTTTAGCGCTTTTAATAAATTGTTGAAGTGTGTTCTTATTTTCTTAATTAATTAAAAAATTCCAAAAAAATATAAAATAATTAAAAACCACCAAAAATATTTTCTTCTTTTATTTTATCTCTCTTTTTGACTACTTCGTAGGCCGAGAGGCCAACCCGTGCTCCTTGAGTTCGACCCTGGTCGCTATACCAGGTTAATATAATAGCAGGACCGCTATCTTCTGTTTGATTGATTTTATTTCTCATGGTGGTCTATTTTTCTTGACTGAGCCGAGTCTGAGTGATCGAGGTCGCAACGACCGATTAGCTCCTTTACCTTAGTCGCTCGAGC